>VZRJ01005261.1:391870-406600 GCA_013397565.1 Ptilonorhynchus violaceus
TTATTTTCCTTTCCCTTCCCCCTGGTGCCTGCATGCACCCCCCCCCGCCCCCAGCTGCTGGGTTCTGTTAAATAAACAGGTTTTTTTCACTTTCCTCTGAGAAATTCTTAAGGGGAGGGGAAGGGAGTTTTGAACCCTATCTTTTGCAGAGGAGGCTCTTCGAGTCTTCCTCCTAAGTTTGTCCAAACCATGACAACTACTTTTGATGAGTAGTTCCTATTTTGAACTACGGATGGTGAAGCCCTCCTATTATTCCATCTGTGGCAGATTTGTTTTTAATTTCTGAGCATCTGCAGTTATAGAGGTTTTGCAGTCCTTTTAAGCAGCTGAGCAAAGAACAAGCAGATGGTGTCAAATACAACAGTACTAAATCCCCCCCCAAAAAAACTTTTCCTGGGTTTTATTTTTTTAAGTAAGAAATTCTTGGTTTGAGAAGGATTCTACAATTAGCCCAGGGAAATGAAGCACATTCACAGTATGCTTATGTTATAGCCTAAACATTCTTAACAAACCATTTGCAATACATTTTAGTCTTTATTGAATAGAATTTTTCTAGAATTGAGCTGAAATTGTACCACAAATGCTAACTATTACTTGATTTGCTGGAAATAAATATTAAGCAGAAAAGCATGTGTCTTTTGGTAAACAAGCAACAATATGCAATAATTGTCTTCAACTATCTATTAAACATAGCACCATTTCAAGACATTAGCGAAAAAGCCATTTTTGCTCTAAGAATTTTACATATCCCACCGAGGCTGTTCCAGGTTTTATAGCCTTCACCTACTCCTATTTATAAGCAATGAAGAGAAAGGGGACTATTTAATGTGAGTAAATATACTGCTGTTTCCCACCCCCTCATCTGTCAGAGGTATATGAAATTTCACACGGGCATTGTGAAGATAAATACATTAAAAGACTACAAGTGACTTGTATAATAATGGATGTCAGAAGTAGCCTACAGAAACAAGACACAGTAAAACATTTTTTAAATGAGAGAGGTGCCCAATCTGCAATCATGTTCCAGCATAACCAATTTCAGCTTTCTTTGATCATCCAATATCTCTGACAGACAGCCTCACACTGGTCCATCAGGTAAGAACTCACATTTTGTTTCATTTCAGCAAAGCAATCCTTTGCCTCCACATAATGTCAAACCATACCTGATTGTTATCATGTCTCCATGATCCCCTTGAATGTACCAGCTGCAGTTTACAGCTGGAGGATAGTTCGATGGCCATGAAGGACTATAGATGACTCCTCGTCTCTCTGTGTGCTGTTCCAGTTCTCCACTGCAAGCAGCTGTTAATAAGGTGAGAAAAGTAATATTGTAAATGCTTTGCCTAATCAACAATTCACATTAACTACAAGAGCTTTCATCAATTCCTGAGGATTGCAAACAAATGAGAGTCAGTAATTTTACCCTCCTACCACTTTCTTCCCTGCCCTGTGTTTTAATTAGGACACCCAGACCACGTGTAGGTCAGCATAACCTGCATTTCAATGCAGGGCCAATCGATAAGCTTGTATGAATCTACCAAAGGCTACAATCAATAGTACTGCATGGATCTGCCAAGAGGGCATAATACAGAAATCCTTCTCACCAGCTTCCCAAAGCCTAGGTAGGTCATTCAGCAAGTGAAGAAGGTCCATATTCACTATAAAGTAGCTAGAAGGCATTTTGTTGTAACATGTTCCTGGACATGTTGTTTATTCTCCTAACCATATGACAGACCTGAAGAGTTTGTAATGGTTAAAAAAATACTACCACCCACCACATCCCCATCCCCCACAGAAAAGTAAACTGGAGTCCAATATCAAATGTTTTCACCGAACATTACTAAAGTCCTCTAAATTCCTTCTGAACTCACATAGATAGGAAAAATTTTCAAGACAGGGAAAGGAGCAAACAAGGCCAAATAAAGCTTAGCATTTTCAAAGCACATTTAGTTCTTCCTATGGAAAACAGCAGGCTACATCAAATACTTATAATTCCTAATTAAGCAATTCAAAAATGAAAATGAAATGTTCCAAGGACAAGTTGAAAAGCTGTTCTGATGGGAAAACACACTCTTAGCAGACTATAAGAGGGAAAATTCTCTGCAATGCAATAGCTATTCTGAACATTCTCCAAAAATATTACTTAAACTATTTTTAAAACAAATTACTATCTAGAGCATGACTTGTGGACTGCAGCTGAATATTCCAGTTTTTGACAGAAGCTTACATTCTTGTAGCTGAAAAAGGTAGCAACGGAAAATAAAGCTTGCCTATACCTTGTCTCTTCATACACATACACGTCCAAATACACTGCGTTATAAATGAGAGATTTACAGTATTGCTTGAAATCCAGCCACATCGAAACATCATTTTCAATTCCCAATCAGGATCAGATTTAGCTGCCCTGGAGGGATGGAGGGAAGGTGTGCCAGCAAAGCTGGTTGGCTGCAGTCAAGTCAGGTAAGAGGGCTGCCTGCACAGCTCCTGGTTGGTGCTGGGGCTAAGCTGCGGCATGTCCCCCAGAGGAAATCTGGGCCGGGCCCTATTCTGTTTGTTCACAGGAAGCACTTTTGAAGTGAGAGTCACAGGAATACAAAAGGCATGGGGTGAGTAATTTACCTGAGGCAAAACATTAAAAAAGCTATTATTTTTACTCTCCAAGTACGGCATTCCACTGAAATATATGCATATAATTCCTACTAGTTTCAAAGGCCACAAAAACATACAGAATACATAAATACATAAAAACATCTATTTCCAAACAAATATTTTGCAGCAATGCAGTTACAAAAACAAGAACATTCTTGTTATTACATTTCTAAAACCAGAGAGGCTCCATGCTAGATGCTGGAAAATACTGTGATGCCGTTGCAATTACAGAATTATAAAAGCAAATCTAAGATCCACAGGACTTTTCAACTTTAGTTCTCAGTTTGTTTAGGCCTATAAATGTGCTCTTCCACATACTTGTTACTGCATCAACAACTCACAGCAGCAAAAGAGCACCAAGAGCTAGCAACCACATAAAGGAGCTGGGAAGGCTGCATTTCCTAACTGTCAGGTTACTAAGACTTCAAAGAAGGGAAGAAAACAGAATCCACAAAGCAAAAGAACAAATACACCAGACAGTACTATGCAGAGGCTTCCAGCAACACCTCTGCAAGTATTTCTGCTGCCCTTGTACCAAATAATGTTCTGGATTAATATCCCATATTTATAGTATTTGCAACAGAACAGAATCAAAATTACACAAAACTTATTTTAGTTTCCATTCTGAGGAAGTCCCATTGACAGGCTTGTGGCTCCACATAAGCACTTCCATTCACACATTCATCAGTGTGGTTAGCGGAGCTATTATTCTCCCAAATACTTGTTTCTCAGTTTTAGGAAGTAATTACAAAGATTTGGAGCAATAGTTACTTAAGTATCCCAGCTTTTTTGAAGTAATATCACTAGGATTTATTCTTTTGCAATAATGTACAGTTTCCTAATGGAGAGGATCTGCTGTAACATCACAGTTCAGGTCTTCACTGAGAAATACTTTTTCTTATTAACACTGCACATCTAACATAAAGGTTGGACATGGAAAAAAAAAGACACAAAAGAAATAGATCTTTCCTTTTAACAAAAGAATTGTAGCTGTGCAAATCTAAGGACATAGCAAGGTAAGGGCTGCACTGACACTATATGCCATTTTGGGCAGTTCATCTGACAGTTGGGCTGTTGCTGCCCAATACTTTACCATGGCTTTAACCCCTTTGACACAAAGCAAGCATTTCAGACTTGTCCTACTCAAACTCTAAAGGACAACTGCTTTGCTCTTGCAAAGGGTCGTGATTTGAATGGACCACTAATCTAAATTCATATTTGTCTTGCTTTAAGACAATTTAAAGAAGAAGCCTCTGGGTCTAGCTACCTCCCTTCCAAATAAGGAACGAATACAAGTAGATTAAATGAAACAAACTAACAAGCAGAACAGCGTCAGTCAGAAACAACAGCAAATAACAGCATCAGATACAAAACTGTTCAATCCCGCGGACTCCCCAGAACAAAAAGAGAGACCGAAACCAACAACTGCCAGGCACACCCCTCAAGATGGTGCCCTGGATTTCGACAGCGTGGGACAAAGGGAAAAATGGTGTCAGTCTTTTCCCCACGCCCCCACTCCGTTCTGTTATCTCTCGCTCGACTTATCTCCTGGAGGCCCGACTGGAGTTCTTTGGGTCCAGCGGGCTGGAAACTCACGGGGGGAATTTGTCTTCCTAGAGGCAGGGGCAGTCAAGACAGGTCGGCTGGGCTGGAACATCTCAGCTGGGTGTGGCTAAATGGCAGCTTGAACCGGCGTGGGCTTCTTTGCCCTTTTCTCCCGGCGCGGTGCCCCCGATTCCCGACACCGCTAGCAGGGGGAGAGACCGAGTCTAGGACTGGAAACGGCTTTTTGCTGCTGTTTTCTCTCGGCGCGGCACCTCTGACTCCCTGACCCGCCAGAGAAGAGACCGAGCTGAGGGCTGCAAACGGCATCGCTGCCCCTTCCCTTCGCGCGGTGCCTGCGACCCGAAACCGCGAGGGGAGAAAGGCTGCTTGGAAACAACGCGCGCACCAAGGCAAACTCACACACACAGACAGACACACACTCTCACACACACAGACACAGACAGACACACACAGACACACACTCTCACGCACACAGAGACACTCTCTCTCAAACACACTCACTCACACACTATTCCTGGCTGCAGAACTTTAACGATACAGTAATGATTTCTGGGCCCAGATGATTCCGGGATACACTATCATTATTAATCACACCAAGACAATATTGCCCAAACTTAATTACACTATTTTTCGAACACTCACTTTCGTGTGTGCACCTTTTTCGAGTTAAGTGAAGGTGGCCCATCCACCTCGGTCAAAGTCGGTTAATTTTGGCCCAATGTGTGATGGAATATGGACGTGCTAGTGAGAGGGACTAAAAGTTATGCACATGCAGAAATCAGTAAAATTGATAAAGCTGAGTTAAGCAATAGCCAAGATGTTTACACAAACTTAGCCAAACAGGATAAAGAACAGGATAACAGGATGCACCTGGCAGTGAGATTAAGAGAAGACAGTTGGGAGAAAACTGCCTGGAATTTGTCGACACAGCACAGGGAGTCAGGGTGCATGCCCAGCGGCGGAAGGTGAAAAGTTCAGCCCTGAGGAAGACCTGCAGCCTTCCTCCAACGACCCCCGAGGAAGACAAGGAGCCTTCCTTCCTACGACCACCAGAGAAGACTGCGGCTGCGCAAGATTGCACAACCTATTTCCAGGAACTCATTAGCTTAGCCGCTCCTTTGTATTAGAATAAGCCTCCCCTTTGTTAATATGTATGAGATGGCAACATAAGAATGAGGAAGTGACCGAGCCTGGTGTGCATGGTAGGAGAAGCGATCCTCCATGCACCCGACGCCGTATAAACGAATACCTGCTTCAAAGGACGCGAGTCTTTGGAGTTTTTGTACTGCAGAGTTGCAAGAATCACTAGATCCAGAAGAGATTCCCACTAAAAGTGGAGTCGCAATCGGTTATGGATTGGGGTATAGCCATGCACTATCAGTGTCGTAGCCCTGTACGGCGCGAATGCGTATGCCCTGCCCCAGAGATCTGGGACGTACCGCCGTGCATGGATGGGGTCTGGCATAGCTCACGTCTCCACCGCTCGACGCCACTGGGGTTGCAACCAGCGTGGAGCAGACTGGTGGCAGCATGCGAGCCTAACCCAGGCTTACCCCCATATTGTCGGAACAGGCGAGTAGTACAGCCAGGGTATCTGGGTCGCGTTATAGCCCTGCACGCACAGTTGCTTAGGTCAGCATATACCCCCCTCAAGGCACAGAGGTCGACCCAGCTGGCCCTGATAGCCAGAGGGCGTATCCCGCTCCTGGTGGGGAGTCCCAAGACACCGGACAGTACTACTCCCCAAGCAACTGTCAGGCTTTACCCAGCTTCACCACCGCGTGAGCAAGAGTCGTGGTGGCTCATGTCTCTACGAGTCACATGAGTTTTGTTTACACCGAGGTACTACCGAGTGGGTGGTGAGGCCACTCGATAGGGCGAAAGCATCCTATACTCTCACACTGGGGCAGAGGTTGACTCGGTTACCCTTACGGGCATCCGGCAGGACCACGGGGAGGTACGGCCTCTTCAGCTGAGCCCAGGTAGCAACCATCGATCCCACAGTCCCCTAAACGTGTTGGAGCAAACTGGGGACACACACACATACACCCCTCCCAAAACCACTATAGTGTTTACCCAAACCTCACTTATTGCCTTATGTTTTTGATGCCTTTCTTTTCCCATCCATGCCCATTACTATAGGATTTGCAAACATCAATCCATCTCCTTCCTAAAGCAGTCACCTGCCTCTCTACTCGTCGTGCACTGACTGCTGCATAGCAGACAAGGTGAAGCACCTGAGCACTGCTTTCAGCAGCTCTTTTTGCACCTACGTAAATTTTGAAAGAAAAACTCTACTAAGCACAGCCTTCAGTGCTGGCAACAAAATGGTAAAACCACATACGAGCAGAATTTTATACTGCTGGGGCTTCAGCATCAATAAATGGGTCCCACTTAGCTCCTGGCCTTGAAGTCTGCAGAGTCACACACATGCCTAAGTACTGTGTTAGTAAGATGGGCTTCGGCATGACACTGTGATTCCTTAAGGAAAGCAAACAAAAGCCTGTTCAAATTGCCAAAACATCTAAAGGAAAATGAAGTTCCTAAATAGAAACGCACAGTCCTGGATTCTGAAGGCCTTATCAGTGACAACACATTAGAACAGCAGTGATAACAGTTTTTCAACAATTCTTCTGTGTCTTTCCACAGCCCTTCTGCACAAACTTAGAAGAAAAGTGTAACTCCAATTTACTAAAAGGTCCAAACTGCTTAAATTTCTCATGTTTAGCATTACTGAAGAAACAAAAATACCAATACCTGGATTGGCAAACCAACCCCCCAATAATCTTACTGAGATGGTGCTTTTAAAGAAAAGATAAATTCTAAGGACAGACAATAATAAATCTTTCATAGATTTAAAAATTCCCAAACAACAACAAAAACAAACCAACCCCCCTAAAAAATGGAAAAGAAACCCCCAATCTTTAAACAAATGCCAGAAGAGATTTGAGTTCAGAGAGTTTCTGTCAAGAGGGCATAAATGAGCCTTAATGAGGTTTTTTCTGTAATAATCAAGTCGATTTCTTCTACTGTAAACAGCAGGAGATTCTCTCTGCCAGTTAAATATGCCACAAATATGTGATAAATTTTAAAAAAACTTTATGTGAATAGTATTACTTCTATTTTTGCAAGAGCAACTGTAATAAAACAGACAGTGAGCTTCACCAAAGGCCAGCACTGAGGGCACTATGCTGTGCCGGAATAAACTTTCAGACAATCCCAGCAGAAAATAAATCCTGCAGCTTCACACTCCTGCCATGCATCAGGGTCTGTCCCCAGCTGCAAGGGACACATCCCAACCATCTGCTCTGGGATAAAAGATACTTTGCACCTGCCACAAGGAACCTCCTCTCAAAACCAAATGCTTAGCAATATACATTTCCTCAAGAGCTGTCTCAGAGTCAGCAGGAAGCTACCCCCAATTCTCGTAATGCACCCTCAAAGAGAGCGTGCACTCGTGGTTTAATGCAAATCCCTCAGGCCTGTGGAAAAAGGAAGATTTAAGACTTCACTTTGCCCAGTCTCCAGCTCCAGCAAAGGCAAAGTCCAAGGGTTCAGCTCACAGACAAAATCTGTGACAAAATCTAAGCTCACGCTGGTCAATCAACAGGCTGCACTAGCTCTCTGCGAGCACAGGTAAGAGAAGCTACACATCGATCACACTATTGCAATGACCTTTTATGATCATTTTCATCCCCGGCTCCAGTTATACTATCAGGAGACAATGTAACTCAAGACTGTATGAAGACATGAAAACATGAAGGCTACAGTATTCCAAGGTTTTCAGCATACTTGAAAGAATAAAAGCCAGATGTTACAGCTCTGTTTCCAGCAAAAAAAGTATTAGAAAGCAGCAGAGCCAACTGGAAGAAGCACTACATATTTTAGGCTGAGGCACTATCACCAGTCTAAGCCAACCACTGTACAATTACTTAGTTTACACTTTGTGAACTCATATATCATACAGCCAGCGGATGCCAAACTCCATCAAAAGCCAAAGAACCATCCAGGCAGAACATACTAGGACATAAATGACACTCTGCACTTTTTCCAATGAAAAAATGGAAAATGCTGTGTTGCAAACAACACATGTCCTGCATGGCTTATCCACACTTCCTCTAAGCTAAATTTAAGCAGGTTACCTAATCATAAAATTACTGCCTTTTCCTGACTTAAACCCTCTCTCAACACCCAGTATTGACTTGAACACTCAAGCTCCCACATTAATCGATCTACTGTCTTAGAATTATTTTTCTGTTTTCCCATATCCTTTCCTTCCACCTCCCTTATTTGGAGATTTCTGTTTTAATTTAAGTTGCAGTCTCTTCAGGCATAAAGTATGCCTACATATATGGCAGTGGATTGACAGGCACAAGAGGGCCCTTATCACTAAGAGGACCCTGACTGCAATATTACCATAATGTCAGTAAGTCACAGTACTGCTAGAGAGAAGGAAATTACACAGAGCATTGCGATTCTGGTTGAATTTCCACATTGACATTCGTAAGACATTTTTAATATTCTTGTTTTAGCTTCTCCAGGAATGAGCCACTCTCCCTGACTTGATGCTAGCAGCCACATTTCCTGAACAGAGAGTTTTCCCTAAACATATCAGCATACACTATGACCTTAGCCTCAAGCTTACAATTTTTATGTATCACAGTGACTAAGATGCAACCTATAACCCTGCTGTGGTTTAAGCCCAGCTGGAAATTAAGCCTCACGCAGCCGCTCCAGTGCCCACACCCCCTCAGGTGAGAGAGACAAAATGCAGATTACGGGTTGCGATAACGATTTACTGGAAACAGCAACCAGATAAGAAAGCAAGCAGTGACAGCAACAATACCAATGACAACGTATAACAGAGGGGGACGGCGAGCAAAGTGCTCACGGAGCCCGACACGAGGCGGCCGCGCCCTCGCTCCATCCGCCGCTCACGGCGCCAGCTGGGACAGAACAGAAATGGCAGGGGGGCCTCGACAGCGCCTTCGTCTCTCACCCGCGGCCACGGCCCCGCTTCCGGTGGGAGGGGCCGCACTTCCGGCCCCGTGGGAGGGGGCGGGGTGGCCTCGCCTGGACACGCCCACACCGATCTCTGGCCTTGGTGACAGCGGGACAATGATCCCTGGCCTTGGGGCACCGGGACATCCTTGGCCTTGGTGACACCGGGACAACGATCCCTGGCCTTGGCTGACACCGGGACAAAGCCCAGGAAGACTTAAAAGGCTTAAACTTCCTAAAATGTCATTGTTAGTCTGTCTCAAACAAAGGTCATTAAACAAGGTCAGTCTTTCATTAGAACACCTCTTTGTGTTGGAAAGAAACAGTAACAGTTCAAAAGAACAGTAAATACAAATAAGAAAAGTATGCCTTACCTAATGAGGTAACAGCACTTTCTATTTTCCCAGTCAGGAAGAGATTCACTGTGTAAAGACAGAAAAATAATGTTCAGACAGGTTCTAGTGGTACAGGGTGGCAGTCGGTAGTTAACCATTCCTAGGTATTTGCTGGGGTGTTAGCATAAATGCATTGCAGTTTTCCAACAAGAACTTATCTGCACAGGCAAGTAATGTAATCAACTATTATCTTTCACTGTAGCTAAAACAAGTCAACACACAATGTTAGTTTAGTATCTGTGAAACATGCTACCAAAAGAAACAACTGCCAATCTATTCTAAATTGTCTTCCATAGGATTTATTTTAATTGAGGAAGACAGAAGAACAATCACCTTAAAACATCATCACAGCTAGTGACTACCTGCTTAAATCCTGGAAAATAACTAATGAGATTATTATCTTTAAATACATCTCCTCTGAATAAAGCAAAGTTTGTTCCTCTCAGGTAAATGTCACCTTGGAAATCAACTGCTAAAGCTAACATGATTGCCTCGACTAAGCAAAAGCAATGAAGTTTTCAACAAGGTCCACTAGCACAATCAAAACAGGATGAGGCAGTACTTGCAATACATATCTGACTTGCAAATTAAGTTCCAAAGACTCTTCACTTTCTCAAAAGTCTGCTCTCACAGTGTATACCATTAAATTTGGAAAGAGCAGTTATTGCCAAAAAAAATTTGTCCTGTATCATTGTTGCTCCAGAGGTCAGCATTAACATGCATTCCATATTAGTTTCCCCAAACATTCTTTAAGGCACTTCTCTAACAATTACAGTGTGTTCCACTAACTGCTCTCAGTAATCTTTCAACAGTAATCTCTAATCTGTAATCTACAAAGATAGTTTATTAGTAAAATGACAAATGTTTAAAAGGTTACCAAAAACTTAATTTACAACATCCCAGCCCAAGCACTCACTTTGGATTTATTTTGCATGTGTTAAGTCCTAAATCTTTTAATAGTCGATCTCCTGGCAAGCATTTGGTAAAAACGTCATTTAAAAATCAACAATAGGAGAAGAGAGGAAGAGCAGCCATCCCTGTTCCCAACAGTCACTTAGGAAGCAGCTGACAATTTACACTACTTATGTCTCAGAGCGTGGGCCCCCATTGTCTTCTACACTGTCCAAACACATCACAAAACAATGACCCTTGCCTTGACTACCTTCTGGTACAACTTAAGCCAGCATAAGACGTACAAAAAGTACCAGCCACTAAAGCGGCGGAAATAAAAACCAATCCTTTAGCTTTCCCGTTCAGGCCCAGTCACGGTTTTCAGTCACCACACTGCAACAGCCCAGGCACCTACAGCCATCCATCCACCCTGGACTTATATCTGGCTGTCCACAATTTGGATTTTCTCCTTCCTGAAGCCAGAACTTTTTGCAGACAGTGATTTTGTGAGGTGCACGTACTGCTACAGACCTCAGGCTGAGGCCAGGCTCTGCAAAACAGAGAGAAAGACTGCTCCTGGCATTACTCATCACAGAAGACTTCAGGGCAGCAACTTCTTCCTCCTTCTAAGTGGTCATGGGACTGAGCTTTTAGAAACACAGAAAGGAAGAAGGGCAACTAAATGGCATGTGCGTATGCTATGGCTTGAGGAGAAATACACCTGAGCCACAGATTTGCACTAATAAGCACTAATATGATGTTCAAAGGACCCCAACAGCACTGATTTTATTACATAATTAGTGTGCAGTAACATTTGCTATATGATAACAACAATGTGCCATGTAATTATTTCCCTTGTTTCACAGTGCTAGCATGCTCTGTTAGGTCAGTAAGCCTGCAGAGGAGCAATAATACCATCCTGTACCAGGAAAGAGCATGACTCTGCTAGTGCTGGCACAGCAGCGAATCTGTTTGTGACAAACTCTAGATCGTGGCAGTAACATCAACACAACATCTCCTCACACAATACTAAAGTGCCACTATTTCTGTAACCATAGTAATATAGTCATAAAGACTCAGATGAAATTAATGCATGATTATGTCACAAATTTATATTCATGAGAATTAAAATACTTTGGTTTGCTCCAAACAAAGTACATGAATATACTCTGCACAACTATTATCAGCACAACTGAAAGCAGTGTTTGAAGATACATTTTCTGGAAAAGTCTGGGTCTGTACTACCATTCTACAATCTTTCTTCATGTTTCCTATCTGAATACTCCCAATAGCCATAAAAGAATGCAAGCTCTCAACTAGAGGTTTCCTCACATGGCTTATAAGGGGCCCCGTGCCCTTTAAATGGAAGTAAGTAGGATAAAGACAAGGGGCACAATAGAGTGGAATTAGCCAACCCAGAGCTACCTTACTGAGGACTGTTAAACACAGTATTTCTAGTTTACTACTAGAAATACAGTAATAGGCAGCTTTGCACACCACACCTGGCAGATACCTAAGAGAGAGAACTCCCAAAACCACTGATTTATCGCTGCAAAAAACTTTTATTGGCTGCAGTTGCAAATTATTTGCTCTCATTTTCAAACCCTTTTACACCAAGAAGTCAGCAAAAACAGTTCTTTAAAATAAAAAAGTCTCACATCAGATACTTTCCCAAGCAACTGAATAAGCTTACAGTTTCCAGTATCCATCTTGCTCACTCAAGACCATCAAATCAAACCACAAGAGCACTGTAAACCAGCATTTTCTGAAGCACTCAGCTCTCAAAACTGTCAGAGGCCCAAAAGGAAGAATAGCCATTCCCTGCTGGTTTTCTTGTCTCTCGTCAAAATAAAAACAGGTGAGAGACTAGGGTATTAGAAAGTTTTCTAGATGCTCTTTTTCTTAACTGTTGAGCAGTTATGGGAAAGTCAGAAAAAAAACCCAGAAGTGCTTCAGTTGGCTTGAACTCCATGTAGGAAACTTACTGTGCCATTCATTTGGATTGCCAAATAATTCTCAGGGTGAGGTTTTCAGCTGGGAAAGCAGCTATTTGGATCAAAAGGGAAATTTACATCTTGGCACCTCCAAACCAACTGACAGCTACCAGGCTTTTCCCACAGCCAGGAGGAGAGACATCAGCTTCACCGATTCCTTCATGTTTAATAACTTTCTATGTCCTCCAGAATTTCTCAAGAATGATAAACAAAATGGCTTCACAAAAGAACAGTTGAAACAAACCCAATTCCAGTCTTTGGAGCAGCAGTTTACAAATGAGGTCACACAGCAATGGTCAGTGGCAGTGCATTGAGACAGACAACAAACACCTACACACAGGCTATGGGAAAACAAAAAGTAAAAGAAAAGAATGACAAGAAGCAAGAGCCAAAAACAAGGATGAAAGGTCAGACAAGCAGGAAGTAAAATACAAAAATAGGTAAAGTAGAAGCATTATATTCTTATGGGTTCACTGAAGCAAAATACCTTACAAGCTTCCCACCTCTCGTTTCTCAACTTCCACTACTGTCAGTTGTGCAAGGAATAGGAATAAAACATTCCAGCTGAAAAGAAGAGCCAGACAGTGAAATTCTAGAAGTCATAGAAAGCAGAAATCTACTAAACTTTCAACCTGACATCACCCATACCTAAATACAAGAAGTGTTCTCACTTCAGCTCTGGAGTTTACACAATCTTTTATCATCTTATTAGTCATTTTAATAATAACCATGCTATTTCTGTCAAATAACAAAAGCTTTAACAAAGGTCTGACTGTGCCACAAAAAAACTAAACAAAATAACCCCCCTCAAAACCGTAACAAATTCAGAGATATGGTGAAAACTTGTATCTCTCTCTAACTTTAAATAAACAATGGAGCACACGTTATCCTTATGCTGTGCACACCTCTAAAATCCCGTTAAGACTGCAAAAAGTTGTGCTACCTGCAAAGGATGTTCAAACTGTTCTGTAGTTTAGCTAGCTTTTTACATTGTACTTATGTTAATTAAAATAGATACATTTGAAATAACCACAGCAACCTTTAAACTTCAACTTCCTCCATTTTTCTAGGCAAGCACTGATGTTCAGGAAACACTTTTACAAAAATAGAACAAGCAGTCTGGTCACAGATACCCATTTCTGATCGTTTATGTAACAAAGAGTAACTGTCACTTGGGATTATTAAAAATGAACTCTAATCCACTTCATTAGCAAAGAGATGTGGGTTTAGCACATTCTGGATCAAGGAACTGTGACAGTTTACCAAGCGTTAGGGAGGGCTCTGTGCAGCCCCAGCACTGTTAAGCTGCATGCGGTGCTCCCGACTACACTGCCCCACCAGAATTCTGTGTCAGGGCGCAGAAACGGAGCAGCCAGCTCTAGCATCTCCGAATTTCACGTGCCCCTGTTAAACACGCGGAGCGTATCGTTCGCTCCTTCTACCCACAGGCGCCAACGCTTCTGCCTAACAACATCTCCCCTGACAGAACGGGCTGACACACTGGAAACCAGTAATATACTTCATCACATTGCCATAACTTAACACCTGCTGCGGAGCAGAGCGGAGACAACCGCTTCAAGCAGAAGTGAGGGAGGAGAGCAGAATATGGCAGAGACACCCAGAGAGAGAAAATGTTTCTCGCCGCTGCCACTCCAGAGAAGTGCCGGGCAAGCGCGCAGGGGGGCCGAGCGCCGGGCAGTCCCCAGCCGAGCCCCGGCGCCACTGCCCGGCCCGCACGAGCTCACAACCCGGGCAAGAACCGGCGATGCCTCCTTAACTTTCTTTTTCAGGGCTGTGCGAGGTTATGGCAGCGGTTCCAGAGCCAAGGGCAAGGCGATGGGTTCCGCTGGACCTGGCAGGGCTCCGTGCGGGCCCCCTCCGCCGGGCAGCGGCGGGGCACATCCAAGCGCGTCCCTGACGGAGCCGTGGCCGCGCCGCCCCTCGCCCCGTTCGGAAGCGGGGTAACGGGAGGCGGCTCCGCCGGCATGATTCGGTGTGTTGCAGCCTCGTCCCGTCCCGCGCCCCCCGCCCTCGGTCTCTTCCCGTAGTGGAGGAGGCCCAGCAGTACCCGCAGCCGATGCCCGCTGTGCCCGGACGTGCCCCGCCGCCAGCGAGCGGCCGGGCCGCACTCACCCAGGCAGATGGCGGTGAGCGGCGCCAGCGCGCCCTGCCGGAGCTCCACGGCCGCTGCCTTCTCCATGGCGGGTCGCTGCCGCCTACCCTTCAGCGCGGGG
>VZRJ01005261.1:406985-427705 GCA_013397565.1 Ptilonorhynchus violaceus
AGGCCGCGCCCAGTGCCGCGCGGCCCGCCGGCCCCCCCTGTCGGGAGCCGCCGCGGCCCAGGGGGTCACCCGGCGCCCTTTCCCGGCAGAGTTCCCTCCGGAGCTGCGCTGCGGAGCCCGGGCGGCAGCAGAGGCGCAGGAAGCGGTTGCTGGAGTTGGCTCTGCTGCAGCTCCCGGCACTGAACGCTGTCATCGGTGATGGGCGCAGGGAGAAGAGCCTCCCTAGGAACCCGGCTGTCTTCGGAGCTCTCCCACTCCGTTCACCCGTCCGAAGAGCTGGGATCCAGACCCGGACCCTTTCAGGCTCTGCCGACCATGAAACAAGTCATCTGGTTATCAAACAGGCAATGTATCCACAGCAAGACAACCAATTTGCATCAGTATAAACGACGTAAATCCATCCTGTCCCACTGAAAATGGACAAAACTTCATGTGTATACAAGCAGCAAGACGTCAAAAGTTAACTGGAAACTTAATGAGAAGAATCGCAAAACAGTACAAGGTGACAGGTAGCCCTGCTCAGGTAGCCCTAAACAGCTACAATGAACCATCTCTACCTCACATATTTGCCGAACTTTTCCTTGTTTTCCCATTTGCAGGTGCTCACATACTCCCCCTGAAAACCAGTACCGGCTCTGCTGTCATTGGCACAGTTTCTCACTTTCAAGGAACAGAGCCCCGACAGCACTGCCACACAGCTTTGACACGAGTGCTGCAACTCACTGAGCAGCACTTCAATTCAGCTATAGATACCAACAGTGATAGAAAACTCGGTAACAGAACTAGTGCTTAAACTACACGAATGAGGGCTGTGCTACAGGGCACAGTTTAATCCTCCAGGGCAAAGATGAGGTTTTGCTGCATTTCACTGTAAACACAGAAAATTTTTCTTACATGCTCTAAAAGAATCACATCTTTGCATTCTGTGGCTGTATCACAGAGACGTGCAGTCTGTGGGTATTTACAACGGAAAGTCTGATCACCAAATTAAACATTGGTAAAATCAACATCATGAAACAATCACATTATTGTACTCAGTTTCCCATGAAAGGGATGTAATCCCCTAGTAGAATTCATATTTAAGGGGTCTCCATCCAACATTAAGGTCTAACTGTGCTAATGGCACACCCACACAGACTCAGGAACACTGGCTGGCACGGCCTCCAGGGCGCAGTGTGATTCAGTTGTGAAAACAGTATTCTGTCATCAACAGGCCCTGGTTCAGCTCTTCACTGACTGGACCTGGTGGAGTGATCATATTGAAAGGGCAGCATTCCTGAGGAAGAATAAGAAAAGCAAGAGACAACAATGAGAGGAACTGGGATGCTGAGGTAAAGGTGAGGTGTTTGCTGACTTTTTAGCAGCATGAGTTAGGATTCTCACTAAAGAGATGCAACAACACAAATTACAGTTTCTGTACTATATTGAAAGTATGCTGTTTCAGATTGTCATCTAAAAGTCAGGTTTAAATCAGGTACTGCCCAAAAATTAAGTTAAATAGTACATCCAAGAATGGTCATAAACTGGTGTAATAACAGAAGTGGATGCAGGAAGGGAAATGAGTAACTGTGGGGGGAGCTAGATTTCTTGAGCCCATGAGGGATAACTAGCCCAGATGTGTACATCGTCAGGCCTCTCATACCAAAGGCCCATTTGATGCACACCCACGTGCATATTCAGACAGATATTTCAAATATTTGTTAGTTATGTGTGCCCCATCAAAGAAAAGAGCTGCGCAATTCTAAACATCAGTTCATATGGTTAAAACTATCGAGCAAAGCATACCTAATTTGCCTGGGGTGACGTGCAATTTAAAAATATTAATTAAACTATGATCTTCATTTGCCTATAAACTCATGCATATCATATTAAACACACAGCTCAGTTAAACAAATACTTTCAAACATATCTACAATGAAACCACTGCACATTGCTATGCTTGTGGCACCATATCTTGTTTAAAATTAGCAGAAAGTTTCAGATCCAGATTCAATCAGGAAAATGGAGAAAGAGACCAAATTATAATATGGGAAAGGAAACACCAGATAAGAAAGAAAAGGCAGAAATGTATAAGAAAATGCCAGGCCAGTCTGAAGCTACTTAAGGGCAGTGGTGATGACAGTTGCTTTCTGGAGCATCTACAGGAAGCAGATCACATTGGATGGAGAAAGCACAGACTCGGGCTCCCTTTTGCTGATTCTTACTTGATAGTGAGAAAGTCTGGCAGAGTGGTGAAACAGAAGGCATTACTGAATGCTTGGAAACACCATCGCTCACCAAAGGAAATCTCACAGCACACAGAGACACTGCTTTAGGCCTTTTTATTTCAACAATATAAAGTGTGGCTATAGTAGTACATCAGAGGTTGAGGAGATCCTTACCCTCAGACTACAGACCCTACAGACCTGTGATCTTTTCCTTTTCAATACTTTTGTTGGAATTATTACAATTGTAATTCACATTTGCCTATCACTCTAGCTCTTAATGAATGCCTGGTGGATGATTGGCCTGAGGATCGATAGTATCACATCCGGTCTAGTTGGGATGATAGAACTGGGTGTCAAAATAAACACTTCTACTATGCTAAAGATGCAGAAATGATAAGTGGGTCAATACAAACAAACTTTTTGTGTAGGTGAGATGGCCCTCCATTCAGCACAGCAGTGACCTGTCTGTTCTGCAGGTACAGCCTACTTCACATGTGTCTGTGCAATTTGAAATAACATAATAAATCACACAATGTTTTTTCACAACTAAATTCTTCCTAATCTAACCAGACAATTCTAAAGCCTTTAATGGACCCATGATTGTAAAATCATTTCATCTGGGGTTTTGAGCAGTAATCCTCAAATTATGGGTCTGTAATAGCAATAATGGAATGTTTCATAAAAGAGTTTTTCCTCAGTGAGTCTATTATTGTAACTAAAAAAATGTATCTAGTCACCTCTACATTCTTCATTAACCCGTTTTATGATAATTATGAGTAAAGTGCATCTCTTATTTCCATTAAATAATACCCTTCCGTCTCACCAAAACGGTAGACTGTATAGGACTGAAAGCAAATGGTGTATGCAGACTCTTTTAACCGATTCTGTCCATGCCACTAACTTGTTTTTAAGATAAAGCCCACTCAATTTGCAGTTATACTTTGATGTTCATGTAGGACTAATTTCAAATCTTGAGACCAGATTTTCAGTCACACACTTTTTTGTTCACATAAATATATGTATATATTAGAAAATTCTATATGAAGGTACATATATGTATGCTCCAGCATCTACTGGCTGTGGGGAATTCATTATCACATCACAACATCCGTCTTGAAAACATAACCAGCAGAACCCATCCTAGGTGCTCTACTTCAGGGTGATTTGCAGATTATTTTAAAATCACTTTTAAACAGTTGCGCCAAACTAAACCATTGCTCAAGCCAAGTGTCAAGCCTTCAAATCCCGTTTCAAAACATGTGATGGGGAGATGGCTCTAGGAGATCTCATTTGTAGATGTTACACATTATAGATGCTGGGCCTGTAGGTACGGTCATTCATTTTAATGCTATTGACGGAATCGGATCACAAAAAAGTCACGTAATGCCACCAAAATAAAGTTCTGATAAAGTTTTACTGAGTGTAAACAAAGGATATTACAATTATTTTTTTAAAATATGCAGTAGAAAGATGAAGACATAAAATGATACAGCAATCTTGACAAACATAATGGATTCCATCAATATTAGTACTAAAAATGTTAAAATATATTGGAATCTTATCCTGTCTGTGTGTGTAATACCTGTCTTACTCTGATTACATGTAATTTTATTACATTTTTCACATCAGTTCCCCCTGTATCTAGTTTTTGTACCTCATAAAAGCTTGTGCTTCTTTTACAAGCGTCTTTATTGATTAACTTGGTTGAGATTTGTTTAAACTAAGACTGTAATTTTACCAGTTCCACAAGTAGTTTCTATGGCTAGAAAACAGTAGGTGTGCTAACATGCATTATTTGTCTCAGCTTCGCATTGTTCATCGCTACTTTTATTGCATCACTGCACAGCAATATCTGGCTGCGTTTAATAAGGTTTACATTTAGTGACAACTACACTCTCCCCGAATGAGAAGAAAACTCTCAAGCATACTTTGCTGCATCAACTTTAACACTATTTCTGCCTTGATCCATTATAGATCATTACTAAACTTCACAGTGATCTATTTTCCTTCCTCTTCTTTAGGAATTTGTTATTCACGAATTCTGTGTAAAGCTGAAAAACCCCTGTTGTAATTCACATTCATTTTATGAAATGTGATGGGAATAAATATGAGCAATTTGGTATCACAGGAAGGCATATTCAAATTGTTTGATGGAGAAATACTATAATAACATCACCAATGTACAGGCATTTTTCCAAAGAGAGTGCAAAGTTGTGGCATTCCTCTGTGACACTCTGAACGTTCAATGAAATCCTGAGTTTGTATCAAGCAGACCAGATTATGAGCAGCAATTACATTAGGGTAATTGCTTGAAAAATAAAATAAAATCATTCTTTCTTGAAAGGGTTCAGTTGGCTTTTTAACTACTGTCAAGGCAGCATTAACTGCATATTAATTTTTTTTATACTTGTAACTTAGCTCTCTTAACAAAAAACTGAAGGTCCACACAACCTGTTCCATTAAGTAAATTATGTCTCGTTTTTGTTTAATTGTTGTTTTGAGATCAGAATTTTGAAACATGCAGCTTAATTACAGAAGAGGATTAGAACTGTCTGCATTTCAAATCGTTACGGAAATAATTGGAGGAACTTTATCAGGGTTCCTTAACAAAATCGTTAAGCTGCACTTTATCAGTAAGCTCCGCTGGACAACAAGTCATTCCAGACACCTGAGAGAAGAAGCCAGGCCGCAACCATCACTGTTTTACTTCTCTCTTCTTTTTGCCTTTAAATATTTTCAGTGTGATTCAGTTTTTAAAGTACAATCTCAAGTTGCTGCTTTATGTCAGCAATTATGTCAACTGTTTCAGGAGGCTGTTGTCCATTACAGGCCAACGCACACACTCGTTCCATGCACACAGTCCTCAGCTCTGTGCCCTGGGATCCTTGGAGCACCTTCCCAGTCCCACTGCGCAGCGCAGAGGGGTTCTGCAGTTTACACAAGGACAGCAAGTTCCTGCACATTTATTTCACTTGTGATGCCACAGGAAAAGGCTGTTTCAACATCACACCACACCTCCTACCTCCCTGGTGACTTTATCTTTTATTAAAAGATTGATTTAAACTGTGGTGATGCTGTTTTTTATTATCTACATAGTAGAAGAGCACTGCAAGACAATAGTGAAACCACTGATCTACTAAGATGCTAAACTGATTTCTCTCTTCTATCTGTTCCTTCCTATCTATTGATGAGATTAGTTTGGATGGTTTAATTTAGTTTGTGATAAATCCTTTTGTGCTTTCGTTATATTAGCATCTTACTCTCTCTGGTAGCTGGAGTCATAAAGGATTTTTGTATGTCTCCTTGACACACAAAATGTTTGGTAAATGAGGGCTAAAGTAACTCAGAAGGAAGTGTATTCTGCTTGTAAATGACAGAAGAGCAATGCCAAAATAAGACTGAATTGCATTTCGAGTGGATTAATGTGTTTTCATATTCCCCTTTACATACAGAATTTCAGAGAAATAACAGGCTCAGTGAGGCCTGAGGTTGTCTTTATTACTTTACTTCTTTTCTACAGAAGGAAATGGAACAAACTATCAATACATTCTTAGTCAACATACACTAGCTGCATGAATTACTAGACTTATTTTAAAATTTAGGTATAAAATTTAGAATTTAGAATACAAGTAGGAGATCAAACAGATTGGAATTAGAAACCTGAAAGCTCCTCTAAGTCACAGAATGAACAGAGTGAATGCACATTAAGGTTATCTCCTAGGGAGAGAACAAATATATTCTTTGCTCAGAATGCATATTGTTATCAGAGCAGATGAAAATAGCCACCTGAGGTTGTTCAGCAACGTGCTTCCGGCCTCCAATTCTGTTAAAAAGAAAGACAAAAAATTAGAAATTAACTAAGGTGTTGCATACAATCAGGCTTATCTAAAATTGAGCATGCACAGAAAAGCGAAACATATAATTAGGACTGAACAGACCCCTTCAAATGAGTTCAGTGACTAGCTTTTGTACTGTGGAGAAGGGCTGTAAACCACTGCAGTGCAGAGGGAGAGGCTGCAGAGCAGCTCCCCTGTCACACCACCCTGTAGTATTCCCACTACCAGCCCAGAAAATGCTCTCTGGTGTAACGTTACCAATTAGTTGGGAAAACTAATAATTTTTAGAGCTGTCTTCCATCCATTCTTATGACTGGGAAACTTGTGTAAAGATTTATAAGTTAGCCAAAGCATGCTGTTCAGCAAGCCAATGTCCGAGGAGTGGTGCAGCAAGAAACTTGGAGCTGGTGCTCTGCCGTTTCACCAACAAGCACTGACTTAAAAAATCACAGCAATACTGACAGTGCAGTTCTGAACCAGACTCCCAGCACTGCAGCAATTCCACTGTAGACTGAATAATAGTTATAGTCTATACTATACAGTATTCTTATTATAGACTACCATTTTACTTGCATCCAATACAGTTCAGCAGGAAAAGCACAATAGAAGGTAAGGTTAACCAGGCTTCTTATGTTTCACTGACAATTAAAGTTTTTTTTCTTTTTTTTTCCTTGTTACCACTCTTGTTACCAATAACTAAAACAGCCTCTATGGCTACTCTTCATTAAAATTTGGCCCAGGTACTTCCTTAAAGGTTTTATTTGATCCCAGCAAATGCAGTTTGTGTTTCACCTGTCTCAGAGTTTGTCACTAAGGCTGATTTATGGCTTTGTTTCCCTTATTTGTCTAATAGAGTTATATTTTTAAAGTTCCAGTGGTATGTTTTTGAGTATAAATTTCTGTTAAGCTCATTCTGCACAAAGCATTGCACTTCTTATTCACTACAATACCCCTCATAGTTTTAAAAGTCCTAGTGGTTTTACAGTATGAGAGTATCCTTGGAATCAATTAAAATCATTATTACTTACATTTCTTCTGAAGTTTCTTCTCAATGTTCTCAATATATATTCATAGTACAGTGATTTTTGGGTTCACAAAAGAGCAAATTACAGCTTATTTCCCAAAGCTCTTCTTAACATGCATAGACTGATATCACAACAAGACTTTGGAACTCCACATTAGTGAAGCTGTTCCACAGAAAGAGTGAAAAAGGAAATAAATGAACACATGAGCTCACCTACTAAAGTCTCCCTGTTTTTCACAGCCAGATTCTAAGTATCGTATTGACAAGGACATAATGTGACAATGTGACAATGTATTGGCACATCAGGACAACAATCTGTTCAGCTAATTCACTAAAAGTCAAAACAAGTTTAAAGGAAAGAAGAAATGCCAACCTGTGCTCAGGTGTGGATGTCAGATTGTTACACAGGCTGTGAGCCAATACGTGCCAGGAAAAGGACACAGAACATGTAGAGTCCATCGCTACTAAGTCATGAGTGGATTTCCATGACACAAAATGCTCTGCTCTCTTTGCTGTGTCACACTGGATAAACAAACACTGTCTTTCTGGCTCCTCAGTGATTCTGCCAACTATTGACAGTAACAGCAAGAATTTCTTGTGTAAACAGTGTCCCAAACAAAAACTGGTAGCATGTCATCAGGGATGGTGGGCTGGCAGCTAGAGATAGGAAATTATACCTGCACTGAAGGTGTACTGTTTTCATCTCTGTTCCATGCTGCTTAGGCTGTTTTTATTATTGCACGTTATACAAAATTTCTAAAAAGTAAAAATCTGTCTGAAGCATGCAAGTGACATCTGATTAATATAAAACCCAGTAATATTTTCACAGATGAGCATGCTAATTCAGACCACATTACAGAGAGGAGAAAAAAAAGAAAAAAGAAAAAAAGAAAAAAAAAGCGGATAAGCATAAATCGTGTAACAAAACTACTGTCACGGATTTGCAGAATAATCAAGCTGTTTCAACCTTCAATGGAGTTTAAAATCGTGAAAAGTCAGATTTTCTTTTGCATAAAGAAAACCCTGTAATCCAACATACCCTTTAACTATGACACAGCCTGTGCAGCAGAGCTATGTATCCTAGTTGTATGTTCTAACCAAAGCATGAAAATAAAAGGAGAGTCTGTGGTAAATTGGTTGAAGAACGTGAAGGGAAAATCATTTCAACAATTGAACGAGTGAACAAGATTGGCAGCCCTGTGGTTTCATACACGGAATCACGGAATCACAGAATCACAGAATGAACTAGGTTGGAAAAGACCTTTGATATCATCAAGTCCAACCTATGACCTACCACCTCCTCATCAACTAAACCGTGGCACGGAGTGCCACATCCAGTCTTTTTTTAAACACGCCCAGGGACGGTGACTCCACCACCTCTCTGGGCAGACGATTCCAGTGCCCAATCACTCTTTCAGTGAATACATAGGCACATAGGCTGTAAATGTGCCTAGAGAGAAGGAAAAAAAAAAGGAAAAGAAGACAGTGAGTATGAGGTTAATCAGTGATTTAGAGGATCAAAACTGTTTTAAGAGAGCACTGGTACTTGTTTTCACAAAGCTTTAACCATACGTATTGTTATGATACAAAATCATTTGTAGATACAATGCCTAACAGAGGCAAGTAAGATCTTTGTCAAAATCTGAAAAACAGAATTGAGAAAATTTCTGCCCTTGCACTTCCCTGTTTTTGAAGGTTGAGTCATCTGAGATCTTCTTTCATACACATCAACTTCTCACATGGGATCAGTGGTGCTTCCCTGAGCTGACATTCATTTATTTATCCTCAAGGGCAGCAGCAGCATGGCTGCATCCCTTCCCAGAATATTCATGTGGCTGTCAAAACACTCCAGTTATTCCTTTGGTTGAAGATAAAGGTGTCAGATAAAGAAGCCACCTAAATTAATGAAAAATATTATTTTAATAAAATTTAGGAAATAAAATTGAAGA
Organism: Ptilonorhynchus violaceus; assembly: GCA_013397565.1. Lineage (NCBI taxonomy): Eukaryota > Metazoa > Chordata > Aves > Passeriformes > Ptilonorhynchidae > Ptilonorhynchus > Ptilonorhynchus violaceus. The sequence continues at coordinate 416,002 of VZRJ01005261.1, forward strand.
AAACTGCAGTAGAACCACTTAGGATAATATCCACCAGTGCCTGGAGTGGCAGATGAACAGCAATGTTGCAAAATGGTACCTACTTAAAATCAGAATTACATGAAGGTAACAATAACTTTTCTAAATAAATTATTTCTGGACAGAAATCTGACTGGGAAATCTCAGAACCAATCAGATGCTCCAGAGGGCATAGGGGAAAATTCTGCAGCAGGCAATAATAATAAAAAACAATTTATAGATATCTTACTCTGTATGTTGCTCTATATTTATACATTACACTTTTAGGAATTCTTTTAAACAGAAAGCAATCAAGTGATAGACAGAACCAGCAGAGTCACAAATTCTAAATTAAAAGTAGCTAGCAGAAAAGTTCTTTGATCTTGTACAGATTTGAGAGGACTCCAGAGTATCGCAGTATACATAGCACATAAAATCCCGTGATCCTCAGATTGGCATATGCATCTACAGCTATCAGTGTTCAAACACCCTTCATTAGAACACTTTTTCCCATGGCAGCATATTATTTGTTTTGTTCATGTCAGGGGAGGTGCTGTGAAATTTAAACCAGTTTTAAAACTTAATTGAATAAAAAACCCAAGTATTTATCTATACTTAAACTTGTATTCACATTGTCAGAATCACTTACAGACTTTTCAGACATTTATAGATTTTCCAGTTACTATCTCACCCAACCAGTTGTTTTGGGAGTTGACAGTTAATTAGCTCTTATGAGTCTATCATTATTCACAGACCATCTTGGAGCAAATGAACAAAAATTCATGTATGTATTTGTGTTGTTGAGTACCAAAAATATGGTGGCTCACATATAATTGTCATGTAACTTAGGAAAACGTCCTCATTTTAAAATATTCCTTTACTATAGAAATTTGTCAGCTTTCCTAAATGACAGTAATTACAACAATTGTTGTTTTTTAGTCTTACTTATTCCATGCTCTTCTGCTCTAACTATGAAAAAACAGTAGTAGTTATGTCCATAAAAATGGCATTGTACTAGCTTGAACAAAGATAATGATTCAAAGAGATAATATTCAATACCAATTTTTCATTAGCCAACATGGCATTGATCCATTTCTACAGCCACAGGTGTAGCAATCACAAAGTCATCTCTTCTCATCTCCCCTATTGCATAGAACTGGTGTATACTGATGAGTTAATTTGTTCTCAATCCTACATTTGCTGAACTTAATGGTAAAGCAGTGTCCATTGACTGCAGTGACACAGAGGGATGAATCACAAAGGCTTCCTAGTTCTCAAAAGCTAGCCACACTAGCAAATATTTAACTGCCAAGCAATTTTAAATATTTCATCTCCTGTCTATAGATCTACTGAAAGTACAGTAATCCCAGTTGGAAACAATTACAAATACTCACTGCAGTGCCCACACTTAGCTTGGCACCAGTCCCACTGTTTTTGCTGGCAATTTACTTGATGCATCCCAGCACAGAAGGGCTCAGTAGGATTTCTGCAAAGCTCTATCCTGAGTCAAGGGCACAAAACGTTAATGCAAAACACATCAGTGATATGTAAATCTTGATGTGCAAGCATTTGCAATTTTAATATTACCACAATACAACTTTGTTTCAGAAATATTTGTATTTACTCCATAATGGATGCTGTTCTTCCTTACAGGCAATTTTCATTCCTGCGGTCATTACTAATATTCTTCCTGAAGCTCTTCACAGGGAAGAGCAGATGCAGAGCAAATATGTGGATCAATTTCAGATTGTACAGTACCAACCAAAAGCTCTGCAGCAACACTTAGCTATGAGCACTGACAGGCAGGCCTAAAACCAGTGGTGCCAAGGCAGCCCCAAGTCTATTTTTATGCTCTCCTGAGGACTCCACATTCAGAGCTGCTGAAATACAGAAACCAGCAGCTGCTGTATAATTGATTTATATGAAAACATTTGGAAACTATTAAGTCAGAAATTCAACAAGATGGTATCAAAAGAAGTGACTAAATCCTTCTCTTATTCCTAGTCATGTGCCACTGAATTTGGACCATGATATCTAAACAAGAGTGTTATGGGTCTTACTAGCACCTTTCTTGAGAGATGTGCTGTCTCATAACAGTCTTGGGCTCTAATAATTCCAAATTTGTGTTTGCAACTACTAATTCATTCATTCTCCACTAATCTTCCAGGTTTTGTTTCCCCAGACGACAGCCAGAGAGAATACCAGAAGAAATCACAATTGATCTCATGAGAAACAATATTAAGGAGCATGTGAAGTTCACCCTGTTCTTAGAACAGCAGCAGGTTCTGGCCCTGGCAGCAGAGGCAGTTTACTCATTTTGACTAGGTGTCTTGAGTTAATTACTCACCCAATGCTTGAGTTTTCTGGGTAGTCAAAGATCTGCAGACCAGAGACCTGCAAATCTTTTCAGTTGCTTAGAATTGAGAAGTAAAAGTCTTGAGCTTTTTTTTTCATTCAGTATGCAAACCTTACATACTGAAGTTTCATTTAAGGAATTTGCTAGAAATACCTTGGATACATTTTCTTAGGAAAAATAAAAAGGTGTCATGTGATAATCGTACCTGGACAGTCTGCCTAATCCCAATCTTCATCACATGGTGGTGTGCAGTCATGGTGGTTAAGAACACAGAGCTCTTGCCCTTTAAAGGACATTCTATTACAGAATACAAAAGAACAAACTTTAGAACTCAGCTAGAGTAGATAATACTGTATAAGGACTGGGTTTGATTTGCTTTAAAGGTAGGGAAATAATAGGATATTGGTTCCCTGATCAATTAAAACAGTGCATCAATATACATTTATTACATAAAAATAACAGAAATTACCCTGAGAAACACATAATAAAAGAGCATAACCCATAAGAAGGAAAAAAATGAGTGATTCTGTTGTGCCTGAAAACAACATGCAAATTAAAATTTTAATTAAAAAAAATTAGAGCCTAGTACTGAAAAAATAGCCACTTAGGGCTGGCCAAACAGATCTGAGTTAACATATTATTTAACAATTTTTGTTGCTGACAGAAAGTATTTATTCTCATAGAGAAGCACTATATATAGTATAATTAATCAGAAATAAACATGCACAGTTAATTGAATAGTTTATATCAGTAATTTTTTCAAATATTAAGCCATATTCATAGTAATTAGGGACACGGTAATAAATTATTTCTGAGCTATGACGTTCTAGCATGTTCATTCAGCAAGATGTGTCAAATGAAATAACTTATAAATGGTCATATTATTTGCTCTTATGATAGTTATAACTATAATGATATTTTTAACTATTATTTTATCACAGGAGAAGAAGAGAGAAAGATTTCTGATTTATATAGTATACATACCAACAAGCATATTTGTTTTAAAAAAATCTAGAAACAATACCTGGTCAACCTTTACATCATTAAAAAAACCCCTGTAATTCAGACGATTTCAAAACATTTCTTGTGTTAAAATATTATCAAGAGATTTTTCAGAAAAAGTCATCACTCAACAGTTTCCATTGACAACAAAGAGCTAATTATAAGGGCTAATTGTGCTTAGTCATTTGTAAGTAAAGAATAACCATAAATACTACAGCAGATAAGGACAGACCTTGTTGTTTTGATGGCACTGTACAGTTACTAGCACAGGAAAGACTCTACCCTCACAGCTTGGGTTGATTCATCTTTTCCTCCCTTCTCTATAAATCAGATCCTTTATCACCTTTTTATTGAATGAAAACCTCACTATGGCACATTCAGTGGGATTTTTGCCATGGATGTCAAGTGAGGTCACTGCTTGATTACCTCTCCAGCTAATATTAGAAATAACCTTGTGTATTTAAACCTTAGTCATAGCTTAACTACAATTTTTTGAAGGAAACAAAAGTCCTGTTGTGAAAAAAAAAAAAGGACAGATGCCTCCCTCAGGTGTCATCTTTCAAATGACTGAAAGCAGAGAGAAGCTGCTAGCTTTGCGGTGATTGCTAACTGCACGGTGACGTGCATGCCGGCCCTTACAGTGTGTGAAACAGAGGGTCCCACAACCTCTCCAGCAGCACAGGTACACCCATGCAGTCTGTGCAATTTCACATCTCCAGGATTAGAAAAAAGCCCTAGACCTGCAGGAATTGTGCTGCAGGTTCCACAAATCTGTCTGCACCTCACTACCTTTATTATAATGAAAGAGATGTACAGAGACTGCAGAGAGACCACAGCCATTGTTAAATGCCTTCAAAATATTCTAAATCTAAACTCACTTGAGGATTGAAATGTTCTTTGGCCAAAAAGGAATGCTACATGTAGGAGGCCTTATGTTATGGTTTAGGGATGGTATTCCCTAATTTAGTATTCCCAATGAAACACTCCAGACTACATGGCGCTCACTCACTTCTCCCTCCCTCCCCCTGTAGTGGGATGGAGAGGAGAATTGGAGGCACAGAAATGTAAAGATCACAAGTTAAGAACTATTTACTAGAAAGAGCAATGAAATAAGAACATGAACAGTAACAACCAGAATACCAATAACAGCACGTACAAAACAGGGGAACGATTCACACGCGATTGTTTACCATGCAGAACCCGCTGCCACCCAACCACACACTCCAGAAAACCAGACGGACATGATACCACTGCAGATGGTGTGAGGCAATATTGGATAACCCCACGGTCCTGGCCATGCCCCTCCTAGCTGCTGTAAAAGTTAAGCCAGTCCTGGCCGGAACCAGGAAATTTTCCACCCCTTATTCTACAGCATCTACATCATGCCCAGATGCTACACCTTCTAACTGTGTATATGCATGTGTGTGTGGCTACATACTTATATGCATATATACGTGGAGGGGAAGAGAGATGAGAGAGACAGAGAGAGGGAGGGAGAATATGTGCTGTCCAGTGGTTGCAAGGTGCATCAGGAACTCACAATTGGTGTATGTGAGCAATCCATGCTCACTGTTCATGGTAGTTATGGCACACAGTGACAGTGTCATTCAGCAATCAGTATTATTCAATTCAATACTGCAAACTGTTCTCACCCAAAAATCAAATCCCCCTGAGGTACACATCGTGTTTCCCCATCCCTCTGCATCACCCACCAAGTGCACCCAGGTCCTTGAGCAAAAGCAAATCCCACGCATGGGTTTGCCTTTGCTTGAGCAGCGCCCCTTGGATAGTGTGGATGAATCCACACTGCCTTCCCTAACACATTTCTCATATGCACCATGGGAACTTTATCGGCTTCTACTGATGCCAAAGACTTTTAGCTTTTTAATATATTTGTAGCTTTGTAGATTTTTAATACAGAGCTGTATAGTTTCTAGCACTTTCTCACACTTTAGAATAGTAGTTACCCTTTCTCACATATTCTTTAAATTCTCTTTGGTCTTATTTTCAAGGAAAAGAATTTCTAATGAGGACATCCTGTTTTGCACCAGCACCTGGGCCAAAATAATAAGATACTTAGTAGACATAACAAGATATAGGGCTAAAAACCCCTTAGAGGGGCTCCAATGGGGCAGATCCAAGGCTGGGTTACCAGGGAAACCGTTCTCCTATGGGATGTACTTGCTAGATATACTGATTAGTTAAACTTTTAAAAATTGTGAAAATTCTGTGCTGCTTGTGTACATAGGTCTAATGTGCACTTGAAAGCTTTCATTAAAGGCTGCTCTTTATGTTGTCAATTCTAATATTGTTTGGAAAGTTTTTCTTCCAATTTTAGGCAACAGTTTAGCACCCCAGATGGAACTTCAGACCCTGTGACTTCTCTGGATTACATTCTGTGAGGAATTCTTCTGCCTGCACTTTTCGAAGGATTTCCCTCAGTGACCTGAGAGGCCCGAGATCACAAGACCCCACACAGGAGGTAACATAAAAAGCAGCTCTTTTCGGTAATTATTTGCCAGCAATTGTAATTTGTTTTTTCAGAAAATTGGGAGTTCTCCTTTTAGGCACTGGGATTACAACATTTTGTGATCCCTTTGGTATTGTGAAAGTCAGTTGTGTTTTCGAGTCTATGGAGACTCAACCCAGTGCAGCTTGAAGCCAGAGGCCAGCGCAGCTTCCACATCCATGGTTGTGGACAGGGGTGGGGACACAACCACTCCAGAGGCAGGCGTGACTTCTGCGTCCATGGTTGTGGGCGGAGGCTGGGGCAGGGCTACCCCGTCTGGTCCCTCTTACACCTGTCTCACTATCCAAGGGGCACTGGGCCTGGCTTTGGACCGGCCTATCCCTTCTGTGCTCCCCAGTGCCTTTGGGGGTGAGGGTGGGTCCGCATTCCCATCCAGCAGGGGCATGTGCCGTCCTGTAAGCAGGAAGGTACTTCTGGCCCCCACGAGAATGGAAAAGCAGGGTCACCCTCCATATTCCTCTCTGCTCCTAAAAAGAGAGGCTGCAGGAGCAAGAGCCATTAAAAGCAACCCTGCTGGCACAGACTCTGATACCTCCTCCAAAGAGGAAGAGGCTGAGGGAGAAATATCTGTTGCAGGGTTCCCTTTTTGTGGAGAAGCATAGCAGGCCTACCAGCCTTGCTAGCTCCGAAATAGATCTTAGTACAGTGCGCTTCTACCCATGAGAAACAAGAGCTAGAACTGTAAACATAGCGAAAGAATTTAACAGCAACCTTGCACCTGGTGTTTTTTGCCTTGTTGTTTTGATACTGATGCTATGGGTAACTAATAATAGAATGTTGTAGTTAATGTAGCCAATGGGTGTATTGTATTGATTCAATAGCCAATTAACAGGTGATGCGAATCATAACATTCTTAAAACCTATAAAAGGATGTGTGTGTGCCTTAAAATAAATTTTCTTCTTTTCTCCTTCTTCTCCGACTCTCGTGAGTTTGTGTTCGTCTCGACAGTGACACATTTTCTCTTGTTGAGTTGCAGCAATGGAAGGCCTCGGTAGTCCAGCCTTCGAGATTTAAATTGGGAAAACACTGGGTGACTCACCAATTCCTCTATTTGCCAAACTCTCCTAAGCCTTTACTGGGTAGGGATCTATTGGAGAAATTAGATGCTGAAATTAAATTTTGCAAAGGAGGGGGAATAAAAGTTATAATTTCTGAAACTAAATTTGTTGAGGCAGCTACCCTTCTCATACAGGAGAACCGTGGCGAAGTCCCCACCGAAGCTGAAAATGTTGTCATCCCAATAGTGTGGGTTAGTGATTGTCCTGGGAGATCCAAACGAGCAGAACCTGTAAGCATTGCACTCAAACCAGGAGACACACCAGTAAGACAAAAACAATACCCTTTGAAGTTAGAAAGTCGCAAGAGACTAGAACCTATAATTGAAAATTCCTTAAATTTGGGTTATTAGTAGAATGTGAATCCAACTACAACACGTCCATCCTACCAGTAAAAAAGGCTGATGGTAGGAGCTGTCAATTGGTAGAGGATTTAAGAGCATAATAACAGAAGATACACACCCAGTAGCAGCCAAGCCCTACACCCTTTTCACCACGCTGGCAGATGATTTTAGATGGTTTACTATGCTGGATCTTAAAGATGCCTTCTTCTGCATTCCCGTATCTAAAAACAGCCAAGAGCTTTTTGCCTTTGAATGGCAAAATCCTGAAACAGGGAGAAGAACCCAACTCACCTGGGCTGTCCTACCACAGGGTTTCAAGAATAGCCTAACTATATTCGGAAATCAGCTGGTAAAAGAACTGGAGGACTGGAGAAGGCAGCAGCCAGGAGGAGTTGTTTTACAATACGTGGACAATGTACTAATTGCTGCCAAAGATCAAGACAACTGCATCCAATCACTGTAAGTTTGTTAAACTTTTTGGGACTAAGTGGGTGTAGAGTCTCAAATGAAAAAGCAAAAATTGCCAAGGAAGCAGTGGTCTGTTTGGGGCTTGAGATCTTCTGTGGACACCGACGACTCAGCAGAGATCAGAAAGAAGCCATCTGTCACCTTCCAGAGCCCCAGACCATGCAAGAAATGCAGGCTTTCCTGGGAATGGTAGGTTGGTGTCGCTTGTGGATATCGGACTGTGGGTTACAAGTAAAACCTCTGTATGGAGCACTAAAAGTGGCCGATAAGGAAATCGTGGTATGGACAGACAATACCAGGGTCGCATTTAAACAGCTGAAACATTCTTTGATGTCAGCCCCGGCACTGGGAGTGCCAGACTTAACTAAGCCTTTTGAATTATTCACATATGAATGTTGCTCTGGGGGTACTGGCACAGTTCCTTGGAAACCAGCAAAGGGCTGTGGCCTACTTTTCAAAACAGCTGGATAATGTTATCCAAGGGTTGCCTGGGTGTTTGAAAGCTGTGGCAGCAACTGTTATATCGATCCAGGAAGCCCAGAAACTCACCCTGGGGCAACTCATTATAGTGTATGTCCCCCATGCTGTACTAACTGTACTGGAACAGATGGAGAGTCACTGGTTGTCCCCTAGCAGAATGCTTAAGTATCAAGCTGTGTTGTTGGAACAGGATGATGCTACTCTGAAAACAACTTCTGTCGTCAATCCTGCTATGTTTCTGTCCTCAGTATTGACTGACAGTGTTCCTGAGCATGACTATTTACAGACCATAGAAGACGCCTATTCCAGCAGACCAGACCTGAAGGACGTGCCTCTAGAAAATCCAGACTGGGAATTGTATATGAATGGAAGCGGCTGCATGCAGGATGGTAAGCGAATGACAGGTTATGCAGTGACAACCACAGACAAGGTGATCGAGACAAAGGCCTTGCCACCAGATATATCATCACAGAAAGCTGAACTGGTTGCACTGGGAAGAGCTCTAGAACTGAGTGAAGGAAGAAAGGTAAATATACAGACTGATTCTAAATATGCATTTAGTGTTGTGCATGCCCATGGAGCCATCTGGAAGGAAACAGGACTGCTGACTGCTCAGGGTAGCAGGATCAAGAATGCCAAACAGATCCATGCACTCCTGTGGAGGGCGGGGAGCCTTCAAGACTGGAGCTTCTGGCACTGCCTTGGAGAAGGCAGATATAGCAACTCACCTCTGGGTTATGGTGAGTTCCCAACATGCCTTGTTCCTTCATGGTAATAGCCTGTGCCCTGTTGACTAACTGGTTTCCACCCCACCCCCTGTTTTCCCCATATAAACCCCTGCTTCTACCCCTGACACCAGGGAGCTTTCGTCCCTGGCCTCCCCTTCGCAGGGTGGTTGGACATTAAAGCTACCCCTGTGGAACAGCCATACGAAGGCTCCTGTCTCTCTTTCCCTGAGTCTGCCCGGGGTGAGTTCACAAGAGCTGAATCTGAATCACAAGAGCTGAAATCACTTGTAGCTGAGATTTGCTACACTTGCTGAAATCACCTGTCATCTAGGAGGGCTTGCCAGTGCCCCTGGGAGAGCTGCTCTCTGCGGGACGCTCTCTAGGAAGGTCACAGGCATACCGGAGCTGGATATCACGAGCCGGACCCCCCTTCCTGCAACACACTCCTGCAGAGTATTGGGAAGCCTACAGAGGTGGCTATTATGCATTGCAAAGCTCATCAAAAGGGGAAAACCACTACTGAATTGGGGAATCATTTTGCTGATGAAGTGGCAAAAGGGGCTGCAGAACAAGGTATCCTAGCAGTAATACCACAAAAAGAAATCCATCTGTCAGGGTTTACTCCAAAGTATGATCAGAGAGCTCATGAGTTAGTTGAGTCCCTTAAGGCTGAAATCAAAGAAAGTGGGTGGACTGTTACACCAACAGGACAGGCTGTAGTGCCACCCCTGCTCCTTCGGGAGATGGCTTGGAGGGAACAGGAAGGTACCCATGGGGGAATAAAAAATCTTTCAAACCATCTGAAGAAGGCAGTAGTAGAAAGGGAAATGACTGCAATTGTGCAATCTATAGTAAGCAAGTGTGAAATCCGCTGTCGATACAATCCTGGTACAAAGGTAACAAAGGCCGGAGACCTTCCTGGAGATTATGGGCAAATAGATTTTGCTGAGTTACCACACAAAGAAGAATACAGGTACGTACTGGTGTTGGTTGACACCTTCAGTGGATGGCCTGAGGCTTACCCCTGTGGCACCAACACAGCAAAAGAAGTGGTAAAACTTTTGCTCAATCATATAATTCCAAGGTTTGGGGTTCCTTTGGGGTTGTCCTCAGAAGGCTGCACATTATTGTAACAGTAGTAGGGGAGGTTAGTCAAATTCTGGGAATTGTTTGGGATCTACATGCTTCCTACAGACGCGGGGCAAGTGGCAAAGTTGAACATATGAATGGAACTCTTAAAACACAAATTAGCAAAATTTTTCAAGAGATATCCATGACATGGGTTCAGGCCTTGCCCGTAGCCTTACTGAGGATCCACATACAACCGAGGTGGAGGGACAACAGAAGTCCCTATGAAATATTGTATGGCAGGCCTTATCAAATTCCACATATCCCGGGAGAAATTCACATGAGGGGGAGAATTGACCTACAAAAGTATTTAATGGCTTTAAGCTCCACTTTGCAGAAACTCCAGAGATTTGTTGTGTTATCCAGACCCATAGATACACTCCTGCTCATCCATGCCAGCCTGGAGACTGGGTCTATATTAANTACACTCCTGCTCATCCATGCCAGCCTGGAGACTGGGTCTATATTAAATGGTGGGACAGTGACCCCTTGCAAGCTAAATGGAGAGGACCATTCCAAGTCCTGCTGATGACCCTCACCATGGCCAAAGTGTCTGGCAAAGGACCCTGGATTCACTACTCCAGAGTTAAAAGAGTCTCTGCTCCTGGAACAACTGGAAAAACAGAGCCTGAGATAGATGATGTGGTTTAAATTGTTTTTCCTGTGTTTACTATTTGCGCAATTGGTAACCATGATTCAGGTTTGGAACCAAAATTTGCATGTGACGCCAGTCCAAAACGTATCCAATGCTCTTCGTAAAAACAATTGTTGGACTTGTACACAAATGCCAACAATTGTTGAGGATAACAACTGGCTGTTAACGGGTGTTTTAATGAATGAGACAAACCCTAACAACAGTTGGGAACAGGTCACTAAGGCCTACCTACCTATAACCCTAAGCAGCTTAATTCCTGATCAAGAAAATTATAAGATTTCCTGCATGGTTTTTAATGTCACAGGAAAGGTCATTCTCCTTCTGTATTGTCATAAAACTGAATGTTACCTAAGGCTAATACCAAAAGCCATAGTAGGATTGGCACGGACATCCTCGAGAACTATTCCCCTGCAGGGTTCAGGATGGTATTGGATATATGAAAATGGAGCTTGGAAAGTTTTGCCCCTCGATAAAGACTGGCCCTGTGCCCTTGGGGCTATAATCCCAAACCTAACAATATTTGATCAAATTTAAGAACAAAGTGGGTGGATAAGAACTTACATAAGAAGGATAAAATGATTCAACAATCGCCTTGCTGAGCGTCCTATAACTTTCTATGGTGTAATTAGAGCTCTTACTCCTTCTTTAGGAGTAATTGAGTTAGAGAAAGCCCCACAAGGAGGCGTGTGTATGATCATTAACACTAGTTGTAGTTCTTATGTAGATCAAAGCAGAAGAATTAAAAAGATTTGGCTGAAATTTGGAAACAAACTCAAATTTTACATCAGGTAACTCTCGAAGATGACTCACTGGACTTCGAAAATATCATCCGTACACTTACTTCCTGGTCACCAAACTGGACTTGGATAAAACAACTGTTCATACTAGTTGTATTTGTAGTTAGTGTCTGCACAATAGCTTGCTGCATGATTCAATACTGTAGTTTCTGGTCATCTTTAT
>VZRJ01005266.1:2861-55952 GCA_013397565.1 Ptilonorhynchus violaceus
GAGATAAGTAAAATATCTAAACTTTGGAAAAATATTAGTAATAGTGGAAAAACCTTTTCTTAACTGATTTGTTGGTTTCAAAGTTGTAGTAGGGCTTATATTTGATTTGGTGAAACTTCTAAGCTCACAGTGTTTTTCCATTGCCCCTATGGAAATCTTTGGATTTACTGCGATACTGATTTTTGCAGAATCATAGAATATCCTGAGTTGGAAGGGACCCACAAGAACCCCTGAGTCCAACTCTTGGTGCTGCATGTGACCACCCCAAAAATTACACCACGTGCCTGAGAGCATAGTCCAGATGTTTGAACTCTGTCAGGCTGGTGCTGTGACCACTTCCCTGGGGAGCCTGTTGCAGTGTCCAACCATCCTCTGGATGAAGAAACTGTTTCTTACGTCCAGCCTAAACCTCCCCTGACACAGCTTCAGGCCATTCCCTCAGTCCTGTCACAGGTCACCACAGAGAAGAGATACGTGCCTACCCCTCCTCTTCCCCTCATGAGGAAGTTGTGGACTGTGATGGGGTCTCCCCTCAGACTCCTCCAGACTGAACAGACCGAGTAACCTCAGCTGCTCCTCATATGGCTTCCCCTCAAGGCCCTTTAGAGTTGAACTTGCTCCTTTTGTCTGACATATTATTGTGGGTTAGAGCCACATGGTTCCCAGATACCATCCTGCAAGTTCATTAGGTGGTTTGCCACTGGTATTAAATGTTATGTCATTTCAGGGGCCTGGGATCAGTTTGGAGTGAGGAGGCTTTTGGTCATGCAAGCTGACCACGTGGGGTTTGCTTTAGTGTACATGCTTTCAGTCATAACAACAGAAAGGCAAGACGTTCTGGCTATGGCCTGGCCACTAGGTATTGGGTACTGTGGTAATTTAGACCAAAATGTGAGGGCAGGCGAATTGCATAAAGCCTTTGAATTACAAAATCTTTTATGAAAGGCGAAGTGCTCACACTGAAGGTGAATTTTATTACTAGTGCAGAAATGCAGTTCCAGGTGTTGCATAAATAAGCAGCTTTAAGAGGGAAAAGTACATTTTTCTGTGTCTCAGGTTATAGAGACTCATTTATGTGTTTGGTGTTTTTTGGTTTTTTTTCCTTCTGCTTTTATGCTCTCCTTGTTCTGCTTCTAATAAAGGATGTGCCATACAGTGGTTCCTTAGGAAAATTATCGTCACTGTTTCTGTAGCATATCCCTGAAAAGAATAGGTATGTTTTGATGTTAAGGAGTAGTGAAGTCCAAGCTGTAAGGGTATCTTTTGGGAGGAGACCTGTAAAAGCAGGCATGTAGGCAGAAATGACAGCCGTAGTAGAACTGTGTAAAAGTGCTTAATCAGGAAGCAGTTCACATCCACCACCTGCGATTTCTATCCCCAGCAATATTACAGGCTGCATTAGCAATGGATATTTTTCTGAACTTTCAGGTACTTGTAAATCAGCTTTTTGAAAACTGAGGGATAGCCAAACCACTGTCCAGACTCTGTAAGGACTGCACTTGAATTTGAGAATGTTGATACACCATTGTGTGAATTTATGGTTTACTTGAATCCTGAATAATGCTTACAGCTTGAATATCCATTTCCCTTGACTAATGGTAGAGAGCCAGAAATAGGATGCAAGGATGGTAAGAAATACAGAATGGTTTTTCTGTGGAAGAAAGACTGGAAGTTTTCAGCTTAGAAGAGAGGAAGCTGCATGAGACGATAGCGGAGTCGTGTACGGTCTGAAGGTAAATATGAGCAGTTAGATGACTGTTCTCGGTGTGCACATGGGGTATCTGATGAAACTAAAATGTGAAATACTCAAAATATACCGAGGAAGATATATCTCTGAACATACTGTTGATTGTAGAGTACTTTGTCATGAGATGTTTTGGGTATTAAAGGCATACAAAGGTTCAAAATCATGGGGGAAAATGATCAAAACTCTGGCAAATGCAGTAATATCCTCTGTGTCTCAGAATTCCTTGATATGTATATTGCTGAAGAATGAGATGGTGTTCTGAAAACGTACATTATAAGGTACTCCTACACTTACTTTTTTCTAGATACCTGCTGTTAGCAACTGTGGAAACTAGTTAGATTGCTTGATAACTTGCTTTTGTCATTGCTGAAAGCTGTTACATGCTGCTTCCAGCTAGGACTATGCATTTCATACCTGTATTTTCATTAAAAAGGAAGTAAAAACTCTTGAATTATGGGTTGCAAATAAAAATGAGAAAAATACTTTGTCTTTTTTCTCTTGCCCTTTGTCCCAGATGGCTTATTTGAAGATGTTCTTCATCCTGTGATGCTGGTGTGGGAGACGAATGTCTATAGAATGAATTCAGGTCATTTTTCAGTTCAAAATTTATGGGCCCGAATTGGGCCATTTTTATGGTTTTGAAACATTGTTGCTGTAACGGTAGTACCAAACATAGAAATGTAGATTTGAAATGAAGTTTGCAAACTACTCAGAGCTTTATAATAAAAGTGAGGTGGTTTCAGGAGCTTCAGAATCTGAGTTACTTGCCCAGATTCCTGGTTTCTTAAGTTTTTATAATTTATTAAAATCTTCAATACTTGTAACATTTTTAAACTTGATTCTTCCTGATGATGGTCAGTGTCTGAAGAATACATGGGAATTGGCCTCATGTCACAAATACAAAGCATTATGTTCCATATATTTATTTTCACAGTTAGTAGAATCAAATTACCTAAGTAACACATTTGGAATTCCTGATAGATAAGATCTCTTTTGATCAATTCAACGGAACAATTCAAACGTAAGTATGCAAAACCGAATTACATTGAGAATTAACTATTTGCATGCTCAGTAACAATTGAACATGCAAACTGTGCTTTTATTTTGCCAGTTACCTGAAAATAATTCCTGTAGCTAGTCATGGACCGTGCACTGTTGCAGTATTTTGCATCTTTGAATTTGCTTTGCCAAACAGTATAGGAGTTGAATTGGTGCCTACTTACAGAATATGCTAACAGCTTTTTAAAAATTATGAACCTACCCACAGAGGTTTTACTTACATTATAAATAAAATTTCTGCTGAAACTGTTACAGATTAAGGCATGGTTTTCTACTACTTGTTTCCTTTGCAGGTTGTGCAAAACAGCCTAAAAAAATTGCTGGGGCTTCTTGTGCATGGCTTTCTCTGGACAAGGTTATTTTCTTGTTGTTATCTACTTAAAAAAATTCTCAGGATTAATTCTTCGTCAGATGTTTGTTGTCCCATAGTTAGTGTGGGTGAAAATTTGCAAGAAAAGGAAAAAATGCATATTTTAGCTAATTTTATCTGTGTGAAGACCTTCAGAGATTTGATATTTTCCTGTGTTCCTACTTTTTCTCGTTTTCTGGAGCTTGCTTTATGTGATTTGTTTAATTTGGATTGCTGATTAAAGCTTGTGGACATTGATACTTTATGCGTTAGCAGATGCAGAAATAAAAAAATAATCTTCTCTTTCAATATATGAACACATTCATTTTATGATGCAGTGGCCTATAGTTATTTATTGCTTTTCCTTGTTGAGTAATAATCGTGTGTAGCAGAGTAGATGCAGCAGTTCGTGCTTTTTCTTCTTGTTCAGCAGTACTTTCAGTAGAGGGGCCAAAGTGGGCAGTCAAGAGGTGCCTCCCACAAACCATCTTTGCAAGAACTATTTTGACAAGTATTGTGTAGTTTAAAGCAAAAAAGTTTTGGTACCCCATTGATGATGGGTGGATTTCAAAGTACTGGTTAGTTTATGTTAGACTGGAAGCAAAAAGACGTGGATAGTCTTCAGAGCACCTCTCCCAGCTTAGTATTAAGGTAGAGAGAGAATATTGTAATACTGCAAGCTGGTTTCTTGTAGTGAAGGCTACAGGTTTTTGTGCCTTTTAACTAACTGCAAATTAACACATGCTGTTTTTCTAGTGTGTTTAATTATGGTTTAATATCTTCTAGTTGTGTGAATTGGTGTCTTGCTTGTGATTTGATTAAACACAATTGCTAGTTTAGATTTCTAGAATAGGTATCAAATAAATGAAACTTGGAAGATGTTTTCCAGTTGTGGGAATCATATATTCTGTTTTCTTCTGAGGGCATAGAGGATTCTGCATGAAAGAGCAGTATTTAACTAACAACTCTTTCACCAGTAAATTTTATTTAGTATTCTGACAGCTGTAACAGTTATGGCAAGTTGTGGGCATTACGAAAAACCAGTTCAATGTTTTGACAAAGGAGGCTGGAAATTGTGGCTGCCTGCTACTGTCTTGTATAGGCGAGCTTCAGTTGACTGTGGTAGGGTATTGAGGTCCTTCCCTTTTCTTAGGATATAGAAGGAAAAATTCTGTAGATTCTGCAATTACCAAAACCCATGCAGAATTAAATGTGTTATCAAGCATGTAATGTGATACACTTATGTTTTTTAGTATCAGGTTTGTTATGTCAGTACAAGCCTGTACAAATTGTGCAGGATTTATTTAAATAAGCACTTTCCCTGTCATCATAACTGGTGAAATGTATTTGCATCTTGGATATATAAATAATTGTAGCATTAGTGAGATTTCATCTTGTGAGTATGCGAGCATTTCTAGTGTTGAACTCTGATGTTTTAATTCTTGGGCCACATACAGACATAGGTGTGGATGTTTGAACTTTGATGACCTCATGTTTTCACTTCTGTAGCATTAAGACAAATGTAGCATTAATAACTCCTGGCTGATGATTTGAGAGTTTTAACAAGGCTTACAATGGCTTTAAACTTTTTAAAAGGAGGATCAGGTTCTTCAACGTACCTGTTAGCTAGGCAACTTAGCTCTTCAGCTGGCAAATTTGGACAAACTACATTCTTGTATTTTATCTAAATTCTGAGTTGTTTAATCAGACACCTTTCAAGACATAGGCAAACTCCTGGGTCACCAAGAAGTTGGAGCTTTATGTACAGACTTTGCAGAATATTGGGTCAGATTCATAGCTTGGGCTTGTTTGACTAAAGCCTAGCATGATTAGCTAAAAATCTGCTTTCAATGTTACGCAAAGTACTGAGGCATGATAATGTAAGTGAGGTTTGTCTTCTCATTTATTCCTGTTACCGTCTGCTTTCTAAATAGTCATGGGCATCTTTTTCGATGTGCAGTACTGTCTTGCAAGAGGACAGAAAGTGGCTGATTACAGTGCTGATATTAGGTATTTAAAATAACTGTAAAATTTCCCTGTGTCTTGTCTTTATTTCGTTATGTGCAGCTTGGGCATGTTGGCCTTGTTTTTATAACTTTGTATTTGCTAATACTTTGCACCTTTTCATTGTGTAGTAGTAAATAAAAACTGGAAGTTTTATTGCTTGGGTTGTACAGCTTTGTAATATCACAAAATAGGTAGTTATGTATACACCTAAGTGCAGTAGTTAAGTCAGCAATAATGTGATTGCAGTGTGGATTTTGCATTAGAATGGCCTCCTAGTAGTTACGCTTTTGTATGCAAAAGAACCTCTGAAGGCCTTTTAACTCTTACACTGGACTATATATTACGCTCTCTTGTCTTAATGGTTTGGCCGTGGATATAATTGAGTTTTTGCATGTGAGGAAAAAAAAACAAAAGTAGGCATTGTTTGGAGAAAGTATGTAGGACTCTGGAGTTCCACAAAGTCCTTGAGAGAATTACATATTGTGTTAGAAGTTAATAGAATTGAATTGGAAGGCCAGCATTTTCTGATTTGCTTGTAAACCCTGTAAGTCAGTACTCGTGCTTACTGTTTCAGATTGGTGTTTGTAATGAAGAAATGCAATAATAAAACTGTACAGTGGATTTAAGAAGTTCCAACTGATCATAGTTGTAAAAAGGTTTTGAATTACTAAGAAATCATAAAATGGACAGAAACATCTAATGGACTTCTAGCATAGCAAATACTGCATAGCCTTTATGATCTTTCTGCCACTTAATCTAAGGATGTTATATAGTACAATCTGCTCAAGGAGTGTTCTTACAAACATTGTGCTTATCAAAGAGCGGTTTTAGCCAGTAAGTTAATGAGAAGGTGTTTTTAACTGAGGAAGAAGGGTTACACAGGAGCATGGATAGGACAGTTCATTTCCACCAAAAGTAGCACAGTTGGCTGGTCTTTGTGCTTGTTGCTTAGGGACCTGGACCCTAAGATACATGGAAGGTGGTAGAAAAAAGGCAGGATTTGTATTTTTCACACTGCAGTGAAGCTGGGCAAAAATTCTGCCTTTCCAGTGCTCTATACGTATCTTCATGATTAGTTGAATTCTGCTTGTGATAGAGATGGAGGTTCATCACAGTGTGATACATGCTTGAGTTTTGTCTTAGTTCCAGAGAGACAGGAGAATAATCTTGCTGGTATCTGCACAAAGGATTTTAAGAATCTAGTAGCCAGACGAGAGTGCTGACATGTGTGATTGTGAAAGTCAGCATGAGTTAATCATCATTTATTAGTTTGATTAACAATCGTTAAATTAACTGAATTTCTTCATTGTGACTAAGTGCTACGGTATTTTCAGTTGATTTAGTATATTGCTGTTTTTAAAACAGCTCATGTGTAAAAACTGGTATATTTTGGTGAGGTGTTTTGGTTAAGAGGAATTTTTATTGTGCTGATTTATGCAACAATAACTATTGTGCCAGGTGCTTGAAATCAGACATTGGCGAAAATAATCCTACAGCTTTTGTCATAGCTGAACCACTTGGAAATGGCTTTTTCTTGTCTCCTTAACCTTTTTGCATAAGAAACATAGGAAATCAGGTTTATTTCAAACTTACAACCCTTCACGTTAAAAAAATTAATTCCAAAGAATAGAGAGTCTCAGGTTTGTAGGAATGCATACAGGCCCTATGGTTTCTTGTGTTCTGCACCCACAGATAAAACTAGAATTGAAAGGTTGATAATAGGTTTCCTTTTGACACTGACTTTCTCCGTGAATAATTTAATTAAATATGTTTACACAGCAACTGAAAGTTAATTGGTAAATCAGTTTATGCTTTTGGAAATGGGCTTCATCTGTGATGTAGTCAGAGGTGATGCAGGTGACATCTGACACAGTGTGCTTGTATGAGTTGGCAGAATTAATATTAATTTGTGTGTTTATCTGGTACAGTGCTGTGTTTTGGATTCAGTATGAGAATAGTGCTGATAACACACAGATGTTTTGGTTGTTGCCAAGGCAGTGCTTAACCTAAACTGGGGACTTTCCAGTGTTTTGTGCTCTTCCAGTGAGGAGAGGTACAAAAACCTGGGAAAGAGTTGACCAGGAGAGATGACCTGAACTGGCCACAGGGTTATTCAGTACCACAGAACATCATGCCCAGTATATAAAGAGACTCCCCTCTTGGGTGTTACCCAAGAGGGTGGCTGATTGTGGTTTGGAGATGGGTTTGGCATCAGCAAGTGGATGATAAGCAATTGCATTGTGTATTGCTTGGTTTTTTTGGGTTTTATCTCTCTATGTATATGGTAATAGTAAATAAAAATAAATTTTACTTGGTTTCAATTAAGCTGTTTTTATCTCAACTCGTGAGTTTTACTTTTTTTCCTGATTCTCCTTCCAGTCTCACTGTGGAGGGGGAATGTGAATGGTCAGCTGTGTGGTACTTAATTGCCAGTTTGGCACCCAATGTGCGGCACGAAGGGTTGAGATAACCACAGATCTGAGCAGAGCATGTTGGAAGAAATTTGTTACAAGCAATTTTTTTGTAAGGTTAATGAAGAATTTTGTGAACAACAGATGGCGCATGGTAATGTGTAGGTGGAAATTGCAACACCTTCTGAATATAATGTGTATCTGTCACTTGCCTAAAGAACAGTCCTTTCATGAGTACTGTATCCTAGTATAAAATAGAAATTACTTTTTTTTTAGTCATCCTCCATGTAGAAATGGAAATAAGAGGAAATGCTGATTTTATGTGTATAGCTGGCATGCTGTTTTTTCTGTTAAAGAGTTTTTGGAGAATGAGCGGTAATGTAGTCCTCTTGTTAAGCTGCTGATGTGAGAATGAGAAAATCCAAGGGCTCCTCCTCTGTATTTGCAGTGTGAGTGGGAAGTGAATAATTGTTTTTCTCCATTTACTGAATGAGAGTAGTGATATTTTATCAAACATGTAGCTTTGTTGCTTAGATTATGCCCGTGTAATGTAATTCTCTAGACAGAGCGTGTGCAGATGGATCTACACAGGAAGATGCTAGGTTAACTTGAGAAAACGTGCTGTAAAAACAGGGGTATGGACTGGACTGTGTCCATGTCGTTTACAATAGTGTTCGTGCTGGGTAAAGACTGATTATTCTTAAAGGAGTAAGGAGAAAAAGTCTACATTTGTTTTGTGCCTTTTATACTAGTATGGACAGATAATTTTAGGAACTTTTTTCCTGTTTGAAATATGTTGAATCTCAGAATTTGTTTTACAGATTTTTCTCTACATTGTATATTTGTTTTTTTTTTTACAGCTGGATTGAAATTGAACCAGAATGGCTGCTGTTACCTCAGATAGTCCTCCAAACCCAAGCTGCAAAATCATGACTTTCAGGCCTTCCATGGATGAATTCAGGGAATTCAACAAATACTTAGCATACATGGAATCACAGGGTGCTCATAGGGCTGGAGTTGCAAAGGTAAACATCTGAAACATAGAAGAAAAGTTGCTCCTAATATCTGTTTTCCCATTATTTGTATTTTGCTGATTACAAACGTGACCTTTTTAGTAATTAACATTTTTTCCCAAATAATTTTCAGTGAATAGGTACTGATCTGGTACTGTTTTAAGAAAGAGCCTTTTGGTGTCTCTGATGTTTCAGGCAGATTAATGAAGATGATGTATACTGTTTTCTCTCTAACTGTAAATTGTTTACAAGTTTACAATAAGAGAATAGGATTTAAACTGTTTTTTGTCAAATCAGAACAAAACAGGGAGTTGATAGTATAAATGAAAGTAGTCCTGATGTGCCAGGTGGTTGAACTTTAGAGTTGTGTAAGGGTTTTCTGGGGCACATAATCCCACTTAAGTGGTGGCAAGCATGAAGATAGTAAGGCAGTGTTTGAATGGAAATAGTTTTCTTTTTAACGGTGATCATGTTGATGTTTTTGTTAATGAGAATTGGAGGCACACTAGCTGCAACTGCATTTGACAGTGGCATGTCCAGGACCTTACAGCAGGTGTTCCACCGCTAACAAAGAGTGATTGTCAGAGGTTCAGTCTGATGTAATTTAGTGATATGCCATGTAAGTGTTTATGCTGTATCTGTTTTGCCACTCTTAAAAACAGCAGAACGCACTGCAGGTCTAGAAATACTAGCTTACTTACTGTAAGTACTCAGTGGGAATAGCCATCTCCATCTCTGGGTTTTTAAACTAATATTGCATGGTCAAGACGTTTAGAATCTGAGAGAAGAGGAACAAAACTTGAAATTCGTGGTTTCCCTCTGCCTACTTCTTCCTCCTGCTTCCTGTGAAACAAAGCAAAACTGAACTCCTCACTCTTTGAAAACCGTGTAGGTTATTTGGTTTTTTATTTCTGAGGATAGAGTACATATAGGTTATATTCTCAAACTCTTCTCTGCAAACAGAAGTAGAAATGTGATAAACAGACAACAGTGGAAAGCCTGACCTGAATTTTTCCTGTGTTCAGCTATCTGATGGAACCACTTTGTTTGTGTGGGGATGAACTCTGCAATTCTTTCACGTTGAACAGTAAACTTCAAATTCACTGTAGCAAATTTTTCTTGTTTGCTTGAATAGCAGTTAAAGCATCTCTCACTGTTTCCAGTCTGTCGGTTACTTGCTACATATTACTGTGCTGTCTTGAGAATTTCATATTCTGTTTCTCAGTGTATTTTGATAATATCTCAAAAAAATTAAAAAGAAACTTTAATTATTATAATTTTAACTTTAATTAAAAATTAAAAAGAAACCCACTAGGTATTTTTTAAAACAAACTTTATTGAGTGAATAATTCATACTGCAAAAGTTTAAGGGACATTTTCTGAGTTTTGGAAATGGTGTTTAACAAGAAAAAACATTTTTTTTAGTTTTGATAGTAATAGAAAATGAACTTACAGGGAACCTAATTTTCTTGTAAGTCTAGAATGTGCAGTCTCAAGTATGAATGCAAGAAGAGTAATGACTACCAGAACAACTATATGCACATGCAGAAACAGTAATTTAAGCTCTAAACAGTGAACACAATCAGAGTAGGCATACCCAACACCTTAGGTTAAATGTGAACGAGTAAGGGGAGAAGACCTGTTACCTGTGTAGAAGAATATATGTATGTAAATGGGGGTAAAATGACTATAAGGCTTGTACATATTGGAGTAAGGAGGGTGTATGGGAAATAAAATGTTAAAAATCTACAACCACCCCCAAAGTTCCTAATACTATGTCTGAAACAAGTAATTAAGGTACTAGACAAGCAGTATTAAACCGTTTCCAAAGCAGATAACATACTGTGGAGTCCTGTGAGCAAACTGGCAAAAAAATTGCCATTAGGCTTTTGAAAGTCTGAAATGAGCTTTAGGCATAGAAAATCTATTTTAGTCTTACAGAGGATTCCATGCTTAAAGAGGATGACAAAGGCTGAAAGCAACAGCAGAAATGACAGACAAGGGACTGTCTGTCAGATTAATTGTCTTTACTGGAAAAAGAGGTGTTTTGAAGTCTCAAACTCCATTTCTATAGACCAAAATAGTTAAATTAATTTGCAGTCATGTTGGCAAATAGAAAAGTAATTTTGGAACACTGTGCTGAAAACAGATACTGACAAGTGCAAGAAATGCAATTTTCAGATGAGTTGGGGAGAAGTAGTTACACAGAAGTAGTAGCCAGTGCCTTTCAAAATCAGATCTATGGGAGATTAGCAGTATATGAAAGAAGATTTAACAGAAATGTATGTGCCAATAGCACTCTGCAATAACCTCAGTAATGCTATCAGCACATACATTTCTGTTAAATCTATCTTCTGGTATAACTAAGTGTAACAGCCTAACAATAAGAGAAATGCCTCAAAAAGTGCTTTGTCGTCATGTATGCTTCAAAAAAGTGCTTCATCATTGTGTCTGCTTATCATAATCTCTCTTGAACACCTGAGAACTACATGCGGGATGGACTCTGAGCAGCCCGCCTAGAGGCCCATAAAGAGGGAAAACCTGTGCAAAAGCAGTGGCAGAGGAGAAAGGAGAAGGACAGAATTTCTGGCCTTCACCTTGCCCCCCCTGCCCCACTGCCTGCTGCGAGACAGCCTGGGCCCTCCGGGAGCTGATGCTGCCAGCCTGAGGAGAACTCCCTGCCGATCCTGCACTCTTGAACCCAAGTCGCAAGTGTGNCTTATGCTTATAAAGTAACCTTAGCTTTTTCTAACTTTTCTCTAGTTTCCTCTTTTCTCTTTGCCTCTTTTGCCATTAAATAAAATACTATCAATTTTTTGGTGTCAACATTTGATCCCATTTGGTCTTAATCTTGCATTTTGGTCTTAATCTTGTGTTTTGGGAATATTGCAAACCTAAACACCTCCAGCTTTATGTGCAGAGAGTTCTCTTTGTGATTAGAGAGTTCTCTTCTGCGATTAAACCAGATTGTAACACTAAGACATCTCTATCTAAAACTGAATTTATATCACACTAAATGGTGCTAGACTGTATTAATATGCTTAGGATCTTTGATAAATAAATACATATGTAAATGAGAAAGCCTTGCCTTAGGTTTTTCCTTTTTCATATTTGAGCGTTCAACAGCTTGATAGATGAATTTGATCTAGGTTGCTCCCACTGAATAAATCTAACTTGCTTGACTTCGAAGAGGTAATTTTTACTGCAGGGAATGTGAAGAGGCTTCAGTGGGACAGGTCAGTGGTAAAACCACAGAGACCTAATAATTATTTCCAGCTCTTATACTAGCTAGCTGTGTGTCGCTTTGAACGTGCTATTTTAACATCTTCAGTCCTTGTCCTAGTCTTCGTTAGAAGATGCAAATTCTTTGGGGCAGATAACTTTATTTTTATCTTCTTTTAAAATGATTCTTTGCATATTGGTCCCCACAGAATTAATTTCTCTAACCAGCACTCTAATTACGACAGTAATAAACATGCTCCAGTTGGCTGGAAGGGGATATTTTGAACCCATATTCACAAAAATATTTTTGTTGCTTAAAGCACACTGACCTTGAACTAAATAAGATAAGGCAGATTTTGCTTTTCAGTATTCATATATTTGAGCCAAACCTACAACTTCATGCTTAATAATCATGAAAATGGAAATCTCTGTGCACATATTTGATTTCTATGCATAGATTCTGAATGCATGACTTCTCTGCTTCCAAACTAACATTTTGTATTTTGTTAATGTGCATATAATTTAAGATTTCTGTGAAAGAAATAAGTAGGAATCATAAGATGATTGGATTACTTTTTTTTCTCTAAAAGCAAACAACACTGAAACTTGTGAAGTAGTTCCTGTACAGCAGAAGTCCTATGGAAGCTGAGAAGGAAAAAAGAAAAAGAGGGAGTTGCATCTGTGTAAAAACTGGATAAAACCACCTGTTTTTGTGTAAAATAAAAACATTAGCTGTGGAAGTATGTTACTATCAGATGACTTCAGCTTTATGTTTGTCTTTTGCTGTGTGCTTTTACCACTAATGGTCTTGATTGGATTTCTTTGGATGTTTGAGTACATTAACATTACAATTTACCCATTTGTGATTGTTTTCCAAAGGTAGCAAATGATCTCAGGATCTATCTGTTTTAGAATTTTATTACTGTCTTGGAGAGATGTAATAGTGGAATCTCTAAGGGACACTTACATTTGGAATCCTGAAATGCTTGTAAGAGGAACAGCCTAGCTGCTTACCTTAAGGACTACCTTCTTGCGATCCAGTTATTAAAATTACTAGAGAGATGCCTCTGCCTGAATTAAGGTGCAGGTGAGACCATATGCTGAAGTCAGAAAGTATGGGTTTTATTTAACAGTAAACTTGAGGTGGAGAGAGAGAGATAGAAAGAAACAGAAAAGGAAGGAAAGACCATGGAGAGAAGGAGTGACAGTGAGACAGATTAAGTAGAAAATATCGCCACTCTGTGGATTCCAACGACATCTTCTTCTTCTGGTCTTCTTGGTGGTGAAGGTCCCACGAAACATAGAATCGAATGGATTACTGTACATTTGGGCCAGGTGGAAATGCCCAGGTGCCTCCCCTGAGAGGGCAAGTTTGACGCTGTCTTTTGCAACAGAGTCTGGATCTGTTGCATCCCTTTGCCTCACGTGCAGTCCTGTGGTGCAAGGCCTCAGGAATGGCTCTGGGAGTGCTTCAGGAGTCTTTGATGGATTGTGACACCTCCTCAGCTGCCTCTCATGTGGATGTAGCCTTGCAGGGGTGGAGAAGTTTACAACTGAGCCAGTTTGTGTAAGGGAGGATGGGTGTTCACTCCCTCTGACCAGAGGTTATGCCCCCAAAACTCTCCTTCTCCTCTCTTGGTTGTGGGGGAGTCTGTGCAACCCTGGCCTGAGCAGAGGGGTCTGTGGGCTGTGGCCTCCCCCACCTGGGACCCAGCCAGAGATGATTTTCAGGAAAGCTTTTGGCTTTCTTGTGAATACGTTCTTTTCCCGCAGCCTTGTTTACTTCTCCGTAGACCTGAGAACAATCGTGTCAATTGAACAATAGTATTTTATCTTAAGTTTCCCTAGGCAGCTAACTCACAGTCCAAGGTTCCAGTTCAGGAGGCATATTCAGGGAGGGGCGGGCTTAGGGGCTGCAGCTTCTTTGTACGGTTTTGCCATAGTGGGCAAAAAGTCCTTCATAACAATGTTTAAGCCTTTAGCCATAACATTTCAGTGTCTCACACTAGCTCTAAGTTGTGAATGAATTATTCAATAACATTATTCGCCTGTGGCAGTTGCATGTTTATGAGAGCTGCCCTACTTTGTGGTAAGACACTTCAAAAGTTTCCAGGCCTGTGTTTGTGGAAAGCTGATTTGAGCATGGCAGAAGAATGAATATAATGAGTGGATCAAAAAACATGTCACTGAACCTTTGGACAGGTAAAAGTTCAAAACCAAAACCAGACCAAAAAATATATATAAAAATTTTCTGTTGCTCTATTCAAAAAGTGATGCAGTTTCACAGTTAGCTGTTTTCAGCTGAAATAATATATGCAAGGAACGTTCAAAATTACACAGCCTGTTAAAGAACACTGGTATGACTACAGGCTTCTTTGAAGTTCCTAATAATTTCTTTTGCTAACACCTTAGAATCTGCTGAAGAGTTTTCATAGACTGTGGGTAATTCTGTGGTATTTGAAATAAATGTGTTAACTTTACAATTGGTTAATCTGCACATAGCTTTAATCTTCAATTATGAGGATTAAATCATGTAATTATAAAAACTAATGTATCTAAATTAGTGCAAACCCCTACTGCAATAGCTGTACCTTGTAGTTTTATGGGGAATAAGTTGAATAAGATTCTGAAATCTGAAGGTCTCTAAAATAGCTGTATTTTTTTCACTTTTAATTAAAAAAAGTTGTATGTACTGCTTATACCAAATAACGTTTAGAGAGAGGAATTTTTAATTGAGGAAAAAAAATTTTTACGTCTCAGAATTTTAGAAAAGGCATCCAAGATCATTGAGTCCAACCGTTGACCTAGCACCTACATGTTCACCTCTAAACCATATCTCCAAGTGCAACAACATCCACACATTTTTTTAACACTAAATATATATGATGTCATGGATTGCAAACTATTTGTCAATTGTAAGGCTTTCTGATTGTAAGAAATTTGTCTACTCTGTTATTATGAATGCGTATTTTTGCACTGTTGTCTATGATTGAATTGCTGTAGATTGGTGGGTTGCTGCTTGTGAATTGAGGTGATACTGTTCCCATTTTGAATGGGTTTCTGCATTACCAAGGAGCACTTATATTATCAGTTAGTGTGAAACAGCTGGTAAGCAAATGTTCATTTGATCATGAGATCATATTTGACTGTTTTTTCAATTTTTTCCAGGATGTTTTGAGTTGTTATCGCAACTCTGATGTCCTGTTTTGTTTCCTGAATTTAAAGGTTGTCCCACCAAAAGAGTGGAAGCCAAGAAAACACTATGATGATATTGAAGATCTGGTGATTCCTGCTCCAATTCAACAGATGGTCACTGGCCAGTCCGGGCTTTTCACACAGTACAACATTCAGAAAAAGCCAATGACAGTAAAGGAGTTCAAGCAGCTGGCCAACAGTGACAAGTATGTATCTCTTGCTTAGTAAGACAAATATTTATCTTCACATGTTGTGGTTTATTTGGATTGTGCAAGGCAACTGGTGTTTTATTTTACTTTTCCCTGTCTCCTAAGGTATGGAAGGGTATTACAATGTGAATATTGTTTGTGTTTATGTTGTTAAAAGCATCTGATACCATGGCAGCTAGAAAGCATCTGAAAAACCTGAGACATGATGCTTTTTTCTTTCTGGTTTAAAAGATGCTGATGTAGAAAATAGTGAAGATGATGCAGACATATCTGAATTTTAATTTGATTTCACCTATTAATGTTTAATTTCTAGATACCAGCATGGCCTATCATCATGTAATTCTGAAAAAGCCTATAAAATATCTTTTTTAGCCAGTCCAGAAACTTTTGCATTAATCTAAGAGAGCTCAGCTGCATCTAGTGAATGTCTGTGTTGTGATTATGGCAAGATGGATATTATGGGAGGGGAAAAAAAAGGTTTATGAAGTGCTAGACACTGTACTCAAATGTTTCAAATTGGTGAGCATTCCAAGAAGAGGGAATTGATAGAAGGAATTCTTTCCCATCCTTTTGGCCATATAAAAAGAATTTTACTTGAGTATCTCCTCAAAACTGAGTGGAAGTAGTTTCTGGAAGGTGAGTCAATGGATCATAGAGAGAAGAGATATTTGAATGAGGGAAGGTAATACAGCCTTAGTTTGAAGGCAAGTTTCTCTCATAGGTTAATTAAGAAATTAGATGTAAGAAGAGCAGCTGTTATCAAGATCAGGAAAAACTAGGACATGAAAAGCTTTTAAGGAGGTTACTCAGCAAATCTTTCATAGTATCCATGCTTTTATAATACTGCAAAAGTGACAATATTTTTTTTTTTCCCCCAATTAAAATGAATCACACATATATTACTTGTGCAAAATTGAGTTTGGCGCATTTACAGTATTCTTTCCCTGGTAATTGGAAATGGGAACCTATTTTATAGTTCTTGAAATTATTTGTTTAGTAAATATATAGAAGTTTAGAGGTAAAACATAAGACCTGTATGGTATCTGATGTCATTTTCAGTTATACTTTTTTGTAGATGTTTACATTTTATTAACCCCTAATAAATTGAGATACACTAATTTCTTAAAGTAATTTAATAATGCAAAAATACTGTCAACTTTTTAATTTGTATCATACTGTTTGTTAAGTTTATTATATTCTTTATCATGGAGTATATTTTGGAAGTGGTTCTGATTTCATGGTTTTTACTGAAATCAGATGGCAACTTAATACCATATGCAAATTTAGAACAGTTGGGCGGGCCTTCTCTCCGTTACTAGCTGTAGGTCTTTGTAAATATTTGTCACTGCTCTTGAGAAAATGTGTCGTATAACCTTCTATGACACTCTCACTGCAGTCTATGTTTCTTAAACTATCAAGTAGCTGAGAGCCTCTGTTCTCCGATAAAAATAATTTTGTTTCTTAATGGAGAAGACTTCTCGATTAAAGACTCTCCTTGAGTATTACGATGTTATCTATGTCCTTTGTGTAAGAGAGAAGGGCCATGAGCATCTAGATTAAATCATAGTTCCCTTTAAAAGGAACTTGTGTACTCAGTCTAAGCATTTCATCTTTTGTTTGTTTAGACATTTGCAGCTCACCATTGAACCAAAGTGCTTCTGTACTTGACCTCTGGGAAATAGGGCATATCCACATCCTGTAATCAAGGAATTTATGTATGCATGTTACTCAGGGCCAAACAGAAATACAAGCTGATTTCTGGAGCTGTGTCATGAAAAATAATTAAAACCAATGCTGTTGCTGAGAATGCTTTGGTTAAGATGTGTTTAGCAAAGTTTTTTGTCCCTCTTCAGAGTTATTACATGATGTAAATATACCTGGTCTACTCAAGTGTTGTATGATTGGATTTTCTTTCCATTTGTTCAAGTGTAGCACACTGGGAGTTCTACTATGAAACTTTATTTCTCAGAGTTGCAGTAATAGGGGAGTAAGTTTTCTTTTCTGAAGACCTAAATATGGAGGTACAGAGGTCTGACAAAGGAGCCTGCGGCAAAGCTATGGATACACGTTTCTATGGTAGTGTGCTTGTGTTGTGTTCCTAGAAGATTTTACATGAGTAACCTTTCAAAAGTATATACATAAGTATATTTAAGCATGTAAGTGTATATTTTGTAGTTATCATTAAGCATGTAATGTATGGTATCTTGCGCTGTTATAAAGGAGCAAAAAGAAAACTAGCTTAAATTTTTTTTTTCTCTGCATTGTAGAATTTTTTGTCTCAACTGTTTGAAACAATACAACTTTTCTTGAAAAGTTTTTTCTGGGGAAGGAAGAAGAGAAGAAAGTACTGGTTTTGCTGGTCAGGGCTGATGCATGGCTGAATTAGTTTGCATTGTTCTGAGACAGGCTTGTGCAGGACCTATATCTGAGTCTTTGCAGAGCTGATAGAGAGGTAGGAAAAAAATACATACTTGTTAATTGTGTGGCTTTTCCATATGTGTCTTTTTTTATGGAAGAGAAATAAAAGGGAGGGGCTCAGCCTAAGGACAGTCAGTAGGTTGCTGATTCACTGCTGAAGACTGATGCTAATGTATGGGTAGGTGGATGGCTTCAGTTAAGTGTAGCTGTCAGGTAGGAGGTTTCCATAATATGGTTAATTATGAAACTTAAGAATTCGGGACAACTGGTAATTCCTTTATTTCAGTGAATTTGAAGTAAAGTGAATTCAATTTGCCAGTTCAGAAGCATAGTCCTTTGTAAAGGTGGTTGTAGCAAGATGGTGATGAACCTTTGCCTATTCTTTCTCTGCAGATACCGCACTCCAAGATATGTAGATTATGAAGATCTGGAGCGTAAATACTGGAAGAACTTGACTTTTGTGGCACCAATTTATGGAGCAGATATCAATGGGAGCATTTATGATGAAGTATGCATAGTTTTTTATGAAGTTTATCCCTTCCAGCCCTCTTTTAAAGGGTACTATACGTAGAGGATACACTCTTGCTTTGTGACTGAGAATCTATCTTTCGAAATCTTTGTGTTACTCACTTTAAAGACTCCAAACAAGGTGGAAATTAACGCTACATCTGCAAGAGTCAGACAGTTCTGTCCTTAGGCAGTAGAATATTGCCACTCTTCTTGATCATAAGACTCTTCCCTTTCTTCACTTTGAACTCTCCAGAACTTTGAGATTCCTTCCTACTTATTTGTTTATTAACATTATAGTATGTATGTTTCCTGTATACATCTGTGGAAATTTAGAGATATTTTAAGTAAGTTTTACTTTAAAATTGAAAGATGGAATACTTTTATTTCTCTCTCTTACTGAGGAATATTGATAGTTGTATTACATGCTTGGATTGTCTGCAGTTTCCCGGAAATATGCTTACACCTGCTGTTTACCTTTCATTTAAGGCAGATGAAATTGAAATTTCCTAAGGAAGTTAATTTTGCTGGTTACTTGCCAAGATCTCCATGGATAATAAACTCCATGGATAATGACTCTTAAAACAGATGTCATTATGCAAAGAGTTACAGAATATCCATTGATATAAATTAGGCTGTGTAAGTAACTACAGAACTAGATTTTGAAAGAATTATTTAGGTAATAAGACTAAGAGAAGAAATGTTACCGTTTCAGAAAAGATTTCAGAATTTAAAAAATACAGGACAAACTTGTACAAAAAAAGTACCGTGTGTGAAATTCTTGGATTACTTCATGTTCTATGTAGCTGCCTTCTTCAATCATTAAAAAAAAAAAAAGTATGCTTTTGCTGTGGCAGATGGTCTGAGGCTCTACTAGCATTTCACAATTCTTCATGGAAGGCAAATTGAGGACTGTCCAAAGATAAATATGGTCAGCCAATATGGCTGAAGGCAGTTCAGTTTTTGCACTGAGTTATGTGATCTTTGAAAGACAGCTAAAAATGTCCAGTGGTCTGTTGTTTAGAGAAAGCAAGTCCAAATGCTCTTGTGTGTCCACATAGCTGCTTTAAAAAATCATTCAGAAAATAATGAAGATTCTGATTTGGAATGTTTTTGTGAAGAGACATTCTAGATCGTTGTTGCTTTGTGAAGACTAATATGAGGCAGAGAAAAACTGTGTTTTAAGAAACAGAAGCTTGCCCTTTTTCCTCTCTGACGTTTCTTTCTTTATTGTTGACAGATAATGGCTTATGGTATAACTTTTTACAAATGTATGCTTTGTTTTGATTGTGTTTTCTTTGGTCTTTACTTATCTTAGTTTACTCTTGCATGAGCAACATTTCCAAAGAAAAGAGAATGAATGCAATAATATCCAATTTGAAAGTGCTGACTGGTTAAAGAGAAGGACAAAGATTTCCTTCTCATGGGGTGGTACTTTTGGAAGATAAGGAAGGGAGGTAAAAAAAAGGCAAAGAGGGAAGTAAGAAGAGCAGCACTTAGGGATCCTAACTCAGATGACAGGTGCATAGGAGAAGGAAACAAAGCACTGGAAGTTGTTTGAGTGGGGAGTAAAGTAATTAAAGGTAGAATAAAGAAACCTTGATGCCTATGATAAAATGGGTATTTAAAAACAAATGAGAAACGTTAGTGAAAGGGATTGACATTAAGGGGTGTGAACAGGATGAGCAGTTACTGTGATGGCCAGGTGCTGGTGTACACCCCAGCTGATGTAGAGAGAAAAAGAAGGAAAATACTCAGGTACCAAAGTGTTGGTGAGAAAGCTATGGTGCCACTGTTCAACGTGTTGCCTCTTAGAATAATTTTGCTGCAGTTAATTTTTGGCCAGCAGATGGTGTACTTGCACAACTAATTTTTTCATTCTTTAGTGCTTGAAGATGGTGCTAAGAAAGAATCTTTTCGATTCTGTTTGAAATTGGAGGTTGTTCTTATGTCTTCATTCACTTTCCTTCAGGACTGTCATTATTTGGGGAAAGGAGATGAGTACAAATCACTGACGTTTTGGGCAGCATTCAAGAGAAAGGATATGGTGGGATTAATTTGTCATGGTAGCGTATTTGTGAGAATCAAAACAAATGCTTTTTACAAAATAAATTTTGTATAAAACAGTGTGTTATAGGTGTTACATTTAAGGTGAATCTCTGACAGAATTCAAGGTAAAAAACAACCAGGAACTTAAAGAAAATGTGACTTATATGTGTATGTGGGCCATCAAAATTAGTGAGAAATACTGCTGTGCTGTAAATCCATTCTTCAGTTTAACAGTTTACCAATTACATTTTCTTTTCCACTTGGTGACATTCAATTTTATATTGAGACATTTGTGTCTGAAGCATGATGAAGCCTTAATTTTTTACTATTTAGATTATTTAAGAAACATTATGTTACTTGTGGAATTCAGCACCTTGCTGACATTGTGCTGGAGAGATTATGGATCTTGTAGTATTTGCTTTTTAAGACCAGAGGCTGACAGGTTCTGAGGGATTTGGAAGATGGGGCAGCGTTTTACAAAGCCTGTGTTACATGAAACAGAAAAAGACCCTGTGAAACAAACAAACAAAAAATCCCAATAAACATAGAAACCAAGCTGTAAGTGCATGCTTTGAAGTCTTAACAACTACCATCAGTGATTCAAAATTTACCTTTGTACTATTTGGATTATTCCAGAATCTGTTAACCTATTTAAAATGTCTTTATGGTTATTTGACAGCTTTGAACTCAGATTAAATCTTTACAAATAAGCAAATAATTTATGAAAACAAGTGTTCTGTGCGCTCTGTAGAGCTTTATAGAAAATAAATTCCAGATAGTTGATGATTTGCTTGAAATAGTATTTTGTGTTATATGCATTCTAATTGCTGTAACATTTAATTGCAGTACTTTGTAGGAGAATGACAGTGTAGGTGATTCAAGGAAAAGCATGATCCTTACATGGACTGATCTAGCTACTGGGGCGGGGGGGGGAATCTTCCTGATTTCAAAAGAAGTTCCAAAGAAAAGTGACTGATTTAAAGTTTATAATGAGTCATAAGCCACATCTGACTTCAGTGCTGACAGTGGCATTTGCTGTTCTGCAGAGAAAAGACAAGTTTGGAAGAAGCGCATATAAATATTGTTTTGTGTCTCTCTCACCACTCTCCTCAGCTGCTGTCTGGAAGATACCACTTTACTTCCATTTTTCTCCTCTTAGTTTCATTTCTCCTGATAACACAACTCCTAATGCCTGCCTTCTCCCATGTGTAAGGTGTGGGGAGCATCTTTGATTATTAATACAGGAGTGATTGATTCAGTGGAATTTGTGAGCTACCAGTTGATTATTTTTGCTAAATTGGAGGTACATCTCTAATCTGATACTTACTCTAGCAATAGATGTACTTGATTTTCGTGCTATGTCTTTTGACAGAGTAGCCAACTTAATTTTAAAGCGGGACCTTGATGTTAAATGTAGAGTTTGGATTTTAGATGAGTTAGGCATGGCATATGCATTGGAGCTAAACCTGAGGCTGCAGGACAGCAGACATCATAAGCAATCCAAGGTGCTGTTGAGAACATCAGTAACAACTTCCTGACCAAAGTTGTCTGCTGGACCTCTCACAAACAAGAAAGGACTTGCTGTGGATGGTGAAGGTAGAGGTCAGTTTTGGCTGTAGTGACTGAGATGATGGGGTTAGGATCTTAACGGTGTCAAGATCAGACAGTAGTGGTGTCAAGACAGAAAGTAGGACAGCCCTGGCTGTCAGGAGGGCAGAGTTTGGCCTCTTCAGTGATCTCTTTGGAAGAATCCCAGTGGATAAGGCCGTGGCCAAAAGAGCGGCCCAAAAAACTGGCAGGTGTTTCACCTCCACTAAGCTCAAGAGTGGTCCTCCTTCCAGCAGAAAATCAGGCAAAAGTGGCAGGGGTCTGCATGAGTGAGCAGGGAGCTTCCGACAAAACTCAGGCATTAACAGGAAATACACAGGAACTAAAAGCAGTTTATGAAGAACTGTAGTCATTGGGAAAGACCTACATGGAGAACTTTGTGGAGGACTATCTCCTGTGGGAGGGCACCCCGTGTTGGGGCAGGGCAAGAGTGAGAGGACCCTTTCTCCTGAGAAGGAAGAAGTAGCAGAGACAATGTGGGATGTACTGAAAACAACCTTCATTCCCCATTTCCCTGTGCTGCTTGCATGGAAGTGGAGGATGGATGCGCAGATAGCACAGGTCAGGTAGAAAATTCCAGAGTGAAGTTGAGAAAGGTCTACTCTTTGCTGGCTTAAAAACTGGATGGCTGGGCCCAGAGGGTGGTTATGAATGGGGTTAAATCCAGCTGAGGACTAGTCATAAGCAGTCTCCTGAGGGCTCGGTATTGGGGCTAGTCCTGTTTTTTATCTTTATCAATGATCTGGATGAGAGTATTGAGTGCACCCTCCATCAGTTTGCAGAGGACACTAAGTTGGTTGGGAGTGTTGCTCTGCTGGAGGGTAGGAAGGCTTATGCAGAGGGATCTGGATTGGATGGATCCATGGGCTAAGGATATCTACCCTGAGGTTCAACAAGGCCAAGTGGTGGGTCCTGCAGTTCGGTCACAACAACCCCAGGCAGTGCCGTAGGCTGGGGCAGAGTGGCTGGAAAGGTGCCCAGGGGGAAAGGACCCNCAGGGCAGGGATTGTCCCCCTGTACTCAGCACTGGTGAGGCCACACCTTGAATACTGTGTTCAGTTCTGGACCTCATAATTTAGGAAGGATGTTGAGGTGCTGGAGCGTGTCCAGAGAAGGGCAGCAAGGCTGGTGAAGGGTCTGGAGCACAAGTCCTGTGAGGAGTGGCTGAGGGAGCTGGAGTTGTTTAGCCTGGAGAGAAAAGGAGGTTCAGGGGAGACCTTACCACTCTGTACAATTCCCTGAAAGGAAATTGTAGCCAGGTGGGGTTTGGCCTTTTGTCCCAGATAGCAAGTGACAGGACTAAAGGAAACTGCCTGAAGTTGTGCCAGTGTGGAGGTTTACATTGGACTTTAGGAAATGCTTTTTCACGGGAAGGAGGTAGTACCAATCACTGGAGCAGGCTTGCTCAGGGAAGTCACTGTGTCACCATCCCTGGGCATATTTAAAAGACCTGTAGGTCCCCACCCCTTGGGGACAGGGTTTAGTGGTAGCCTTGGCAGAGCCAACTTAATGATTGTTCTTGATGATTTTAAAGGTCTTTTCCAGCCAAAATTATTCTATGATTCCATAAAGTCCTTTTTCTATTATCTACTCACAGTTCAGATCAGTGTGAGCAGTCATTAACGTTCTACTGTGATTTCCAAAGAATCTGCTTGCCCACCCTTCAAAAGCAATGATTATATCCTTAAAAATACTGAGAAGTAAAAACAATCTAATGAGAGAGATTGTTTGTATTTCCTAATCTGTATGTTTATGGTGCAAAATTCTGTTTGTAGCATTTTTCTTTGTGTTTTAATGACTTTCAAGGTGCAGTAAAAACCTGGCAGTATGATTAGATTCATTGGTGTGAGTGAGTGTTGCCTGAGAGAGGAGAGGGTTACCAAGCACAATGTCTTCTGTAATGTTTGTCCTGTTTCTTTCTGCTCTGTCTCTTAATTAGTTTTTTTTATTCTTCTTTATTATTTGAGTTGTTACAGTCATTAGGATTTTTTAATCTTTTACAATTGATGTCGTGTTTGCCAGATTAATATTGAAATGAAGCTGTGAGATAATCAAAGGAAAAATTAAACACTGAAAAAGGATTGTGTGTAGTAATGGATACATATAGAAATCATGTTCATCATAGTACTGATTTGTTTACGTAAAGAGAAAAAATAGCATGTCACTTTTGTAAGTACTTTAAAAAAATTAATAAAAAATTATTGCATTTGGAGCCTATTTTACTCGTATGTGCAAAGAGGTCGCTGCTTTCAATTCTAAGCTTCACTTTAGCCAGCGTGCTGAAATGTACGTTATTCTTTGTGTCTTTGGGAAAACAGTGGGTCAGCTCCTTCCAAACTGTGCAAGTGTTCAGATGAGAACTGATTGTCAAGTGTCCCAGTCTGTCTCCACATTGCATTAAAAGCAGATGCGAAGGCTGTTAAGAATAATAAAAACTTTTGATAGTAATTTACAGTAACTTTGCATCACCTTCAAAATGAGGGAAGATTGGAATAGTGGTCTATATAAATACTATGTACCTTACAATATTTCTCTAAGGAAATACAAGGTAAGTGTAATGTGCATTGCAATGACTGTAGTTGATAAGGTGTTTCAAGCCTGTTTGTTATCTTTAAGAAAGAAAAATGTGTTACTTTTCAGCTGTTTTCCAGGTATTGGATCGTGTGGGTACAGTTGTCAATGGACAGGTATTCTTTAAAGAATTTACCATCAAAAATGTGGATAAATTTAAAATACTGTCTTGACATATTCCCTTGAAATTATTATAATATTCTGATAGTATTGTGATATTCTGAGCAGAATAAATGGTTTGTATTTTCCTAACATTGAATAGAATATCATGTCTAAATGTATTTGTAGGAAACTACCAGATGCATGTCATGGTCAAGTAATACGTGTACTGCTGTTCTAACAATCTTCACTAAATATAGCATAACCTGCAAAAATATACTTAAATTTTGAGAAGTATTGCTACGTGTTGACCTGTTAAAATGCACTTTTACAGCTGGGATCTTTTTAGTGTTCATTCCAATTGCTAAGTCTAAAATCAGTTATACAACTACTGTAAAAGTTAGAATCAATATTTTACTTTTGAAATCATATAAGCATTTTATGTAATGTTTTGGAATATTAAAAAAGATCTGTGAGGTAAAGTAACATCTTTAATAATAATTTGTAGTAATTACTTGTAATAGTTTAGGCATAAATATGAAATTGATTTATTGTTTTAAGTCTAAGGAGTGTGGGAGGAGTTGAAATGAATCTGTCACTTTAGTGTTTTCGTGAGTTTCAGTGAACATTTCCTTTTGGGCTAAGAATACTTGTCCAAAATAGTCTTTAGGAAAAGGAAGTTGCTCATCTATCTTGAGTGTAGGAGTTGTAGATTGTTTATTTGGTATGTTTGATATTTTGAAGCAAGTTACTTTAGGTCTTCATGAGAGGATTTGCTTTTGTTTGAGGACAAATCACTAGCAGTTTGCTTGGTGACTAGCTGTGATAAAATTTAACAGAGAGTGTGCAAAGATGAGATGTCTTGTTAAAAAAAATAAAATTATTCTCTTAGCTATTACTTAATTCTTAGTAGGAGAAGACTAAGATTTCAGGATGTTACAGTTGCTAGAAGCTTACATGGGTGAAAGGTTGTGATGGGACAAATAATTGGTAAAAAAGGCCCATGGAATACTATTAAATAGAAAGAGAACACCTCTGTCTGGAGAAACCTTCAACTGCAGATTGCTGCAGTACTTAACACTTTTTCTTGTCTACTTTTGGCCACTGTCAAGAGTAACTGATTAACTAGATTAACAGTTGATTTTTACAAGTATGTTTACTGTTTTCTTCTAATCCTGTATATGTGTCTGTGGTTGAGTCATTGCTCTTAGTTTGCATTGCTCTTTGTATTAGGTGGTTTCTTCAAATGGACTCAACAATTTGTAAACAGAGATGAATTTCATGTGATTTAAAAAAATAAAATTAGTAAATTAATTTGAGGACTTATTACTTAATATTTTCTTCAAACAAGTTTTTTATTTTACAGCTGTATTAACTTGCTGCTGCTGCTTTTTATAGTTGAAAGGTGCAGATTTTACCAGCATATACTATTTGAGTTCAGATTTGTGGTTTTTTCTTTGATCATATTAATTTTATCTTTTTACTTTTTAAATTTCAAATGCCTTTATATGTCACAAATGCATCAATCCCAAAGCTTCCATTTTGAAAAACCAAAAATTGCTGTCTGAAATGAAATCATTCTGTAAACATTCTTTAGTCCTTTGTAAAATTCCAGATAAATTAGAAATACTATTTCTTAATAAGCAAAATAGTCATAGCAGGCGGTCAGAAGTACTTGTACAATGAGAAGTCTGACCTCCATATAGATATTACCTTCTTGTCTATCAATTCCAGCTGCTCCATACATAACATGCTTGACATAAAAATCTCAAAAACCAACGAAATGAAAACTGAGAGTATTAAATTTTCATTACTTCTTGCTTTAACCTGTATTATTACTACTCCAGCTGTCCTACTATTAAATGTTACCTTGTTACTTAGTCTTAATCAGCTGCATCAGGACTGCAGCCTGCAATCACGATGTTCCCCAATGAGTAAGATTACCTGGACTGTAGGTTCAGTGATGGGTATTGTACGGAACAGCTCATGGTTAAGGGTGTGCTCTGAGACTGTCTTCCCAATAAAACTTATCTGAATTGAGCTTTTAATAGTTTTGATTATATTTCTTGTTTTTCTGACTGCTTGAGCACCAGCTAATGTCTTCCCTGGAGGTGCTAATAATTGCTGTTATAATGAAGTCTAATTTTTTTCTCTTCAATTTTGTAGCTTTGATCTTGGTTATACTGTCTCTTACATGGTGTATTACCTGAAATTAGAGTTGCACTTTGTGGCTGAATCTGAAATACAACAAAAACTACATGTATTGCTTTTTGAATGACTTTTAATATACAAATCTTACGGGCAATAACATAAGGAAACAGCTTAAATCCCATGAAATCAATAGATTTCTTCTGTGGTATATTTCTTATGCAGTACATTATTATGATTAGAAATACATCTGAAGTAATAGTTTTAGTTTTTGTACTTTTCAGAGAAATGGTAGATTTATGCATGTAAAATAAATTTTCAAACCATTTTTTCTTACTATTTGGTATTACTTTGTAAGTAATAAAAAAGCATAGATAGGCCCAGTGAAACTTAGTGGCTTCCAGCTATCAAATCATCCAAGATTTTGTCTGCAGCTATAATTTCTATTGTGTATGGTGTTTCAATCCATGTTAGATTTGATGTAAAAGTGTAAATCAGATAGGAACCTGTTATGTTCTCTGCTCTGAACATCTCAAGACTTATAACCTGATCTAATACTTATTAAGGTCAAGAGAATTTTTCTTCGAGTAATTCAACTATCTTCTAAAGTCCTTACAAATATGTATGAACATAAAGTCTTTGGAAAGGCTAGATCAAGTGTGTATCTTTTGACTGGAACTATTACATAAAATTGTATTGCTTTATAAGCTTATTAATTTATTTATTATGTATCTTTTTCAGGGTATTGAGGAGTGGAATATTGCCCATCTTAATACAATATTGGATGTTGTAGGAGAAGAGTGTGGAATTTCCATTGAAGGTGTAAATACACCATATCTCTATTTTGGCATGTGGAAAACAACATTTGCATGGCACACTGAAGACATGGATCTCTACAGTATTAATTATCTCCATTTCGGGGAGCCAAAGTCATGGCAAGTTAAATTTTTATTAAAGGTGATATCTGTTTATTTCAGCTGACTAAACTGAACAGATAGGTTATGATTGCTTCACAATGGTAAACTTCACTGAAAGGTTAAGATACTATTTTTGTGAGAGGTTTTTTTAAGCTCAGAATGCTGTGAAATCACACCAATGTATTCTTTGATTTTAAAGGAAAGACAAATAAGTACATAAGATTTACTTGAGTTCAACAGAAAAATATTTTAAAGATACAATATGAGAAGCGTGATGGGTTGCAAACCCCCAAGACTATTTGAGGAACTTCTGAAAGAGCTCTTTGAAATTAGTTTCTTTGGTTATGTTGCCCTCTGGGACTGCCTAATGGGTTCTGTATTAAACATGCATTTAGTTGCTTCTTTGAATCGGAGTCATATTCTTTACTGTTAACTCAGCTGGACCAGTAGCTGATAAGATTCAGTGTTAAAGGTACTTCCTACATATGAAACTTGTGCTATCCTTTCTCTGTAATCTTAGGTTTTTGGTTGAACAACCTTAATAGACAGTTTGGTTTGATATTGTATATCATGATATACATGTATCCCAAGTATACGAGAAGAATATTTTCCATTTGATCATAAAATCTTTTTTTTTCCCAAAGTACCTGTGAAGAGAACGTAAAATCATTAGAAAGTTATGTAAAAGATAGGTTATGCTTAGTTCAATTCTGTCGGTTTCCAGTCATCCAGACTTGGACAGAAAATGTGTAGCTCGTAATTCCATAAAACATTATTGGTTATTTTTATACCCATACAACATATGGGTATATACCTGTGCAACATCACGTAGTTATACTGTGAGTGTGGTAAATTGGTCAGATGCTCCTTCTTAGGTCATTACTTTATGTTTACCTGCTTTGCTTATGTAGTGGATCACTTGAGTTAAGGCAGAGAAGGTGAATACCACCTATTCTAGTAATGCAGGTCCATGTTTAAAATTAATAAATTATATACATATATATGTGAAATTGCTGCTTTGATAGAATTAGACATACAGAAAGTCTTCTTAGCCGTAAGATCAATATCTTTTATAAAAATGGATGTAAAGATAGTTGATTACGAAATGTTTTAAGATGATAGGACAAATTTAAGTAATACGATGATTGCGTAAAGTTGTTTTTTGTGTCTTAGAAATTTAAAAAGTGCTATTTGAAGAAAAGCTCACTGCACATCATGAAATTCCGAGTATTAGAGACATTTACTTAAACTCTGAAGTCCTTAGACTTAGTCCTTAGACACAATGGGAAGAAGCTAGGAAAACTTTTAAGTACTTTTGAAAGAGGTATGAGCTGATAATAGGATAAATGCCTTTCTAGTTTACAGGTGCTTGTTTATGCTTCTAATGAACAAAATCATTAAACACTGACTTCTTCATATTTTGAAGAAATAGTGGTGGATACAAATTCATTTTCTGTACACATTGGCCCATATTTTTAAGAAATGCAGCATTATAAAAAAGTTGAATGAAAGACAGCTAAAGATTTATTTGATGTTACACATGTTCCTTTTACTGGAGGAATGCTGCAATAACTCATGCTACGGCTGTTCATTTATCAGTAAAATGTGTCATGGGTTAATGTGATACTAGTATAATATTTTCTTCAAGAAAGTGGAGCATGAGCTGAGTGTTATGATACAGATAGTAAAGATCTTGTCTCCTCTTAAATTTTACTGATATGACAAAGCATCCGTAGTGAAACCAAATAACCTGACACGTACAGTAGTAATACATGTTCTCTAATTCTAGTGGGTGTATGTGTGGTTCTTCAAGACAGACACATTGGTATTGCGGAGAGCTAACCTGCAGCGAATTTTCTCTGAATTGTGACAGGACAGCCACTTCCATCTGAGAGCCACAAGAACTTGGGGGTAGCAGCTAAGTCTAACTGCTATGGCAGTCTTTATAGAATTTGAAGCTTTCTGCAGTGTTTAGGCATAGATTAACTTTCATTACTTCTTACACTCTGCGCTTTTACTTTATAGAGGTGTGCAAAGAAGTCTGTAGTTCTGTGTTATGTATACTGATTCCTTCATTGACTGCCTTGTATGAAACACAGGGGATAAGTGCGTCTGATAAAAATTTACAAAATCAGGATGATGGCTGTTTATGTGTTTATGTATATATTTGTGTAATACATATGTTCATTTTATAGATTTTTCTTTAGCTTACAAAAATATGCTAAAGAGAGGAGATAATTTGAAGGAGAAGAAGGAACTTAAACTTAGAAGCTCTGAAACAGAATAATATGAGGGCAGAAGAGATGGGGGTACGGTGAGGAAAGACTTGCTGGAAAGTAGAATAGAGGCTTAAAATTGCTTGCTATTAGGCAATAATTTTTACTGCAATTTTCTGTTTGCATTTTTTTTGAGGAGAGGGGTACCTTGAAGATGGTACCTCATTTTACATCACAGTTTGTTAGAAAAAGTCTTATTAGCAAGATGAACCATTGGTGTGATTGATGATCTACTTATGAATTCAGTTATTTCTTGATATTGGTATATTTTGTAATAGTATTTGTGAACTGCTTACTAGTATTAAAAATTTCTTCACTCTGACATTTGTTGTTAAATATTTTCTTCTATTGTGATTACTGTTTCAGAGGTACAGGCCCTGACTAAAGAGGATTTATTTTTCTTTTGTGTAATAATTTGAGGAATTTTGTAATG
Organism: Ptilonorhynchus violaceus; assembly: GCA_013397565.1. Taxonomy (NCBI): domain Eukaryota; kingdom Metazoa; phylum Chordata; class Aves; order Passeriformes; family Ptilonorhynchidae; genus Ptilonorhynchus; species Ptilonorhynchus violaceus. The sequence continues at coordinate 33,100 of VZRJ01005266.1, forward strand.
TTAAACTATTAAAGGGCTCTTGGAAACTAATGCCTAGCATAGACCAAATTTTTGTTACTAGTAGAAATGTTAGACTATTAATATATGTACTATATCCTTGGGCAAAATATAGATAATGCTTCAATTTACATTATAAATTTATAAATTGAAAAAATATTAATAAGGTATTTAGAATTTTTGAAAATACTTCTGGATTTATTGAGTATCTGAAAGCAAGGCTTAGTCGTCATTCTGATTACCTGACTCATGAAAAACAGTGGTGTTGCATTTTTTTAAGTATTAAGATGATGTGAATCTTCTTGAAGAAGTATAATAATGATGAATATATGAAAGTAATTCTTAAGCAGGCAGAAAGTAATTATTTTCATGGCACTGTGGGTATTTCAAATATAATAACAATTGGACAGGTTTTTTTTCTATTTTATTTTAAAGAAGAAGAGATGCATAGAGAATATATTATTTTCCTTTAGGAAATAATATTTTAAAAAATTGCACTCATTTTGTTCATCTTTCATATCTGATAGTGGGGGCCTGAATTCTTCTCTGCATGAACTAGTTTTTTACTTTCCATTCAAAAGGGGCACAGTTAAAAATTGCAGTATAACACAAACAATAATTTATGTGTCAGTGGTGTGTTTTCTGTGACATTCTATCTGGTCTTTGCTTCCTAGCGTTTTCGAAGACTGGAAATGACAAGACACAATACATTATGTTAAAAAACCCCTCCTGTTTAGTAATGTATTTCATAAATCACAAAATGCCTTGCAGAGTTGGTCAGTCATAAAGTAAACAGGAGTAAATACTACGGAGAGGAGATGTTTCCATCTTTGTGACAATGTCAAGAAAAAGCAGATTGTTAAAGAGAGAATGCTCAGACAGGCAAAATTAGATGGATTAGGAGAGTGAGACTGGACCTGACAGTTTACTTAGGTTGTAAGAGGAAATAAATCTATTTTGATGTTCAAAATAAAGCAGGGATTTAGGTTCAGGAATTCTCTTCATGATTTCAGTGGATATAGAATGGCAAGAAATACGAGCTCTAGGTTGCCTAAAATTTATACCATGAGCAACATTACTGTTACCTCTTGATTGCCATGAGTAGAATCTGTTTTTATGGATTTGCTGATGTAGAATGTGTACCAACACCTTTTCATCTTCCTTAATGAGGTGGAAAAATCAGGAAAGATACGAAGTTACACAGTAGAGATTGTGGAAGTCTTTAAAACTTTTCATGTGAAGACTTTCAGATTTTGAATCCCAGTACCAGGGGAAATAGTAATGGGTAGTCTAAGTATGATGGGATAAAAATGGATGGTGTTCTGATATTAGTATTAGACAAAATTTTAGACAAAAAAGGTGAAGAAAGAAAAGCATCCTGAGACTGATACTAACACTGTATGATTTAAGAGCGAATATGGCAATAAGGTAAATGAATTTAAAGAGACTCAGCTAGGCCCTTACAGGGCCTTCTCAGGTAGGATTAACAGGACATTCAGTCAGATCAGCAGCTGACAAAATCTAGTCAAAATCCGGCCAGCTGATGCAAAGTTCAGCGTAAGTGGAAGAGTCTTGGTACCTTTGCTCAAGCTGTGCATACCATTGACAGAACTGACATGTTTCCTACTTAGGTTCTATATCTAGGAAACAAAACAGACACAGAAAATTACGGAGAAGTCAAGCCTGTATGACAGAAATGGGAATAATGTGTAGAGCTTCCATGAGGATTAGTCAGACTTCTTGCTGAAAACGGTCATAAATTAGAAATATTATGCGTCAGAAAGATGACTGTAAGCAAACAGGGATTCTGGGATTCTAGGGATTCTGATTGTAAAGGGGTATCTATAATCAAATAGTACAGTGGTTTGTCAGCAGCCCAAATGGCTCATTGTGCTTGAAACTGAGAAATCATTTGATAGTTTCAATGTTCTCCACAAAGTGGAAAAACTTTGCTGAGGGATTAGAAGAAGAGGAGTGGTTTTATTTGCTTATTTGTTTGTGTTTTTTTTTTTTTTTTTACCTCTTGTGGAAGAGGATTTTGGTTCTTAAAATATTTAGATTGAATAGGAAAATTTTTAGGTGGCAACAGACTTTCAAATTTCCCATCTCAAAACAAAAAATATATTGACTTTCTAAGTTAAGTTTATGAAATTTCAATTTGCATATAGTTTAAAAAGTTATTTTATCAGGTTTATGTATAAAAAATATGAACCACCTGAATGGATAATAGAGCAAATCAGTTGCTGATAAAAGGGGCACGTGATTCTGAGCTCAGTTCCTGGAATTAGATAGCATTACTTTGATATAATGTAAAGGTTGTGAGTTGTCAGTTGCCAATTATAAAACTAATGAATATGGTTCATTTTGAAAAAAAATGATATTGTTTAGTTGTAACAACATTTTGTGGGTTTGCAGCTTTGGAATTTTAAAAATACTAATCTGCAGGCAAAGTAATCAGCTGGTTTTACCCTGTCTATATATAGCATGGAGTTTAGAGAAGTAGTTTGGTTTAGTGTTGAGCATCACACTAAATTTCCTTGCAACTGATGCTATTAACCATTATCTGTGCATGCACTTGGCTTTGGAAGACTGGAACTCAAATTGTTTCACATTCTGTTTCTGGTCACTGACATGAGAGTGATTGGGTGGACAGAAGAGGCTGCTGGTCTGATGATCATCTTGGCTGGCTGAGTAGTTTTTGCACAGTAGAACAATGATTACTTATTTTTAATTATCTTGTTGCCGGTACCATTGGTTGGCTGAACTAAGACATATTTCAGAAGATGTTTTTGAATGATACTAGACAAATATATGTACCATATTTTTTCTGCCCCAGTCGTATGACTAGCAAACAACAGTGACTTCAGCTTGTATCTGTCTTTTCTTAATATTTACCAAGTATGTCTTCGTGAACTAGTAAAATTAAAATCTAGTTAGCATCAACATTTCCCTTTTTGTCTTTTCTTGCCTTTTTGTTGTTTATTTGCTTGTTAACCCAAGAAACATTCTTTTTGCCTCTTAGTAATTTACCATTTAATGTCTATTACATTTGCTTTAAAGTTGGCTGGACTTGACCTTAATATATGAGAAGTCAAACAAATGTTAGTGGGTATTTGGTAGTGTGGCTAAAACAAAGCTGGATACAACGTGATGAAAAATATTGTTCTTGAAGCTTTTAACTGCTCACATTTTCATATAAGCCAGCTGTTGAGACCAAGAGTGAATACTTTTTTTTTCTAACTTGGTCATTTGAGTTTTTGTTTAATACATAGTAGACCAAGAATCCAGCAAGATGCATATCACTGTAGTTTGACTGTTATGCAAGGCAGGTGCAAATGTGTTAGGCTCAGTTTTGTAATAGATTGTGTTAGGAATCAACCCTGTACTGTTTAGAGAGTGACTTTAGGACTCCTAATACGTGATAGTACAAAGGTGATCTGTCCCCATTCCTTAGTCCTTGTCTTAGCTGTGAGGAACAAGCAATTTCAACAGTGGGAAGAAGTAAAGGATTGAGGAGCAGATGTTACCACACAACCCAGATGAAGACTATGATGAAAGACACCAATTTGCACTGAGTATTGCTTTGTAATTTTAGATTAGCTAAATAAATAGCTGTAGTCCAGTTAAATCATATCCTGTCTTATCTTTCCAAAAGGCTGAGAACTCAGTTCAGTTGTGTAGTTTTGTGATACTGACAAGTACTTACATGTTGATGTGTACTGATGCCTTATTTATGTTTGAAAATACAGGCTGAGGCCGAAATAAGAGGGTAAAAAGTAAAAATTTATTAAAGGATTTGGAGAAAGCAAAGCTTTCCCAGGGATAACCCTGGGACCCCTGCTGTGCAGGCTTTGGGCCCAATCCTGCCGAGCGAGGTTCCAGCAAGTGTAAGTTATACAAAGGTAAAAGGTTACCAAAAAGGGTAAAAAAGAGTCTCCGAAGGTGTTCATGGTTCTACTATTATAGGGGTAACATAGTTTTGAAATATTCTCCAGTGAAAAGCAGAATTTTGTCACACTATTCCTTGTGGCAAGTTTCTGTTGGAGGTTTTCTGCTTACTTCAACAGCTTATCAAGTCCAACTCTGGAATGCTTAAAGGCTGATAACTGGGCTCTGTTTTGTCTGTAGGAAAGGGGTACAAGGTTGCAGGATAGAGGTTATAGGGATTATAGGGTTACTAATATACAAAAGCATAAAACTGAAATGCCACCAATCTAAAAAGCATAAAAGCAAAAAATCTCTCTGGCATCAGTACAAATGGAAGCATGTGGCTCCATATTAATATTAAATTGTAGTAACGTACTTTTGAAGGAGTAACATTTTAGGAAGAATAGCAGTCCAATTAGAGTCAAGTAAAGCAAAGCACAGTATCTAGTTTTGACTTTTTTTGTTAGACATAAAAAGTATCTGTTCATGGTTTAGGTTATGGAGGCATGTATTTAAAGACATACAGGGAAGTATATAATGCTATACAGTGAAATTGTGATTAAAACTGCAAACATTAAGCATAGTAAGCTGAAAGTCTCTTTGTTTAATACCCTTTGGAGTGGGTTGTCAGTATGCAGGTGTTTTGCTTACAGAGCACTGACTTCTGTAGTGGTCTTCCTTCTATGCAGCTGTTTCAGTTGTAATAAAGTAAAGTTATAGAATTTACTGTGTGTGCAAATGACAACTTGAGGTAGGGGAATGTTTATTGCTTGTTTTTCTGAGCTGAGTTTTCAGGGCAGATGAATGAAATGTGTTCACAGTGTATTAAAAGGCTCTATGTTTACTTACTTTAACAATGTGTATTTGGACTATGTTGTACAGCTGAATATTCATTTTCTCCTTTTCTGAACCATATGTTTTATAGAGGAGAATCAATCCAATGTTATTGTAACATTAAACTGAAACAAAAGCCTATTATATCACATATTAAAGGAGTTAAAGTCAATAATAAATTCTAATTAAAACACATAGTAAATCTTTGAAGTGCAGTAAATATGTTAATAACAAAGAAAAGCAGAAATGAATTCAAGAGTTTTCTATTTTTTGGCTGCAGTAAACATTAGAAATAACATGAGGTTTATTTCACTTATTTTGTATTGTTGCTGAGTTGTTGGAGATAGCATATGAAATTAAAAAAAAATTAATTTATTGTAAGAGTGGTGGGATTCTAAGATACGTACAATTCTTTAAATTAAATAAACGCTATTTTTTAAATATTTAAAAACTCTTATTGTAATGAACAAGGGCAAGTAACCCTTTCATTCCACAGCATTTGCTATAGGAAAAAATAGAGATGTTTAATCCTCATATTTTTCTGTTGAACCCTTGTGTCTTGTGAAGCACATTAAAATTCAAAGAAATTAAACTTGTATAAATTAGACTTATTTTATGGTTTTTCATTTCATTTGGGAAATTCTATGTTTGTTTTTTAAGTGAGGTTGGGGTGATATAATAATATCAAATATTTTCAATTTATATGACTTTAAATAGTGAATATAACACTTTAGAACTATATAATATGATGTTTAAACTAGAAATAAGCTAATTTTTTTTCTCAAACACCTCCCCTCCCCCCAGTTCAACATCTATATTTTTTCTTTAGACGTTGTATTTTTTTTTTCTGTATAACTTTTCAGTCTTTAACCTTTTAGGCTTCTCTATTCTTAGATATTTATCATACATGAATGATGGCTTTTGTAGTAAGTATGTCTTTAAACATTTCGTACTTTTCTTTATGTGAATTTTAGGTACGCTATTCCTCCAGAGCATGGGAAACGGCTTGAAAGACTAGCTCAAGGTAGTATTTTCAATATTTCCATATGTAAGATGTTTGAAGGACAAACCTTCAGGAAAGTGAGAAACACTATTCTTGACTTACCTACTGTTTTATTACTTAATGTTGTGTGACTTTTATGTGTCTATGGTATTATTGCAAAAAAAGAACACTGTGAAGTGCTCTCAAGAATTCTTAAGAAATAATTTTTTTTCTGGTTGTCTTAGAACTTTATTTGGTGCTGGCACTTTTAGCTTGGTGAAACTGATGAAAATGAGTCTTAGTATTTTGGTGTTCATTAGATTTTCATGGCTAGTATCTTTGTCTCCTCTGTGCCCTTGCTCTTTCTTGTCCTAGCTTCTTTTCATCAGTAACTCTTTGAATCTCAACTTCTTACCCAAATTTGATAGATGTGAAAGTAAAGACCTGTGAGCTTTCAGTCTTAAATGCATCAGGAAAACAGATTTCAACCTGGATAATTGCGTTTCCTATTCCTAAATTTTGTCATAGTTTCATTTGAAAAAGTTGTCACTCTTTTTCTCTGCTTTCCAGTTTCTTCTTCCAGTGCAAAGTGTAGAAGTCTCTACTCTTGAGGCGTTTGATTTTCACTGGTAAACAAACTGAAACTGGTAGACTGGGCAATGGACACTGACTTATGATAGGATGATTCAATAATTCAGGTGTACAAGAAATGATAAAAGAGTAAAAGGAGTAGAGAATTGGAAAAGTTTCAGAGAGGGACGTTAGGACTGGTGAAAAATTTGCCTTTTTCTTTTCACAGTTGCTAGTAAGCTCTAACTTGTCAATGAGAGAGAGTGTCAAAGGGAAGGGATTTTTTATGCCCTGGTCACTCAAACCTGGGGCTAAACCAAGATTCTTTTTCTCTGAGTAGGTGCAAAGAGAAAATTCAACCAAAATTTCTCAAAAGGTAAAAAACACACAAAAGTTCGCTGGCAGATCTATAGAAAATTAAGGAACATTGGCAAAAGAATAAATGGTACACATCACTTTTTCCAGCATAAACTTAGCTCATTAAACATAGAAAACCTTAGAGTCCATTCGATGTTATGTTCTGTGAGAAGAAAGTTAGAAAAAGAAGAAAGGGAGGAAATCAAAAAGATAGGAAAGATATAGAAAAACAGGCATAGCTACCAACTCCTGGGTTCCAGTGAGGTGAAGCTCCAAGGGGAGGGCATGGTGAAGGAAAGAAACATAGCCACGTGGTGGGGCTTCTTAAAACCTTGGCCCCGGCCCCGGGCCTGCCCCCCAGGTGGGACCTCCTGTGTCTTGGCCACTCAGGGGTGGGTAAGTGTCACCGAGGGGCTGTTTCCAGTGTCCCTTGATGGACAGGCACTGCAGGGCTGGAGGGAATATGGGAGTGGGGTGCTGCCCTACCAAGGTAGGGGCCGATCTGCCTGCTTCCCCACACTCAAAGATGTCTCGAAAGAGACCATTTGCTGTCTTTGACAGGGGTATGATAAAGACCTGTGATGTCTGGCATGGGCAAGGTGACCAGAAAGTTACTGTTCACTGAGTCTTACAGTATATGTAGAGACTCTGAATGAGGAGTCTTGCCAGGTTCAAAGTAAGGGTAAGGAGATGTTTTCTTTCACGGTGTGCATTTGTCACTCTACCTGGTGGATTCTAAAATTTTCATGGATTGTGAGGGAGACTGACGACACTGGCACAGAAGTATATTACAGGAGCGTAGGAACTGCTCCTGGCTTTGGAAGTCTTGGAGCAGCAACTATTTGGTACTAGATTAGTCAGAGGAAGCCAACTTTTCATGATGTATGTAAACACTTCTCTGTACACATAATTTTGACATTTGATGGGGGGAAGATCATTGGGTAGATAGACTTTTCATTTGATGTTTTATGGCTGCTCTGGCATTTATTGTAGCTTTCATATTGCTTGATTACAGCTGTGCCGGCTTTTAAAACCATTCAAGTTTAAATGTCTTATAGTGAGTATGCTTTGAATTTTTCTTTATTTTCAGAATGAGAGAAGAGGAAGGGCAGTTTCAGCAATGCACGTTCACTCGTTTCTTAAAATGAAGTGATGTTGAGGCGCGGCATTGTTTGTTGCAGGCAAAAAAACCCCTCCTTCACATTTTTCTTTTAAATACCTTTATTTCCCTGGATTTTGGAATAACCCATACGAATTCAGGAAATAGCTAACTTTTGGAGATCCATGCTTTGCTACGTGAAAAAAGAAAGTGGTATGTTAGAAAACTGGCCTGAAAGCCAGTTTTTAACTGGCTCAGGCCTGTTATTGCTGATGGTGGCCTAATACAGGAATAGAAATGGGACATAAAGCATGGGGGAGATGGAAATCTCCAAACTCATTCTTTTTCAGAAACCAATAGGTTATATTGGAGGAACACTGTCTAGTCAGAATTGGACACATCTGCACAGAAGTAAATTGTCTGTGCTCCTTATTATGTTATATGCTGCTCTTAATTATTATTATATTATTATATGTAGCAGCAGTATAAGATAGAAGAGTTAGGAAATGGTAAAGAGAGTTGTATATGAAACTAAGTCTTCAGTATTTGATTTTAATGTAGTCTGAGATATTCTTCTGTGAGTAGATTGTTTTCATGATATTTTTGGTCCAGCTAATAGCTGAGAATGGAATGTAGAAGATGATGCTGTAATACTTAACCATAAAGATGATGGACTTTGTGATATTACACATTTAGATTTCTTTTTTTTTAAACTGAAAATTACCATTTCTTATTGTTTCCATGCTCTGATGATCTACTTTGCAACTTTGGTGCCTGCTAAAATACAGCCTGTTTGACAGTAAGGTATCTTACAAAGATGAAAATATAAAATAAGCTGCGTGGCTGCAAGTCACTTAAGAGAAAACATTAATAAAACATAGTGTAAATGAGACCTTTATCCTTAATAGCATGTGTAGTGAAAATATTTTTGCATGAGTGCAACATTTGAAGAAAAAAAAAGATAATTTATTAAAGAAGGTTAGGTCTGATGACCAGATGCCTACTGAATTAATTGAATGCTCCTAAATAATTAATAAAATAATGCATTAAATGTGACAGGTTGTCTAAGTCAAGGCAGCAGTTGATACATAAAATTAAAGGAAGGCTAGATATTTTCCATTATCTTGTCTGCACATCACAATTACCACACATGCCTTTTGTGCATGAATGCTTTCATTTTTGCTTTCCGTTGAAATCTTGATTGACTGTGGCGCCTACAAATGCTTTGTCTGAAAGACATTAGACTTGCATCTAATAAAGACAGCAGTTTGATTTTGCCCTTCAGCTGCTTTCTCATTTATGTAGATTTTTTTTTTCAATTTTATGTAGACGTAAATGTAATAAAAATCTCAAGTGAGCTGTTAAGTGCAATTTTTACACGTGTTGTTATGTTAAGCTGTAATACCATGGTATTCTTAAGGATTTTTTTGTTTCACAAAATGAGTTAGAAAATAAAGAGAATAGAGGCAGAGTAGCAAATGAGAAATGACAGATTGAAGGATTTTGAAGATCTTTTAGTAGATCGTTTGAGTGCAGAAGCTGTTTTAAAAAGGAGATGACATCTATCCGTGATGTTCAAGTAAAACTTAATATATTGTAAGTATGTAGGGTTGTTATACAAAGCTTTGTATGGTATATAGTATTAATTACTTTATTTCATGCAGAAGTCATTACCTGTTATGTATGAAAACAAATTAAAATAATGGTTGAAATGAGACCTGAAGCAGAAATTGCATAACTTCTAAGGATCTTGGATGTGAAAACTTGAGCAGCTGAAGAATTGAACTTTTTCTCAACTTGTATTTGTCAAGTTAGGAAGGTCTTACTTAAGAGATAATAAACTTAAGACTTGAACACAGGCATACCTACAATGATATTTCATAGCACTTGAAGGCCGCTTCTTTGTGGGTTTTGTACTCTGCTTTGCATAGCATACAAATTGCCATTGTTTCTTTGTGATGCTTGTTGTCATGCAAACTTATTCTCCTAATTTCTTTTGTGTTCAACACACAAAGTTAAATCAAATTAGTTCAAATCACTGGAAAATAATTTAAATAAATTATATAAAGTTTGTACTTATACTTACCAAAGTAAAATCTAAAAAGAGAATTACTGGTAAATGCAGTACTTCTTTAATCTCTGCTTGTGTTTCAAGAGTACTGATCTTTGAGTTATGACTAATATTTTGCATAAGTCCTTTAAATGAAGGTCTACATAAATAAAAAACCCATAACCTTGAGGTTAATTATGTTAATTTGATTTATTTTAAATTTCATTTACATTAAATTGCATTAAAGATATTTGGAGTTTAGGGTATTCTTTTTCTTATGTTGTAAATTTTATGATTATATTTCATTTTTTATATTTTAAATAATATTAACTAGAAATGCAGCACCTTTAAATTTCAAGTGAAGTCTTGAGTAAGGAAGTGTTGAAAATCATAGGATGTCTAACCTCATTCATTGCACTCGTCAGGATTTGATTTGAAAGTTCCGTAAGAATATGATCTTATGCGTATCTCATTAAATAGTGACTTTATTATTGACCAACTTGTGATATCCTTGATCATACAATGTAATATATAGCAAATCAACCTGTTCAGTCCAATGGAGTTGTAGAGTTACACTTTTGGGAATAGTATTGTAATTTCTGCTTGTATGATTTTAGCTGGACAGCTTAACTGAACTTAACTTATGGGCACATTCTTAGTGGCATAGATAAGCATTCCAAATATCTTGAAAACGCTAATCAACCAGGGAATGGAACCCAATCCACTTCAGTTTGCCTGAGTGATAGGTATGATATTGATGTGGTCATCTGATATGAGCTGCATATGTTGGAAAGATACTGTTAGGGTGGAAAGGAGAACTGAGATTTTCAGGTAGCAATGCTCACTGTCCCTCAATAATTTAGAAATTTGAACTTATTTTTTAAAATATGTTATGTATCCCTGAACCACTTCATATACACTTCAAAGACTCAGTGCAGCACTGCTCTGAATGTGTGAATTCTGTCTTCCTGAGTCACAAAATGTTGTGAGTTGAAAGGGACACACAAGGATCCACAGCTAGGATTCTGCTGAGTGCCCACTGTTTCTACCTTTCCCCAAAGATGAGAAGGCTTTGACTTCTATTTAGCATATCTGGATTATGAAACCATAATTCCATGGAAACATCGTGCTGAGGTAGAATAGCATCGACAGAGGATGTGTCTTCACCAGCCCAGTGATATTGCTGTTATTAAACAGTTGGGATCCATCCCGGGGTGATGAGGGAGCTGGCAGATGAGCTTGTGAAGCTGCTCTCCATCTACCAACAGTCCTGGCTCACTGGGTGAGGTTTCAGATGACTGGAAGCTGGCCGATCTGACGCCCATTCACAAAAAGGGTAGGAACAAGAATGCCGGTAATTACAGGCCAGTTAGCCAGACCTCAGTACCGGGTAAGGTAATGGAACAGTTTATTTTGAGTGTCATCACGCAGCACTTACAGGATGGCTGGGGGATCTGACCCAGCCAGCATGGGTTTAGGAGGGGTACGTCGTGTTTGACCAACCTGATCTCCTTTTATGACCAGGTGACCTGCCTGGTGGATGCAGGAAAGGCTGTGGATGTTGTCTATTTGGACTTCAGCAAGGCCTTTGACACTGTTTCCCACAGCATACTCCTGGAAAAGCTGGCAGCCCACGGCTTGGACAGGAGAACTCTTTGCTGGGTTAAGAGCTGGCTGGATGGCTGGGCCCAGAGAGTGGTGGTGAATGGTGCTGCATCCATCTGGCAGCCAGTCACTTGTGGTGTCCCTCAGGGGTCTGTGCTGGGCCAGTTTTGTTTAATATTTTTATTGATGACATGGATGAGGGTATTGAGTCTTTCATTAGTAAATTTGCAGATGACACTAAGCTGGGAGCNCGGCCGGGAGCGCTCTGTCCCAGGCAGAAAGGGACCCGGGGGTACCGGTTGACAGGCGACTGAACGGGAGCCAGCAGCGTGCCCAGGTGGCCAAGAAGGCCAACGGCATCCTGGCCCGGATCGGGAACAGCGTGGCCGGCAGGAGCAGGGAGGTGATTCTTCCCCTGCACTCGGCGCCGCTGAGGCCGCACCCGGAGTGCCGTGTCCAGTCCCGGCCCCTCGGTTGGGGAAGGGCGTTGAGACGCTCGAACGCGTCCAGAGGAGGGCGACGAGGCCGGCGAGGGGCTTGGAACACAAGCCCTGTGAGGAACGACTGGGGGAGCTGGGGTTGTTGAGCCTGGAGAAGAGAAGACTCAGAGGTGACCTTATCGCTCTCTACAGCTTCCTGAAAGGTGGCCGTAGTCAGATGGGCGTTGGTCTCTTTCTCCAGGCAACAACTGACAGAACGAGAGGACACAGTCTTAAGCTGCGCCGAGGGAAATATAGGCTGGATATTCACAGAAAGAGTGGTGAAGTACTGGAATTGTCTGCCTGGGGACATGGTGGAATCACCATCCCGGGATGTGTTTAAAAAACGATTGGATGTGGCACTCAGTGCCATGAGGCACTTAGTTGAGGTGTTAGGGCGGGGTTGAACTCGATGATCTTGAAGGTCTCCTCCAACCTGGTGATTCTGTGATTCTGTAAAGTAGTTTCATTTTGGTTTTACAAGTAGCATTGGTAAGATTGGACATTTTGGACTATGTTATTTGTCAGAATATGTATGTAGAGTATCTAGAGTCTTCTAAGAGCATATTTTTGATGGTTAACACAGTATGAAGCCTATGCTTTCACATACTCTTTGCTGTTGCTGCTTGGGTTAATTAAAGAAAGATTTTAAAAAGCCAGAGAGGAACCTTGAGTTTGGTGGAAAAATGTACTCTCTCTGTAGTTGTTCATGCCTGAACATTTTGCCACCAAGTATTGAATTGTATACTTACCTTGTAGACTGTTCTAATTCTGCTCTAGGTATTAAAACTGTTGATGCTTCTGTAAATCATGGATTGGAGAATTCTCAATTTGATTGTCTTTTTCTCATGGACATAAATCAATAAGCAGCCTTATTCAGTTTTACCCTAAGCTCTGATTATTTCTCATTGACTTCTGTGAAGTAATTGTTTTGAATTCTGATTTTGTTTTCTGTGTAATCATTTCCAAGAATATGAATAGGGTACAAGTCTGCCATGTTTCAAGAGATCATCCAGAAAACTGGGGTTGCATGTGAATTTCTACAAAATACCTGCTTTTGCAGAACTGTTTTAGAGTTAATGGATTAGTGTTAATGGATTAAATTAAGATTTCACGTGTCTCTTGAAAGCATGAATGTACTACAGAATTTGAATGGTAGTTATATTCTAGATGGATTCAAGTATTTTTTCTTTTGGATGTGGGATTTCACTAAACATGCAGAATTAAATGGCAGTGCTTTAAATTTTAACATCATCTTGGTATTTGAGAATGGTTCTTAGTGTTGCAGGCATATCTTGAATTGACCTGCATTTAATATTTTTCTAAGAGTCTTGTGGTATTTCTAATGCGAAGTCCTCTATTCAGTGTGCTTGTAGGCATTTTTTACATCTGTTCGCCAGTTCTCCCACAGGGATTTTATTTTCTGAAAGAAAAGCTTGTGTGACCTTACATTTAGCCTGGCAGAACAAAAGACCTCCTGATAAAGAGAGTTTTGTAATGAGGAAATACTACCTTCCTTTCTTTCCTTGTTCATTGAAGGGGAGTTCCTTTGAGAAAATGAGGTGAATGAAGCTGAAAAATTCGTATAAGTGTAGACTTTGCCAAGTCAAAAGATATTTTATAGTGGTACAGAATGTGTAGGCTGCACTTTGATTTCCCTGTGAGGGCTCTAACCACAGAGTTATGTGTGTTCCTGTAAATTTCTAGTAATGGATTTTGAGAAGGTTGTGTTCTGCTTCTCTGTGCTATTTGCAACTTTCTTGGAATTAAGCAACACACTTTCCTTGTGGTTGGAGTTGTCACAACTGTATCTGATCTTTTGGAGCTGGAGTGGTACAGCTTAAGTTTTGGATGTCTGCCCATCATTTGGTTTTTATCATCTTGTATTAAACTAGTTACGCATATTGCAGTACCAGAGTTTGGTACAAAATTTGTTTTCTCAAGGAAAATTCAATCAAACTCTCTCTGCTTTTAGCAATTAAGCTTTTAGCTACCTTTCATACCAGCTCTTTCCTCAAGTCTCAAGTATCCCTTTCAATCACGTTTTTCACAGTAAGTTCCAGTATATTTCTATTGTTATATTGCTCAGGACTGAGATTTCTTGAAGCTCATTAACTGGAGATTCTAAGTTTGGGTTGCTATCATTTATGTTACAGGCACTAGTTGTGAAAAAATAGTTGAAATGTATTTGCTCAAGTCCACTAATTGTGGCTAGTTTCTTTTAACTGTCTTTAGTCAGAAAACCCACACATACATAGAACTGTACCTATCAAGTAGTACTTCTTGAAACTTAACATTATTTGCAATTCAAAATGAGAAAGAATTCTGTGCTTCTTGTTGGTGAGAAAAGAATAAAGAATAATGGATTTGAATAAAATTTTATCTCAGGGCAGCTTAGCAGGCTGCATTGACCACCACAAGTCTACATAACACATTTGCTGTTTAAGTGCTGCTTAACCTTATTTCTGAGAAATGAGAAAAAAATTGGTCTCCCAGTACTGGGAGTGTGCTAGAATTGAGTGTACAAAGAATATAGCAACTATAATGTGATAATGTTCAAAATTGTTTTGAAATTCTAGGGTAGTTAATGGACATATATATGACTCATCACAATGAAGAAATTAAATCTGACTTTAGAGAGAAAGCTATATATTATGGAAAAATTATTTTTCATTTCTTTTCCTCAAGGCATTAAAAAATTCAGATGATTGATTGAAAGTGATTATTGTCTTTTTTTTTAATTGAATTTTTAAAATAATTGAGTAGTGAATGTGTTTCCCTAAGAATTAAACTGCTTCTGTGAATGTTGAGCTAACATTCATGTGAGAGGGATACAACAGATTGTACAAAGTTAGGAAGTTGTATTTGTTTACTCTATAGATGGTTTGTAAGTGCTAGTTAAATCTAGTCTTTGTTGAATCCTTTTAAGTTTATTTACTGCTTTCATCTGTGCAGAATGAAGGTTAACATAAAAAAAGCCTGCACCAATAATATATTTCTCTAAAGAGTAAGAAAATATGCCTACATATATATGCAGCTTCAGGTTCATCTTCAATTATTTCAGTTCTTAACAAAGAAGGCAGACCCAAACCCCTGTAACCCCTCCTCCTGAAAAGCAGTTGAAAAACTTAGGAGGTGCATTTGATTTTGTGAAATCTCTCAGAAGCTGAGAATGACATGATAAAAAATTCTAAATCAAATTTAAACAGTATTAAGTATTGTAAAATATTACAAAAATTTCCTATTTGTTTTAATGAAAAAATATACAATTTTGCTTTTCTTACCTTGTTAGGGTTCTTTCCGAGCAGCTCTCAAGGATGTGATGCTTTTCTTCGCCACAAGATGACTCTGATTTCTCCATCAATATTGAAAAAGTATGGAATTCCTTTTGACAAGGTACATTAATGTTTCTTTTTAAACTCTACTTTCATGTGTTGAATAAGGTGGTGTTTAGTATAAAGCTTGCTATAGTAAAGCTGAGGCGAAATTAATTATTTTATTTTTAGGTAGTGGCTGCATGAAAATATGTATCAAAACTTTTAATAGTTTAGCAGGAAGTTTTGTAGCATTAAACACTTGGAGCCATCACAGCCTTTATACTAAAAGTTTCTGTGATTTTTTTCGAAGACATTACCAAAATTTCTCATTTTTAATGTCCCTGCTAGCTTGACTGTGGTTTTCTGTTGACTGAAATACTTCTTAAATCTCTCTGTTAATTTAAGTTGTATACCTAATATTTTAAAACAAGTGTTTCATTTCTTTATGTCTATACATTGTTTTTCTGATGCAACTAAATGTACTGATAAATATACTGATAAAAGTTTATTAGTATGAGAATATGAAAGGTTTAAGGTGGAATAAAGCCAAAAGAACTGTTACTTAATTTAAAATATATTTTCAAAGCTGTAAGATAATAGAAAAAGAATGAATGATTATTTTTGGCTGCTGGGTAGTGGCAGAATAAACGTTTGATAAGAATATCATACAAAGAGAAACTGAGAAGAATAACTGTCTTTCTTTTTTGTGGATGAATTTAATACATAGCATACATGTTTTAAAAACATCCGAAGTATTCCATTTCTTCTGCTTTCTACAATATTTTCTGTATTATTGTTTTCTACTTTGAACTTTCTGTAGCTGCCAGCTAATAAAATTTTTTCAATGCACTGCTTTTTTTTTAGTGTACTTATTCTATATGCTTTTTAAATTCTAAAGTTCCAAATTTTGTAGTTCTGTAAACCTACTTAGAAGAGTAGAGCTTGATTCAGAAGGTCCCCTGCCTGAATATCTGTTTATGTTAATACTTAGTTTTTAAAAGGCTTTTGATTATTAAAGGGCTATCTGTGATCCTTGGTTTCCCATTGCACAGATTGTTTTAAGTTCTTCAGAAGAACCAGGCAATATACATTTTTTCTCAGTTTATTCCTGCTGCAGGTTAGTTGTGTAAACTATCCTTGCCGCACACCTTGCTTATTATTGTGGTTTCTGGTTTTGTGTATGTGCTATTTATTTATTGATATAATGTGGGCATGTGTATGCAAACTTTGCTTAACATGTTCCCTGGCCTAGAATATAGGATGATGCAGTGCTTTCTGTCTGTTTTAGTTGATATTTTTCTCACAGTATGAAACTTAACCCATAATAATAATATTAAAGTGAATATTTTCATGTACATTCTTGTACATTCAGCTGGAAGCTAAACACCCGACAGGTGCTCGCTCACTCCCCCTTGGTGGGATGGGGGAGAGAATTGGAAGGATAAAAGATAGAAAACTCGTAGTTTGAGATAGAAACAGTTTAATAGGGAAACGGAAAGCTGTGCCCACAAGCAAAGAAAAACGAGGAGTTCATTCACTCTTTCCCATGGGTAGGCAGGTGTTCAGCCATTCCCAGGAAAGCAGGGCCCTGTCACGCATAACGGTGACTGGGCAAGACAAATGTCACCACTCCAAACAATCACCCTGCCTTTTTTTTCTCACAGCTTTGTATACTGAGCAGGATGCCATGGGCTCACCTGTCCTGGCTGTGTCCCCTCCCAATTTCTTGTGCACCCCCAGCCTTCTCCCTGGAGGCATGTTGTGGGGAGCAGAAAAAGCCTTGATGCTGTGTAAGACATGCTCAGCAAGAACAGAATATCTCGTGTGTTATCCACCCTGTTGGCAACACAGGTGGGATGAAGCCACTGATGTGCTTTATGCCTTTTTGGAATATCACTTCACTTTTCATGCTTAAGCCAACCTATGTGTAAAATTGAGGAAATGCAGGCATTTAGAATGATACTACCTGCCTTGGAAAGCAAGCTTTTTTGAATAAATTACTCATAAAATAAATAGTTTGTTTTCTGAATGATTTATTGTCATATGGAAATGTAGTTGCTGAGTTCAGTTTTTGTAATATATAGGTAAATATACTGATTCCCTTCATAGCCTTGTGCTTTATCATGAAGTGTCAGGTGAAACTTTCCAAGCTGGAAGGTTTTATAACCAGATTTATAGTTTTGGATTTACAGAACATTACTCTGAACAGTATAATTTTCAGTGGTTGGTGTTTAAGGTAGCATATTGCAGAATGCCAGCATACTTGTTTTCAGTATCATGCATTTTAGGTGGGGTAAGGGAGTTGATCTTCTTTTGGTGTCTTGATTATTCCTGTATTCTAATTAAACAGAGGAAAAAAAGACAAAAAAACCTATGCTAGAAATAGTTAAATATTTAAGTTTGGTTCTATCACCTAGTCTTCGGAGGAAGCAGACTGTACCCAAGTGTAATTGTAATTAATGGGATTCAGTGAGAAAGTGAATAGAGAGAACCAGGCTGTGATCTCTCATGGCTCAAAGTGATAGAAGTGGAAATGTGCTGAATGCTGATAAGTCAGCCTACGCCTACCAGGTGGCAGCTGAACTGCTGCTTGTTGCAATAGAACACCTGCTAAACTGTCAGCAGTGGGAGGGTGTATTGAGATAAATTTTGGAATCGTTAGCACTGAGAATAATCTTTCTTAAACATTCCCACAGCGATTGTTGGAGTGCTACAGTAACAGTTACAATATATCCAACTATATGTGCATTTGCATTTATATACTAAACATGAATCCACAAAAAAATTAACCATGCAAAATTAAAGATCCAATTTTTTTCTTTATCATTATTGGCTAAGTATATTTTTCTTGTTTTCCTCTCTTTCCTTCATCCCTTAATACAATCAGAAATAGACCTCTTGAAGTGTTAACCCTCTGTGTTCTTGCATTGGGCAAAAAAACACACAAAGAATTTATAAAACTATAAGATAACAATTTTGAAGGAGATTGTAAAAGCAGAAATTGAATGTAAGGCAACTATACTCAGTAGACAGCTGAGATTTAGGACATGACATGTTAATAAGAAAAATGTTTGAAGTTGTGAGTTTTAATTTTGGTGATTATTTAGAATTTAACCCTTCCTTTTTGTGATTTTAAATCAAAAGGGTATTCCCCTAAAAATAGTCATATTTGTCCTTCCAGTTTTTCATACTGTATTGCTTATGCAAAGAACTGCACACAATGAAAACAGCCTGTTTAGTCTCTGAGAAGTCTCCTTGTTTTCCTGTAATCAGCAAATGCATCTTGTTGAATAGTCATCAGTCATTGCTCAGATTATTAGCTTCATTTAAATGAATATGTTTGCTTTTTAGTGGGTCTGTCATCTGATGTCTGTTTCATGTAAAATGTGTATCAAACAGAGCATGGAGAATCTCTTTTAACTATTTACTTCTGTATAATCTACTTTATTCATTAACTCTTATCAGATAGTTCAGAAGACAGTGTGCTGTTTCAAGTCTTGACTAATCTGTCCTTGACAAAGTCTCTGGTGGTCTGACTTTAAGAGATTAAAGCTGTCACTGTGTGGAGAGAATATTAGTGACTAACAAGAAGTGCTGTCTCCTCTTTTCTCCATGTACAGAGGAGAGCAGCAGTCCATCCTCGTATTGGAAGATGAGATTTCGCTCTTGAAAGAGAATAACCTGACCAATGATTTGTTTATGTGACCACACTTTTTTTTGTAGTTTACTCTAAAAGCTTTTTAAATCTAGTATCTCTCTTAAAACTCGTGGGAATTTGGTTTATTTTTGTATATATAAAAATATAATTACTGTGGTAATTATGTGGGTTTTAGGTTGGCTTTTTATTTTTCTTTTTTCCTGTTTTCTATAATTTCATGTTGAGCCAGTAGTCTTAGAACACTTTTCTTTTGGTTGTAGTCCTTTGAAACTACCCTTGCTCATTTTCTAAAATAATGTCAGAGTTTAACTGTAGTCGAGCTTTTCTTCTTTGAGAATCTCCTTCTGTCCCACTTGTCCTTTAGTTACTTGGAATTCTTGTTATCGGTAGTGCTTCTGCTCTCTAAAATTTTGCTTAAAGAGAACCAGGATATACTGGTTTGAAAATAACCCAGCGGGAGAAATGAACCCAAACAATTATCTTGAGAAAGATCTCAGGTTGGAGTTACAATTTAATAGGAAGATTCCAATAAATGGAGTGATACAGAAAAACTGGTTTGAACCCACAAAGTCAGAGCACAGCCTCACACCCTGCTGGTCAGGGTGGTGGTCGCAGTCCTTTCGAGTGGTTGCAGTCCTGTTGAAGTGATGGTTGCATCAAAAGCAGTGATCTGTGCAAATCTGGACCTCTGGATCCGTCCAGTGGTGGTGGTGGTGTCCCAAGCTTCCTATTATAAATTGTCAGGTACACGGGCGAATGCTCGGTACCTCCACCAGGGTGGGGAGTTTCACAATGGAGTGATGTAATCCTGTGAGTCATAGCATGTTTTTGGAGTACTTGATGGTTGTTCCAGCTGCCTATTCTGCTGGTACCATTCAGTTCTTTATGGCCCGCTAGCAGAGATGACCCCCTCAGGATGGGTGGTGCTGCTGCTTCCCCAGGAGGATTTATCTCGGCTGAGTCATTGGTGTGAAGAAAAAGAAACACTACCCTGCCTTGAAGGGTTGCTTCTTTTTCCTTATCTCATTTAACACCCAGTTTGTAGCCTGAGGGGTCGGGTGTGCACCGGGCAGCTGCTGCGAACGACCCATCATTAACAGTTCATCAGAAAATAATTTAGAGGGGAGTAGAATACACAGTTCGGTTGCACCACACATTGGCACTCTCCTTCTATAACCCAGGACAGGGGATGGACAGTGGCAGATTAAAATTTGTGTTTTAATAGCTTTATCTGGAGACATTCTGCACAGCATTTCCAACGCAAGAATCCTCTTGGGGATAGTAGATGTTGTCAGAGAAAGAGAGTCCTGTGCTTCACTCGCAAGAGTTAAGAAAGTTCAGTGGTTAATGTGACAGTGGTTTAACAAGATTTGATGGCAAGGTCCACTTGAGTATTTATTGCATAGGGAACAGGATCAGACAGAACTGTCAGGGAGACGGTCTGGTTGAGTTACCAGGTTCAGAGAGGACCCTGTTGCTTTCTAAACTTCTTTTCATGTGGGAATCCAAGTGAGGCTGGATCCAGACTTTTGTCACCAGGCTTTGTCAACCCTTCATGTCTAAAGGATTATATGCTGAGATTACAAAGTTGCAACATGCTTACTCTCAATTCTCTTCACAAGTGTCTGACCTGGCAGGGAGTTTCTCAGCCTTGAGGAGTAACCATGAGAAGTGCCATTTTAGAGAAACTTCCTCAGGGTAGTGGACAGAGTAAGTCCCTCTACACTTAATTTGTGCGAGTATTTAGGCACGATAGTTGTGGATATTTTCATCCAGTCTGTCTCTGCTTTCTCTCAGCCAGGAAGAATGATACATTCTTCATAATGTCTTTTCTACTTCCCTTTACTTTCAGGTTTTATTACCAGTGAACCTCTGCTCCAAGATTAGCTTTTTTGAGTGTTCTTTTTGACTTTGTAAAGTATTACACCTAACTGTGTATTCTATAGTAAAGAACATTGTTTCTGCTTGTATTAAAACTCATCTCTGTGCAAGGTCAAAAAAATTCTTTGTTTTAGTTGGTTGTAAAGGCTTATCTAGTTTTCTTTGCTCTAGGACCAGAACTCCTTTGTAATGCGGTTCACTTTGAGGTTTTTTTACGTTTATTTATTTTGGCCTTTTAAAAATTTTTTTTTAATATTACAGGTTACCCAAGAGGCAGGAGAATTTATGATCACTTTCCCATATGGATACCATGCAGGGTTTAACCATGGATTTAATTGTGCAGAATCAACAAACTTTGCCACCATTCGATGGATTGATTATGGAAAAGCAGCAAAATTGGTAAGTCATAGTGCAGAAAATTGATGTGTAAGGAAATACTTCCTGTGGTTATTTCTTTGTGAGAGTGTCAGGAAGATGATCAGAAAGGGAGAAGTATTAAATCAGGTATTTATGCTGCCATTCAAATTTTATTTATAGTTGTTATTTTTATAGTAGGTATTGTACTTCCAGCAATATGTATTCCTCTCAGTAGTGAGTTTTGTTTGCAGCTTAATGTATTGATTGTTCTTCAAAACCAGTTCTGTTTGTGGATTTCTTTAGGTTGAGGCAACATACACTGAGGTTAATATATGTGAAGATAACTGATTTATGCTCTTAAATCTCCTTTAAGCTCTACTGTTTGTGAGAGCACTTTAGTTTAACTAGGAACTTTGATACCTGGAAAGAATGAAACTTCAACTAAAGTTTAAAGAAACAACTTCAATTTTTCTCATTTCCAATGTTATCAGAAAGCTTGTAGTACAAGGTAATAAAGCAACTGTTTGAGGTGTGTATAACTGAAGATATTTTAGTCTGAAATCTTCTTTTGTGGTATGCATGTCTTCCTTTTGTGCACAGCATAGACTCACAGAATCTGTAACATTAGAAAAAAATTCCAAAATCGTTGAGTATAAACTTTGAAGAACACCATGTCAACTAAACCATAGCAGTAAGTGCCACATCCAGTCGTTTCTTGAATGCATCAAGGGATGGTGGCTCCACCGTGTCCCTGGGCTGTCTATTCCAATGCATGACCATCCTTTCAGTGAAAAACTTTTCCTGATGTCCAGCCTGAATCTCCCCTGGTGCAGCTTGAGCCTGTGTTTTCTCATCCTGTCACTTGTTGACTGGGACAAGAGACTGGCCCCCACCTGGCCACAAACCTCCTTTCAGGCAGTTGTGGAGAGTGATAAAGTCTACCTGAGCCTCCTTTTCTCCAGGCTAAACACCCTCAGTTCCCTCAGCTGCTCCTTATAGGACTTGTGCTCCAGACGCTTCACCAGCTTCCTTGTCCTTCTCCGGACACGCTCCACCACCTCAGCGTCTTTCCTGTAGTGAGGGGCTCAGAACTGAACACAGGATTCGAGGTGTGGCCTCACTGGTGCCGAGTACAGGGGGACAACCCCTGTCCTGGTCCTGCTGGCCACACTATTGCTGACGCAGGCCAGGATGCCATTGGCCTTCTTGCCCACCTGGGCACACCCTGGCTCATTTCACCAGAACCCCCAGTTCCCTTTCTACTGTGCCTGTTTCCACCCACTCTGCTCCAGCCTGTGATGCTAGCTGGGGTTGTTGTGACCCAAGGGCAGGACCTGGCACTTGGCCTCCTGGAACCTCAAACCACTGGCCTTGGCCCATGATCCAGCCTGTCCAGATCTCTCTGCAGAGCCTTTCTACCCTCCAGCAGAGCAACACTCCCACCCAATTTGGTGTCATCTGCAAGCTGACTGAGGGTGCCCTTGATCCCTTTGTCTAGATGATAGATAANCCCTTTTTCTAGATGATAGATAAATACATTAAACAGAACTGGCCCCAGTACTGAGCCCTGGGGAACACCATGGGTGACCAGCCACCAGCTGGATGTAACTCCATTCACCACCAGTCTCCAGGCCCAGCCACACAGATGTTTTTTTACCCAGTGAACAGTGTGCCCATCCAAGCCATGAGCTATTAGTTTCTGCAGAATGCTGTGAGAGGAGGCAGTATCAAAGGCTTTAC
>VZRJ01005268.1:0-10274 GCA_013397565.1 Ptilonorhynchus violaceus
TGATTTTGCTGATACCTTTGCCATCGATTCTTTAAGCGACCTTAAAACATTCATGTCACCTCACCACCCTCATAGTAAAGAATTACTTCCTAATATTTACTCCAAACTTAACCTCCTTCAGCTTAAGGCCATTACCCCTTGTCCTATCACTACATGTCCTTGTGAAAAGTCCCTCTCCAGCCTTCTTTTAGGCTTTCCTTAGGTACTGGAAGGTGCTATAAGGTCTCCCTGGAGCCTTCCCTTCTCCAGGCTGAACAGCCCCAACTCTCTCAGCCTGTCTTCATAGCAGAGGTGTTCCAGCCCTCTGATCATCTTCTTGGCCCTCCTCTGGACTGATTCCCACAGGTCAATGTCCTTCCTGTGTTGGGGGCCCCAGAGCTGGATGCAGTGCTACAGGTGGGGTCTCATAAGAGCACAGTAGAGGGGCAGAATCACCTCCATCGACCTGCTGGCCACGCTGCTTTTGATGCAGTCCTGGATGCAGTTGGCCTTCCGAACTGCAAGTGCACATTGCCGAGACATGTTGAGCTTCTTGTCCAACAACACTCCCAAGTCCTCCTCAGGGTGGCTCTCAATCCATTCACTAACCAGCCTATACTTGTATTTGGGATTGCATTGACCCAGGTGCAGGACCTTACACTTGGCATTGTTGAACATCATGATGTTTGCACAGGCCCACCTCTCAAGCCTGTCCAGGTCCCTCTGGATGGCATCCCTTCCCTCTAGCATATCACAGAATCAATTAGGTTGGAAAATACTTCTGAGATCATTGAGTCCAACCTATGACCGAACACCATCATGTCAACTAGACCATGGCACTAAGTGCCATGTTAAGTCTTTCCTTAAAAACGTCCAGGGATTATAACTCCACCACCTCCCTGTGCAGTCCATTCTAATGTTTAATCACCCTTTCTGTGAAGAAATAATCCCTAATGTCCAATCTAAATCTCACCTGGTGCATCTTAAAACTATGTCCTCTTGACCTATCACTACTTGCCTGGGAGAAGATGCTGACCCCCACCTGGCTACCACCTCCTTTCAGGTAGTTGTAGAGAGCAATAAGGTCACACCTGAGCCTCCTTTTCTCCAGGATAAACAACCACAACTCCCTTAGCCACTCCACATTGAACTTGTGCTCCAGACCCTTCACCAGCTTCTTTGCCCTTCTCTAGACTTGCTCCACCACCTCAATGTCTTTCTTGGTAGAGAGGGGCCCAAGACTAAACACAAGATTCGAGGTATGGCCTCACCAGTGCTGAGCACAGGGGAAGAATCAGTGCCCTGGTCCTGCTGGGCACACTATTTCTGATAGAAGCCAGGATGCCATTGGCCTTCTTGACCACCTGGGCACACTGCTAGCTCATGTTCAGCTGGCTGCCGACCACCCCCTCCAGGTCCTTTTCCGATGGGCAGCTTCCCAGCCACTCTGTCTCCAGCCTGTAGTGCTGCAGGGGGTTATTGTGACCCAAGTGTGGGACCCAGCACTTTGCCTTATTGAACCTCATACCCTTGGCCTCAGCCAAGATCCAGCCTGTCCAGATCCCTCTGCACAACCTTCCTACCCTCCAGCAGAATGACACTCTGACCCAACTTGTTGTCGTCCACAAATTTTCTAATGGTAGACTCGATCCCCTCATCCAGGTCATCAGTAAAGTTATGAAACAGGACTGGACCCAACACTGATCCCTGGGGATCACCACTAGCAACCAGACGCCAACTGGATGCAGCACCATTCACCACCACTCTGGGCCTGACCATCCAGACAGTTCTTAACCTAGCAAAGAGTGCAACTGTCTAAGTTGTGAGCTGCCAGCTTCTCCATCCGCCACTGCTGTAACCACATAGTAGAAGGCCACCAAATCTGTCAGGCATGATTGTCCTTTAGTAAAGCCATGTTGACTGTCAACAATCACAAAGTGTCTGTGCTCACTTTCTTACTGAGCTAAACCAAGATCTTCCCATATTAGCACATACAAGCTTATTACTTAATATTATCACAGTATATTTGAGATTATAGCAAATAAGTATACTAAAAATTCAAATTCTGAATTTTCTAACAGGTTCTATAATACCCTCCTGTAATAGTTTTTGTTAAAAGTAAACAGAATTTGAGTTTGCAGAGTATTAACTATTCTGTTTTCCATCCACTGGAAGCCTATTGTAAAGTAGCAGTAGTTCTCAACATAATTTGAACTTGCTGCTTTCAAAGAAGTGCCTAATAATCA
Organism: Ptilonorhynchus violaceus; assembly: GCA_013397565.1. NCBI lineage: Eukaryota > Metazoa > Chordata > Aves > Passeriformes > Ptilonorhynchidae > Ptilonorhynchus > Ptilonorhynchus violaceus. Next base: position 2,226 of record VZRJ01005268.1, read on the forward strand.
AATTAAATACTAGTGATATGGAAGCTTGGGAGAGAGTGACATGAACAGGAGAGAAAAATTTCCAATAAGAATTACAGGAATTCTCTTTTTGTTCCTTTTAGGAATTCATCCAGTGATGCAATCAAAACCAAAGAACGAATGTGGTCCTCAAAGTGGAGAATCGCAGCAAGATAACACAAGAATGACAAGGATGTGCTAATGTCAACAAAAATAAATGCCTCCTGACCAAGGGAATGGGGAGAAGGGGGTACTGTTGCCCAAAGATAGCCGAAGATTAATTAGCATGGTAAAAATCACACCCTCTGGGGGAAACTTGCATGCTAATGTCAGATCACCCTCCTATAATGAACTAGTCACTAATCAGAGCATGTGCAGAAACACATTAGTTAAATTGACCAAAGAACAAGTTTTGCACAACTTCTTCTTTGTTGTAACTTGTATAAATGCCTGCAAGCTCTCCAAAGAGGTGTGCTAGCTTTGCCAACTATTGAACTATCATCTAGCAACCTTTTCCCTGCAGAATGACATTAAAGGTTAGAAGATGTATCTCAGCTCTGTGTACTCATTGGCTCCTGTGCACTGGGTATGGACCTAATTCCTCTTTGAAGGACAACACCAAGATAAGCTAAAAACATATTCAGATTTAAAATATAAGCTCATTGGTTTTCAATGACAGAACCAAAAGTAATGAAGACTTACATTAAGTGCAATGCAGTTGCTTAAGGCAAGATTATTGAAAATCCCTTATTCTAGAAACTATACATCAGTGTTTGAATTTAGATGCTTAAAAATCAATTTTCCCCAGAAAGAGGGATAGATATACCAGCATGAATGTCAAAGAAGTTTCATAATATATTTCCTTAAAAGTAGAGTCATTTTTTTCCAGGAAAGATTCTGATGCATCAAGCTAGCAAGTATTCCCTTTAACTAGAAACCAGAAGCCTCAAGTGCTACACCCTAACACAATTTAGGTACTTCTTCAAACAGGCCAAAAGAGAGTCAGAGCTCTACTGGTGGGAGGCTGCCATAGAGCAAATATTGCACACATACAGAATTAAAAAACAGAAAGTGCATTTTATTGAAAATAGACATTAAAGGAGGTTGTGCACTCCATTCTGAACATTTAATCATCCAGCATCCAATTTGTTGTCATTGGTATCATTTACATTTTAATTTATCTATTGTCCATCAGATGAAGTAAAAATGGAATAAAATAATACTGAAATTTTAGGGGTCAAGTGACCAGATAAAGAGCAGAGTTAATACCAAAAAGAAAGATAGCTAAAAAAACATAGTTCTTATGATATAATATCAAGATACAGGATTGGAGTGAAAGTTGGTCTGCTGGAAAAATTGAAGATTTATTATTTATAAGCACAGAATGCACTGCCATACACATCCCTAAAACTACTGTCCTGTTATTTTATGATAGGATGAGAGCCAAAAGTAAAAAAAAAATTTAAAAAAAGATAGCATGTCCTAGCTGTGCCCTGGATCTTTAGCCTCTGCTGCATGCTGAGATTTATACTATTGTCCTTAAAAGGCCCTTAATAATGATGTGACTATCCCAAATATTGGCTAGGAGGTGGGGTGACCAGACACTTAGTGAGAATTAAAACATTATCAAAGGCAAACAAACAAAAAAATGCCTATTCTAATCTCTCTTCTTGCAAAGTTGACAGTTCTTTCAGAATACACTCTTGAAGACAGGGATAGAGATCAAAAAGTATGCAACTCCTGGAAAAAAACAAAGTATACCCGGGAAAATTCTCTCAATGCTAAACGACAGGAATCTTCTCATAAATAAAAGACCTGTAGGAAAAATTATGTGATCCAAAACCCTTAATTTTCTGTAATCAGTCCTGAAATACAGCACAAGAAATCAAAATCTATTAGAGCTTATGTCTGGAACAGATCTGATGGTTTGTAAGGTGTCAAAAAAAGAAACAGCTCTTTTTATTACTGTAAAAATCAAGCATCAGCAGTCTTGACTTTCATATGTTCACTTCATAAAACTCTTTTTATTTCATAAAACTGCTTTAGGGAAGACACTTAATTTGTGGTATATAATTAGACTAGATATTATAAGGAAATACACAATTTTATTTCTGCAACCATCCAACATACAAGGTTCATGATTTTAAAGACAGTGAACTGGAATTATCTCTCTTCTAAAGACAAGCCTGGAGCTATACCCACACCAGCACTTAATATGCCAGCACCTCACTTCCTAAAATGGCAGTGTCTCATCCACATCTCCCTCACTTCAACTCCTTCTATTCACCAATACCAACTAGCCCAGAGAAATAGCACCTCCCTCCACTACTGTCAAGTTACCTGTTGTCCTGGTTCCGGCCAGGACAGGATTAATGTTTGCAGTAGCCAGGAGGGGCATGGCCAGGACCCTGAGGTTATTCTATACCACCTCATGTCATGAGGGGAAGGGGTCCCTTCTGGTCGGGTAGCATGGTGGAGCGGTCAGGGTAGCACTGGGTTCCACGTGGTGAGCACTCACATGTGAATTGTTCGCCTCTCTTGTATAGTCTGTTATTAATATTTTTGCTGTTACAGTTCGTTTCTTATTTTTATTGCTGTTTCCAGTAAACTGTTCTCATCTCAACCCGTGATCTTTACCTCTTGTGCCTCCAATTCTCCTCTCCAGCCTGCCGCAGGGGGAGGGGGGAGTGAGCCAGCAGTGCTTGATTTGGAGTGTTTCAGCGGGAACACTAAATTGGGGAATACCATTCCTAAACCATGACACCTGGAGAGGGCAACTTCTTGTGTGCTCCCTCCCTAACCTGAATCTACTATGAATCTTCCCATCTGAGGACAGCTAGGACAGACCAACAGTATTATTCCTTATAAAAACATTAGGTAAATTTAACCTTCACAGATCTAAAGAATAATTTTTTCATTATAAAATGAGAACTGTGTTTATCCCTTTTGCTTTTTAACCTTACACCTCCCTTTTTCCAAAAGTCACATCTGTGCTTATAGCTCCTGGCATAGCTACAAGTAGAAGTCAATATAACCATGAACAGACTTGTGATATCTATATAATGTATGTATTTCTTTTAGAAACAGGTGAAAAAATTCTCTGAGAAGATGCTCAAAGGTGGAACTTCTTTAGTATTTTATATTGTCTTCAATTTAATTTCATAGCTTCACCTTGAACACATAAAAAAGCTAAACTAGTCATTTCTAGCCTTATTTCTTTAGAGGGGTACATTTCTAGGAATTGCTAGACATACTGCTATCAGAAATTATCAGGACAACCACCTCAGGAAGGTTTATAAAAATTAGGAGCAATACACTATTCCCACCAGTAGAATGCAAAAGTAAAGATGGTAATATTAATTTAAAATAAACAAAAAACCCAAAGCAAACACGCACACAAAAAAACCTAAAAACTCACTCACTGTCTTCTGTGGGAAGGACCTGCAGGGAATAAATCCATTCTATTATATCATCTTTGTTCACCACATCTAAGGAATCCAACATATCCAGACCAGAGAGTGCAAAAAACGCAATTGTCAACCTAAAAGAAAAAGATAAGACTTACACTTCCCACCTTAAATATCATTGGGACATTAACAAATGATTGAAGAAACAGAAATATCTATGAATTTTCAGCCTTTGAGAGTGGTACATCATACTGAGTCTAGCTCAGAAAGCACAAAATTTATCTACTGGACAAAATTATGTTCTTTTTACTTTAAGGATTTCTCCATCTCAACAAGGCTCTTAATAAAAGCCAGCCCTTGTATATGGTAGTGAGATGCCAATTCAGACATTAACCTAAGAGCCTGCTTACCTGAAAAAGTCAGTACAAGGCAAACTAGGTTAACATATGGAACACTAGTTCTGTAATGAATTCTTGCACAATCTTATCAATGTGCAGTAAGTGCAAGGTAACCCTGAACTGAAGCAAGCTGCCTCTCACTGTGTCCTAAACGTAATTTCAGATGCTTAGAAGTTAGGTGTCAAATAGCAAGACTTCCTTTATAACCAATCAATGTATCAATAGGCACACAGGATGAATTACCATCTAGAGGTACTTATTTCTTGTCTTTGGATACAAGGGATCCTAGATGAATAACTTAATTAAACATCTAAAATTAAGCAGGTCAAATCCTAAGTATCCAACATGGGAAGTGAAGTCTGTAGTAGCTAGCATGCTGTAATGGGTCTGGCTGGCATAAAGTTATGAAGTTAACTTTCTTCATAGCAGCCCATATGGTGCTGTGCTTTGCATTTGTGGCTAAAACAGCATTGATAACACAATGTTTTGGCTACTGCTGAACAGTTAGTGCACAGTCAAGGCCTCTCCCCCCAACCCCCAAAGGCCAGTAGGCTGGGGGTGGACAAGAGATAGGGAGGGGACAATGCCAGGACAGTTGACCCATATTGACCAAAGAGATATTCCATACCATATGATGTCACATTCAGCAATAAAAGCTCATGGAATGGAAGAGGATTAAAGGACATCTGTGTTTATGGCATTTGCCTTCCCAAGCAACCCTTACATCTGCTGAGGCCCTACTTCCCAGGAAATGGCTGGACATCTGCCTGACAATGAGAAGTAGGGAATTAATTCCTCTTTTTGCTTTCCTTGCACACACAACTTTTGCTTTTTTTATTAAACTGACATTATCTGGATCCATAAGTCTTTCCACCTTCCATTTTTCTCCCTATCCCCCAGGAGAGGGGAGTGATCAAGAGGCAAGGTGGGTGTTTAGCTGCTGGTAGGAGTCTATGCCTACAACAGATACTGAAGATTTTTCTTGCTCATGGCTCATTTCCTTCTGTAGTGGGTTGACCTTGGCTGGATGCCAGGTGCCCACCAAGCCGCTCTATCACTCCCCTTCCCAGCAGGACAGGGGAGAGAAAATAAGATGGAAAACAATTAGTAAGTTGAGATAAGGCAGTTTACTAAAGCAAAAAAAAAAAATTTATTGCACAGTTGTAATTGCGGCCAGAGAAGAGCAGGGTGAGAATATGTGAGAGGAACAACTCTGCAGACACCAAGGTCAGTGGAGAAGGAGGGGGAGGAGGTGCTTCAGGTACCGGAGATGAGATTCCCCTGCAGTCCGTGGTGAAGACCATGATGAAGCAGGCTGTCCCCCTGCAGCCCATGGAGGACCATGGGGATGCAGAGATCCACCTGCAGCCCGTGCTGGAGCAGGTGGATGCCTGAGAGGAGGCTATGACCCCATGGGAGGCCCATGGAGAGAGGAGCCCACGCTGGAGCAGCCTGTCCTTGAAGGACTGCANGTAGAGCTGGGAAGGAGGGAGGGGTGGGGGGAAGGTGTTTTTAAGGTTTTATTTTACTTCTTATTATCCTGCTCTGATTTTGTTAGTAATAAATTCAATTAATATCTCTGAGTCTGGTTTGCCCGTGACAGTATTTGGTGAGTGACCTCTCCTGGTCTTTAACTCAACCCATGAACCCTTCATTATATTTTCTCTGCCCTGTCCAGCTGTGGAGGGGAGTGATAGAGAGGCTTTGGTGGGTGTCTGACATCCAGCCAGCGTCAACCCACTACACGTTCCTTAAATTTGTGCTAATATAACTGTTTATAAGGCTACACAGTAAACCAACCTCTTAGTTTGGGGGATTGTTTTTATAACGTGTCTATAGCATAGCCCTTCAAATAGTTGTATCAGTTGCACTGAAAAAGCACTAAAAAAGCAGTAGTAGGGTAGGAAAACGTTCATGCAAGATACTTTGGAAGTTCTGACTCAAATTAAAATTAGCTGAATGTACACTCACAGTTCTATCTGCCTATAATTCTCTAAACTCTTGCTCTGTTTGACCAACAGATAAATTGATTGTGAAACAGCTGTAGAAAAGACAAAAACTACATCTAAGCTAAAACTACTTTGGAAAAACAAAAGTCAATGCCAGCTTTCCTTAGGAGACTAAGTTATAATTTGCAGTTACCTCACAGATCTCCTGACCCACCCCAGCTATCGTGAGTAGGAACCTCTGAAGTAGTTCAGGACAGATGTGGACAGAAGCCTCTATAGCCATCTAATTTCTGCCTGTGGTTCTACACCAGAGCCACAAATGCTAAGGCCAAGAAAAAGTGGTGATGTGAGTCAGCCCAAAATAAGACTTAAAATTATTCTCCTTATTAAAACACAGCAGCCAAACAATGATACAACAGACACCTCAAACACAATGGCACATCCCACAAAGCATAATATCCCTATCAGTGGGCTGATCTGCTGGTACAATAATTGTGTGACCAGTCACAAGCAGTTTTTTAAACCAACTTCTAGTTGGTTATCAGCTTCATAGCTGATATTACCTAGGATTACATACCATGGTGATCACAACTCATTTAAAAAATGGCAACTTGTTACAGAGGTTACTTGATTTCATGGTATCTTTCACTTCAAACACAAGTTTCTGTATTCCTTCTTTGTACCATTCTTACAAAACAAGACATATCTAAAATATGCATGTATTCTGACACTAACATTCCCTCTTCAAAAACCACTCCATGCAACTCTAAGGTCCTTATCAAAAATTTAAAAAACATAATCGCATACATCTTCACTACTGCAGGTATTCATGGAGCAAAAAAAGAATAAACGTAGAATTATAGAATCATAAAGGTTGGAAAAGACCTCTAGAATCATCAAGTCCAACCTTTGAACACCACCATGTCAACTAAACCATAGAACTAAGTGCCACATCCAGTGTTACTTGAACACTTCCAGGGATACTGACTCCACCACTTCCCTGGGCAGCTCATTCCATTGCTTAAAAACCCTTTCAGTGAATAAATTCTTCCTGATGTCAAACCTGAACCTCCCTTGGCACAGCTTGAGGCTGTCCTCTTGTCCTGTCACTAGTTGCCCGGGAGAAGAGGCCAACCCCCACCTGGCTACAACCTCCTTTCAGGTAGTTGTAGAGAGCAATAAGGTCACACCTGAGCCCCCTTTTCTCCAGGATAAACAACCACAGCTCCTTCAGCTGCTCTGCATTGGACTTGTGCTCCAGACCCTTCACCAGCTTCGTTGCCCTTCTCTGGACACGCTCCAGTACCTCAATGTCCTTTTTGTAGTGAGGAGCCCAGAAGTGGACACAGTACTCGAAGTGCAGCCTCACCAGTGCCGAGTACAGGGGAATGATCACTTCCCTAATCCTGCTAATCACACTATTTCTGATACAAGCCAGGATGCCATTGGCCTTCTTGGCCACCTGGGCACACTGCTGGCTCATGTTCAGCTGACTGTTGACCAGCACCCCCAACCAACTGGATACAGCACCATTCACCACCACTCTCTGGGCCCAGCCATCCAGCCAGTTTTTAACCCACCGAAGGGTACACCTGTNNNTGGTAGGCTAACTTACCAGCTATGTCAGGAAGTTCTCTTCCATACACTCCAGGAACCTCCTACACTGCCTCTTCTCTGCTGTGTTGAGTTTCCAGCAGACATCCAGCAGGTTAAAGTCTTCCACAAGAACAAGGGCTGGTGACCGTGAAAGATCAGCCAGGTGCTTATAGAATACTTCATCCACCTCTTCATCCTGGTTGGGTAGTCTAGAACAGACTACACAAGGATCCCTGCCTTGTTGGCCTCCCCTTGATTCTCACCCATACGCACTCAACCTGATCATCACTGTCCTTGAGCTCTATACAGTCGAAACACTCCCTAATATACAGACCAACTCCACCACCTCTCCTTCCTCGCCTATCCCTTCTGAAGATCCTATAGCCATCCATTGCAGCACTCCAGTCATGTGAGTCATCCCACCACATTTCTGTGATAGCGACTACATCATAGCTGTCCTGCTGCACAATGGCTTCCAGCTCCTCCTCTTTGTTACCCATACTGTGTGCACTGGTTTAGATGCACTTAAGCTGGGCTACTGATTAGACTCCCACCACTGACCTGATGCCCCCAGGCTCATCTCTTATCCCTGTCCCCCTTCAAACCCAGTTTAAAGCCCTCTCAATCAGCCCCACCAACTCATGGGGGAGACTCCTTTTGCCCCTTGTAGACAGGTGAACCCCATCTGTGTCAAGCAGGCCT
>VZRJ01005274.1:13840-29264 GCA_013397565.1 Ptilonorhynchus violaceus
GTCCCCCATTCCTACACCCAGAGCCCCATCCCACCCCTCTCACTCCCATTCCCCGTTCCAGCAGGAAACAGCTGGAATTCCAGCAGAAAAGCCATGGAAGCCGCATGTTGAGTGCAAAAAATAAATATAAAATTTATTAAAACACCCACAATATTTTAAAGATATCAGGAATAATACAGCCCACGGCCCCGCGGCCGCGCCAACTCAGAATAAAATACAAATTAAAAAAAAAAAAACAACAACAGAACAAAAAAAACAAAAACAAAACCAGGGGAGAGGGGAGGATCCAAACTTGCAATTTTTAGGCATCCTAAAAAATAAATTTACCAAAACACTGGGGGAAAGAGGGAAAAGAAAGAGGGTTAAGGGGGAAAAACAACACAAAGAAGGGGAAAAGAAAAAGGGAAAATTATACAAAATAAAATTATCAGCATAAATTTACTGTCCTAGAAGTATCTACAGTTTAATACACATTAATCCTATTGCCTTGAGACATGGGAAAAAAATCTACCGGTCCTCGATCCGCCCCGGAAAAAAACTTCATTTCAAGTAACCACAGTCCCGAGCCGACCAAGAAATCTTCAAGTGTGAATTTTTCGGAGCCGCCGGGACACCCCTGCGGTGTCTCCCCCCTCCACCTGCCGCCGTCCCACCTCCCCTCCTCGATTATCCCAAAAAAAGCCCAACAAAAACGCCAAAATCCCCGCCCCGCCTCCGACCGAATTCCCGAATCCGAGAAGAAACGGCGCTTGGTTTTTAATTTGGAATTACCACCTCTTTTTCCTTCGCGCCGCGGTGCAAAAAAAATAAAAAAATTTAAAAAAAATCCCACCGGCCAAAAAAAATCCTCGCTCCCGGAATCAAAATGAGGCTGAAATTCCGGCGGTTTGTAATCCCTGAAGGATGCGGAGNGGATGGGCGGGGAGCCAGCGGCGAGGCGGGGAGGGGATGAGCGCGAGGAGCTGCGGGAGCGCGGGGCTGAGCCCGGAGTCCAGCAGGGCTGGACACGGGATGGACACGGGGATGGACACGCGGCCGAGCACCAGGAGCGCGGGGCAGGTGCGGGGCTGAACAAACAATGTGAGTGCGGTGCCGGACGCGGTGCTGGACGCGGTGCCGGACGCTGTGCCGGACACAGGGCTGGACACGAGGCTGGGCGCGGTGCTCAGCACCGGCAGCGCGGGGCTGGGCAGCAGGGGCTGGTGCGGTGCTGAGTGCGGTGCTGAGCACNTACCACCTCTTTTTCCTTCGCGCCGCGGTGCAAAAAAAATAAAAAAATTTAAAAAAAATCCCACCGGCCAAAAAAAATCCTCGCTCCCGGAATCAAAATGAGGCTGAAATTCCGGCGGTTTGTAATCCCTGAAGGATGCGGAGAAATGAGGAAAAACCCGGGCGGAAAGGGAAAAAGAGGAGGGCAAAAACAAAGAGGGAGAAATTAAGGAAGAAACACCGCTGCGAAAGGATCCCTGATTTCGGAAAAGCTTCACCCCGGANGGAGCGCGGGGCAGGTGCGGGGCTGAACAAACAATGTGAGTGCGGTGCCGGACGCGGTGCTGGACGCGGTGCCGGACGCTGTGCCGGACACAGGGCTGGACACGAGGCTGGGCGCGGTGCTCAGCACCGGCAGCGCGGGGCTGGGCAGCAGGGGCTGGTGCGGTGCTGAGTGCGGTGCTGAGCACTGGGGGCGTGCGGCTGGTGCTGCGGGGGAACAGTGCCAGGATTGGGCCCGGCCGGGTGGTGCTGGGGGCTGTGCCGTGGGGTGGAGGATGCTGTGCCCCAGCACCACGGTTAAGCACCGTGCCCAAGGGCCACCGGGGTGCCATGGGGAGTTTTGGGGGTGCCGTGGGGGTGCCCAGTGCCTGAGCAGCACAGCTGTGCCAGGCACCGTGCCCCAGCACCATGTCCATGCTAAGGTGCCCAAGCACTGTGTCCATGCTCCCTGCACTGTGCCCACGCACCGTGTCCAAGCACCCTCTCCATGCCCAGGCACCCAGCCAAGCACGAAGCGTGTTTGAGTGAGCACCGTGACCGTGCACGGTCCTGAGCACCGCACCCACAGACGGGACCCACACACGGGACCCACACACGGGACCCACACACGGTGCACATGCACCGCGTGTGCACAGCAGCCCTGGGCTGAGCAGCCTGCCCCGGCACTGTGCCCGTGGGCCGTGTCCCAGCACCGTGTCCACACACTGTGGCCAAGCACCATGTCCAGCCACCGTGTCTACACACCCTGGCTCAGCACCACGGCCGAGCACTGCGGCCAAGCACCATGTTCACACATCATGGCCAAGCACCGTGTCCTTGCACCGTGTCTGAGCACCACCGTTGAGCACCGTGCCCATGACACGTAGTCAAGCACATCATGGCCAAGCACCATGTCCATGAGCCATGTCCAAGCACCACAGCAGAGCACCGTGCCCAAGGACCAAGTCCATGACATGTGGACAAGCACTGTGACCAAGTAACGGGTCCATGCACCAAGTCCAAGCACCAAACAGAGCACCCATGTCCACGCGCCATGTCCCAGCACCATGTCCACGGTGCATGGCTGAGCACTGTGCCCAAGCACTATGTCCATGCGCCATGTCCAAGCACTGTGGTCAAGCACCATGTCCACACACCCTGGCTGAGCACCATGTCCACACATCATCTGAGCACCACGTCCGAGCACCATGTCCAGGGTGCATGGCTGAGCACCGTGCCCCAGCACCATGTCCATGCACCATGTCCGAGTACTGACGTCGAGCACCGTGTCCACACACCCTGGCTGAGCATTGTGTCCACACATCATGTCTGAGCACCGTGGCTGAGCACCATGTCCATCTAACCACGTCCATGACGTGCCTGAGCACCGAGTCCATGCAGCAAGTCCAAGCACCAAACAGAGCAACATGTCCATGCACCATGTCTGAGCACCGTGGTCAAGCACCATGTCCACACACCATGTCCGAGCACCACAGCAGAGCACCATGCCTGAGCACCATGTCCATGCACTAAGTCCAAGCACCAAACAGAGTACCATGTCCACGCACCATGTCCGAGCACCGTGCCCGAGCACCATGTCCATGATGCATGGCCAAGCACCCTATCCAAGCACCATGTCCAAGCACCGCGGTCAAGCACCATGTCCGAGCACCATATTCACACACCATGTCTGAGCACCATGTCCACGCACCACGTCTGAGCACCACATCCACGATGTGTGACCAAGCACTGTGACCGAGCACCGTGTCCACGCACCACGTCTGAGCATTGCTGCTGAGCATCATGTCCAAGCACCGCACTAAACACCATGGCTGAGCACCGTGTCCGAGCACCGTGTCCACACACCACGTCTGAGCACCACATCCACGATGTGTGGCCGAGCACTGTGCCCAAGCACCAAGTCTGAGCACCACATCCATGATGTGTGACCGAGCACGTCTGAGCACTGCATCCAGGCACCACATCCACAACGTGTGGCCGAGCACCGTGCCTGAGCACCAAGTCCGAGCGCCACACCCACAATGTGTGACCAAGCACCGTGCCCAAGCATCACATCCAAGCACCACATCTATGATGTATGACCAAGCACTGTGTCCAAGCACCACATCCACAACGTGTGGCCGAGCACCGTGCCTGAGCACCAAGTCCGAGCGCCACACCCACAATGTGTGACCAAGCACCGTGCCCAAGCATCACATCCAAGCACCACATCTATGATGTATGACCAAGCACTGTGTCCAAGCACCACATCCACAACGTGTGGCCGAGCACCATGTCCTAGCACTACGTCCACGCGCCACCTCCGAGTGCCATGTCCCAGCACCCTGTCCAAGCACCACGGCCAAGCACCAAGACCACACACCTGGCCAAGCCCTGCGCCCGGACGCCACATCTAAGCACCTCATCCCAGCACCACACCCGCGCCCAGGTCCACAGGGAACAGCTCCATCACGACCCCGGTCAGTGGGACACCTCGGACGCAGCGCCTCTTTCAGTTTGCATAAACCCAACCGGCTCCCGGCACGCCTCGAGCTGTCGCTCCGGAAAAGTAAACTTCCTTCTCAACGACATTGCTTAATTTTTATCTTGGTTCCTTAGTTTTGTATATACATTAGTAGCACCTCAGCGAGATGGAATCAGGCAGAAGCGTGATACAGTTTGTTAAAACACCATAGCACCGTTTGTATTACAAGATTTCATTAATAAAAATATGCCTTATAGAGCCCACAAAGCGTACTCCAGTATTAAAAGGAAAAATCAGCAATTGAGGCACCTCAGGGATTCTGGTTTCCTTCTCCTTCCCATGCCTCATCCCGAGAACATCGAGACGGGGGGACCCAAATTGCATCCCCCGTTTCCTGCCCGAGGCAAAGCATCGCGGCCAGAAAAACCGGAGTGGGATGAAGGAGCCGGTCGGGGCTCCCCGCGCCGAGCCCTCCCTGGGGTTTCTACCGCGGGTGTTGTTCTAGCACCATTGTGGCCATGACCTGCTGCAAAATCAGGTCCCCACATCGCACTCCGAAGCGATTAAAAACATCCCTCCCCCCGAGCTCTGTGACCCCTGTGGCTTCGGTACGGGCGGGACGAGCGCGGCCGCCAGGACGGGTAAAGGAAAAGATTTTGCTTGGAAACAGCCTCTCAGCAGCAAGGGGTAAAGAGCTGTGCATAGATTTCGAGTTTGTGTAGAAGTCTGAAGCGTGCGAATTTGTAATGACTGAGAGTTGAGGTAGGTTAGACGTTATGTAGTGTAAAAACGTGAGACTGCAGCAGTTCTCGCTCCCCGACCCGCGGCGCCGGCAGCTCCCCGCTCTCCCGGGCTGAACCCACCGGAGCCAACGCCGCGCCGGACTGACCCCTCCCTGCACCAAAAAACCTCCGAGGAAGCAGGACTTAGACAGGTTACACGGACCATCGCCTTCTCCGAACGCTCCTTCTCCTCCCGACGCTCGCCCCGCCGGGCAAAGCTCCAAGGCACCCCCGTCACGCCAGCCAGAGACCCCGGGCGATGCCAACGGGGCCGGCACCCGAATCCGGCCCCAGATCAGCCGGGTCCCCTCTCCGCCCTCCGAACCACATCGACACGGCGGGTCCCCGGCATCGCCCACCGGCATCCTTAAAATCTGACTTGCCGTCGACTCTTACAATCCTGATATGCTATTGGGTATTTATAAGAAAAGCGGGAATAGCTCGTTGAGTTTCCTTGTCAAATATACGCGACTTTACAGATTACAGTTAAAAAACAAACAAAAAAAAAATTCATTAATGATGAAGGACGGACAAAGCATGTTAAATATTCTGCCAGTATTTACAGTTCTCCCACAATAATCTTGTTTAAAACATACTGCTTCAAGTTGGGGGGTGAGGGGAGAGGAAAGGGGAGTTGTTTGCTTTTTAAGTTTCGCTTTCATTTTTAAATCTAGGTGAAAGTGCTTTTAAAAAAATTCTTTCCCTATTTACAGGTTTAAAATCAGACCACGTAAATGTTCAGGCTGTTTTACCAAGATCCTGCTCATCCGTGCCCGTGCGCAAGGAAGGAGGGTGACAGTAAACACGAGGTGATCCTGCACGGTGACGGCGTCGGCGCTGCCTCGCTGGCTCTCCAAAAGGCACCTCAAAGTGCAAAAGCAACGACCCCCGGGGACACCGGCCCCCGGCTCCGGCCACGCCGTGCTCCCGGTGAGTCGCGGGGCAGCTTGGCCACCCGCCGTCTGTCCCAACGCAGCTCTGGCGTCGGGTGGGAAGTCTCGACTGAGAGTGTTCAAAAAGCACCACGCAGTTGTTGTCGTCGCTGGGTTATTGGTTGGGTTGGGTTTTTCGTTTTTTTTTTTGCGGGAAGAACGGTGATCCGTAGGAAGGAGGGATGGCACCCGGGGAGAAAAAGAGCACCGAGCCCCGGCGGAGCTGGCCACGGCTCGCCGGCACCGGCGGGGAAGGTGGACCGGCAGGGTTTTGGCCAGCCAAGTCTTGGGATTCGCTCTTCCCAGAGCCGATTGCACGGAGAAAGTCCCCCGGAGACGGAAAGCACCAGACTTTAGCAACAGTGATGTACAGAGAGCAACACTCGCTATTCACAGTTTGGGGTTGGTTTGTGTTTTTTTCCTGTTTTTTGTATTTTTTTTTTCTGTTTTTGTCCTGTTGGCTCCTTTGGAGATGCTGCCGCCGCCGCTTGCCCTGGGGCCATCGACAAAGGAGCCCCAAGTCCGAGCCTGAGCGCGGCCCCCCGGCAGCGGCATTCCCCAGCCCGGACATGTCCTGAGGTCTCCGGCGCCAGGAAAGACGCCAGCTTGCTCCGTTGTGGCGGAACTGATCCCGCCGCAGGCAAGGAGCCAAGCGAGGACGCGCTGTCCTGGGACACCTCGCTTGCTCGTGGGCTCCCGTTGCTGTAAGAAAGGACTCCTCGAGCTGCAAAATTGGTATTTTTAGGTCCTTGGAATAAAAATAATTGGATGTTCAGCGTGTCTGGCTGACAGTAAAACACATGGTCCTGACAGCCCCCACGCATCAGAGCTGGAGGGAGTCACCTCTTGCCTTTAAGCTGGTTTGGTGTTCAGGTTGGTTTGGATTCATGATTAGGGTGGTTTATCCATGTTGGCTTCTCTTTTGAAGATCGGCTTCGTCGTTGTCATTGGAGTAAAAAATAAAATAAAATAAAATCCAAGAAATAGGCCATTTTAAGTGGAATTAAAAACCTCTCCTTGCGAAGGAACACTAGGAAATTCATCCGAGGCTAGATTAAAAAACATGGAGATATAAATATGAGATTACCTAAAATCATCAAACAGCATCGTTCCTCTTGGGTTCTTTTTAACCGAGTTTTGCTTGGTTTGCCAACTCCTCGCCGGGCGCAGCTCTCCAACGGTGTGAGCCCGCGCCGGCTCCGCTGTTCCCCAGCGTGCATGTTGGGTTTGCTTCCTATGGGTTGGATTTTTTTTTTGTGGTTGTTGTGTTTCACTTCGGTTTTGCCTATTTACTTTTGTTTTCTTCTCCCCCACGCCCGAGGAGAAAGCACCACGAAGCAACACCGGGCTCCGGCGCTGCCGAGGGTTGAGGTAAGATGGGGCCACGGCGGTTGCCTCCGTCTCAGATCCAGCGGCTGTAGGGGCCCGTCACCTTGGTGTAGGCATAGGAGGACACAGTGATGGCGGAGTTGGTGGGGATGGCCACCGCCTGCCGCGTGGGGACCGAGTCCCTCCTCTCCTTGCTGGGCGCCTCGGTCGCCAATGCGCCGCCCCACTTGCGTTTCTTGGCAAAGGCTTTGGCGTCCGGTGGCAGCCCCAGACGTGCCGCCTCCTCCTGCCGGGCCCGAGCCCGCTCCGCCAGCTGCTTCATCTTGGCCTCCCACAGCGCCAGGCCGTGGTTGGGCTGGTTCAAGTTCTTGTGTTGGTAGAAGACGAGGGAGATGCGAGTGGGGTGGCAGCGGTTGGGTTTCTTCAGCGGGGTGGTGGCGTGGAGCTCGCGGCGGGCGCACTCGATGAGGATGGAGCCATGGGCGGGTGCCACGGCCACCCCGCCGATGTTCTCATCCAGGAAGTTGTGCTCGCTGTCCGACCACTCCTCTTCTTCTTCCTCCTCTTCTTCCTCTTCCTCCTCCTCTTCCTCCTTCACCGCCTTCTCTGGCAGATCTTCCTCCAGGCCAAAGGGGTCCCATGGCTTCTCCCGGCGGGGCCCTGCCACCCCCTTCTCACCCACCGCCGCCTCCCACGGTTTCTCCGGCAGCCCCGGGCTGGGCGCTGGCGTCCTCCGCTCCTCCACCTTCACAGAGCTCCACGGCTCCTCAGGGAAGCTGGACAGCCCTGGCAGAGCCGAGCTGAACCCCAGTGACCCCAGCAGGCTCGGGGTGCCCGTGCCGGCCAGTGCCGTCTCCCCCAACTTGCAGGGGCTCCACGGTTTCGGCAGCAAGCCTGAGCCACGTGCCGCTGCCGCCGGCTCTCCCGCCAGGACGTTGGACCACTGCTTCTCTGGTGGCGGCAGGCGCACGGCAGCGTCAAAGGCGCTCAGCTTCTCCCGCCCGCCCGAGCCCGGCGCCAGCGTGCTCCACGAGCCCTCAGCCGTGCTAGTCCTCTCGGGAGAAGCCGCACCCCGGGGCGCCTTGAAGGGGCTCCACTGCTGCTCCGGCGCCATGCTGTGCGCCGGGATGGCCGGCAGCGTTAAGCCAGCACTGGGCATGGCTGCTGCGCTGGGAAGGGGCTCGATGGCGGGCGGAGGGTCTGGAGGCTCCTGCTTGATGGGCCGGCTGCCGAAACAGTTCTGTGCAAATGATGGCGCCTCCTCCGAGCCTGAGCTAGTCCTGTGCGCCCCGGCAGCCGCCGCTTTCTGCTGGCTGGCATAGCGGTTGGCTCGCTCGTAGGTGCGCTGGTGATGGTTTTTGCTCCGCACGCTGTGCGGGATGGGCTCGGGGAAATTGGTGTTCCCGTAGGTGTGATTGAGGTTCTCCTGCAGCGCTGAGACATCAGGCTTCTTCTCATAGCCATTGCTCACCCAGCTGCTCCCACTCCTCTCGGGCGCCCCATAATTGAGAAACTGCGAGGGGAACATGTGGTTGCTGGAAAAGCCGTAATACCCGAAGGAGGGAAGCGCGAACTTGGAGTGAAACCCGTTCACGGAAGGCAGATTGGGCTGTGCATAGTAGGAATGGTAAGAGTAAACACTGTTCATGCTGTATGGGTCGGAGGGCCGGCAGCTGCCCAGCACCGAGTAGCTCTCCACCACCGCATTGCCGTTGTACTTGAAGGCGTTGTAATGGCTCTGGGGTTCCACCTTGATGGAAGGTTTCAGCGGCTGCGGGGGTATCCCGCCTTTCAACGCCATACCTGCGGGACAGCACACACAGCCCCCATGACCCACCGGCCGAGGAAGCCACCGGAGGGGAGCAAGGACCCCAAAACACTCAGCCAGACTCAGAAATCCCACAGTGATGGGTAGGCTGGCTCAGTGCAGAGGCTGGCATCACTCGGCACCACCCGATGCACTGGCACCGATTCACACCTACATGAAAACCCAGGTGCCACGGAAATGCCATCCGGCACCACAACACACCAGCCCAAGAAAGCTCCCAACCGCATCCCCGTTCCCTCACGCACTTTCCGGGTGGTTCGGGGTGGCAGAACCTCACCTCTGCCCCCGTTACCTGCATTTGGCTGGAGCGTGGGGAGCTCGAGCGCTTCCTGCTTGATCTTCTCTGGCGTCATCAGCTTCTCTTTCTGTAGCTTCTTCTTCTCCGCGGCGGCTTTCCTGGCTTCCAGCTGCCGCTGCCGGCAGGACTTGGCGGGCTCGGGCAGCTTGCGGACCTCGCGGGGGAAGGATGTGAGCACCTGGATGGCCCCGCTGCCCACCTTGGCATTTTGGTTCTCCTCACTGCCAAACTCATCCGTGCTGGACATCTTGTAGAGGGGGAGGACGTGCAGCTGCTCATCTTCAGGAATTTTCCCCACCACACGATTGTCTTCCTTGGTCAGCGTGCAGACCTGGACAGAGCAGGTGCTGTCAGCGGGATGCTGATGGATGCTGGATGAGCCAAACCTCCCCCTTATTCCCCACACTGTTGTGAAGCCACACCAGACTGGCGTCCCCTCAGCCTTCTCCGGTCCCCAGATGGCATTTGGAAATCTCCCATGGGGTTTGGGTTGGACAAAAGCAGATGCTAGTTAGAAAGCAGATGCCGATGGATGCTGGTTAGCACTGTGCTTGAGTCTGGCTGGGGGAGCTCCAGCACTCCCAGACCTGAGCAGATCTGAGATGTGCCCACAGATCTGAGGTGTGCCCACACTAAGGACCTGGAGCCATGTGGGCAGGACAACTGGGGACAGAGTTGCTCAAAAAGGAGCATCCCAGATTAGAGGGGAGCACCTCAAAAAGCCCCGTGGGGCGCCTGCTTACCACAGTGCAGCCGTTGTAGAGGTTATGCTGGTCCTTGTGAGCGTGAGCGCAGAAGTCCATGCACGCCGTCACTCCCGAGAACGGCCTCCCCTCCTTCAAGCCCAGCCGGCAGTCGATCGCTACATCCTCGTTGGTGACCTGTGCAAGGAGGGGAGGGCTCTGGTCACCCAAAATCTCCCAAACACCACCATGCCACACCCATTCCGGCTGCCTGGCCACTGTTGCCAAGGGGCAGTACCTGGTTTTGGTAGGCTTGCGGCGCCAGCCTCTTGTAAAGTGGAGCAACCTCGGTGGCCAAGTCCTGAAAGCTTCTCCGGAGCAGCTCTTCCTGTGGTAGGGAAAAGAGGAGGATATCACCCAGGGGTTTTGGCAGCAGGGACGAAACTGGGGAGAGAGCCCAGGGACACCACATGGCACCCAACCCTTCCCATGATATCCACCATGGCAGAGAGCACATGGCTTAAATTCCTAGTAAGGATTTGGCTGTTCAACCTCCAGCACAAGTGTCTGTTGTGCTTTCACTTGCTTGACCCAAGAGCCCTCTGGCTCTTCCCCAGGATTTCTACAGAGGCCCCATTTGTGCCACCTTTTTTTACCTCATCTCTCCAGTCCATCAAAAATCCCACGAGGAATCCTATTTTCAGGCTGCAAAACCTAGAGCTGAGGGTACAGGAGCTCCAAACCACCCCCCCACCAGCACTGCCCTGCTCCACCTGCATCACCCACCTCTTTGGGATTGTCTCCCACCAGCCTGAACTTGCGGGGAGTTTTGCTCCGGGCATATTTGCAGCCGTTAAAGTACATGCTCCAGGAGCAGCCGAAGGAGAAGGAAGCACCGCAGGTGTTGGGGTCCTTGCCTTGGCACGCACAGGTCCGGCTGCAGGGTGGACACGGTGGAGCAGCGTCAGCCAACACTGCCATGCAGTGATGGCAGCTCGGGGAGCAGGAGGGAGCCCCGTGTCCCATTCCCACCCTGTCTCCCTGGTGCGACTTACTCGTCGTTGAGGCCGCAGCGGCGGCTGGTGGGGTTGCCGTACTTGGTGAGGGTGTCGGTGAGCTCCTGGTACAGCGTGTCGCCCAGCGTGCGCGGGATGCCCTCCCAGGCCAGGATAAGAATGATGATGACGGCGTTCTGGCAGTGGTGGCCGGCCCGGTGCCGCACCAGGCACAGCAGCTTCTCCTCTTGGTTGTGTCTGCGGATCACCTGGGAAACAGAGGGGCCACGTCAGACCACTCCAATAAACACCTGCTGGCATGGGGAGGACTCCAAAAGTGGATCCCAGCTGCCTTCCCCAGCGCCTTGTGGGGTGTGGGGGGCAGAGCTGCAGGATCTTCCATGGCTGCATTCACCCCGTGGGCTTTGGCGAGCTGTCGGCACCGGACGTGCCGTTCCACAGGTGCTGAGGGTGGGAAGCCCCAAGCAGATTCCCTGAGGGAGGACACAGCTCTCACCTCCTCCTTGCCAGCCACAGATCGAGCATCCCACCCCTGTTCCACCAGTGGGGGAACTCCTGGTCCCCAGGCATGGAGGGGACAAGTGAGAGCGTTCCCTCTGGGAGGCTCCAAGGGGGATGAGAGCAGGGCAAGCACTCACCCACTTGGCGATGGGGCAGCCCCGGGAGCTCTTGCCCTCCTTCCCCGTGTAGATGACCTTCTCGATGCGGATGGCCTTGCCCTTCTCGCCATACCTGCCAGGGGACAGCTGTCAGCCCCACTCGCCCTCATGGGCCCCTCAGGAGCCCCCACTTACAGCACCCCACTCGTCCTCAGGAGACCTCACCCACCCTCATGGGACCCCACTCACTCTCAAGCTCTCACACACTCTCTCAAGTCCCCATTCACTCTCACAAGACCCCACTCACTTTCTCAAGTCCCCACTCACTCTCTCAAGCCTCCACTCACTTTATCAAGCTCCCACTTGCTCTCTCTCCAGCCCCCACTCACTCTCACAAGCCTCCACTCACTCTCACAAATCCCCACTCCCCCGACAGGACCCCAGGCCCCCCCAGGCTGTGGTGAGGGGCTCTTACCGCTCCTCCATGAGCTCCCGGATGGAGGCCACGGTGGGCCCCGAGCCCAGGTGGGTGTAATACGGCCCCTCATCCTTCTCCACGATTTGTTCTGCAGAGACAGGAGTGGGGGATAGAGATTTTGGGCTTTACACCTCCGTTGTCTGCCCTGAGGAATTCCAGACCCCCAAGTTCTCGCAAACTGAGCACTTCTGCACCAAAAATCAAGGGTTCATCTGCCTCTAAGGGTATTGGGAAAGGAGTTGTTAAACAGCAGCTCCTCGTTTCCTGCTCTGGAAGATGCTTCCAGCACTGAAATGCCACTGGGGAATAGACCCACACCCATCGGTGACCCACACCCAGACCCATCCCCTTTTGGGACCCAAAAACCTGCCTGAGCAGCCACAGTCCTTCCAAACATGCCAGCAGTGACCACAGTTCCATCCTGGCACAGGGAATTTGCTCCAGCCACTCGAGCTCTGCCAAGGTGAGTGGCAGCAGGAGATTCATATTCCAAACCCCCTCTTCATCCCGGACCCCCTGCTCCCCACCAGCTCCCACCCGGGGCACCCATCTGGAACTGCTCACAGAGACTGGCTCAGCTGGATGCTGCCAAAGCCATCACAGGATGGTTTTGGGGCCAGAAACTATTGCTGCCTGCTTTAGGCTTTCCCAAAGGATTTGGGAATGCTCATGGGATGCCCTGATCTGGCTGAACCTGTGCAAAGAAGGAGTTGTTGCGTGGGGAAGAGGCAGAAGGATGATGGGGCTACAGAAGAAGGATATGGGCGATGGGAGGAGGATGATGGGACTATGGGAAAAGGATATGGGTGAAGGAGGAGGAGGCTGCTGGGCATACAGGAGGAGGACGCTAGAGCTACAGGAGGATGCTGGAGCTATGGAAGATACTTGAGATACAGGAGGAGGATGCTGGGGCTACCACAGAAGGATGCAAGGACTACAAAGAAGGATGCTGGAGATACAGGAGAGGGATGCTGGGGCTATGGGAAAAGGACGCTGGGGCTACAGGAGGATCCTGGCGCTGAAGGAGAAGGATGCTGGAACTACAGGAGAAGGACACGGGCTATGGGAGAAGGATGCTCAAGGTACAGAAGAAGGATGCTGGGAGTACCAGAGAAGTACACTGGGGCTTTGGAAGAAGAATGCTGGGGCTGCAGGAGAAGGACACTGAGGCTACGGAGAAGGATGCTCGAGATACAGAAGAAGGATGCTGGAGCCTACTGGAGGACACTTGGGCTGCAGGAGAATCCTGGGGCTTCAGGAGAAGGACACTGGGGCTACAGGAACAAAATGCTCGAAATACAGGAGAATGATCCTGGGGTTATGGGAGAAGGATACTGGCGTTACAAGAGAAGAATGCTTGAAATACAGGAGAAGGATACTGGGGCTACAGGAGGATTCTGAGGCTTCGAGAAAAGGACACTGGAGCTACAGGAGAGGGATGCTAAGGCTCCAGGAGGATCCTGGTGCTCTAGGAAGATCCTGGGCTTTCAGAAGAAGAATGCTGGAACTATGGGAGAAAGATGCTGGAAATACAGGAGAAAGATGCTGGGGCTATGGGAAAAGGATGCTGGAAATACAGGAGAAGGATGCTGGGGCTACAGGAGAATCCTCAGGCTTCAGAAGATGGACACTGGGGCTACAGCCCTGCACCCAACATCCCCCCCCTTGCAGCAACAACCCCCTGCAGGCTTTCAGGGCACGAAGGAGCTGTGTGGGAAACGATGGATGCTCCAGGCAGCCCCAGCAGCGCAGAGGGTATCCCCGGCACACGGGGATGCTCCAACGCCACCGGGCAGGATGCATCCAGCACGGCGGCCAGGCCTGATATGTCTTTGCATCCCTCTGCTCTCACCGCCCTGATTTTCATTCCTGTCATGTCCAGCTGGCTGGGAGCCAGGCCAAGGAGAAAGCCGGGCTCAGCTGGGCTGCAGCTGTCCAGACAGGGATCAATACAGGACGCATGGCAAAGGCTCATTTTATTACAGCCTCCAACAGCACCGGCACCCAATAAAGCGCCAGGCATGGCTCCTGCCGGATTTCTTTCTCCCACAGCTTTTCCTTGAGAAAACAGAGAAGTGGCAGGGGGGGAATCCCCCCTCTTCCAGCCCTTAAACCACGCTGGAAAAGAAAAAGCAACTCGAATCTTTTCTTGGCAAACTCTGCGATTGGTTTGAGCGGCTTCAGCAAAGCTTTTCTGTCTCTCTGAGCAGTTTGGGCTAATTCCTGCTGCCATTTACAAGCAAATAAATAAATAATCATAAGCCCCACTAATAAAGTGCAGCTTGTGCTTAGCCCGAGGCCTCCTCTCCCACCAGTGTGGGGTGTCATTTTTCCAGCTGGATGCCCCAAATCCTCACCCTGCTCTTCCCACGGGAGTGCACAGCTCCAGTCTAAATACTGGGGAGGGAATATCCAGCTCCTCGCACTCGGATGGAGGTGGACTGAAAGGACTGGGTAGGAATTCTCTAGCACTTGCTGCAAAGTCTAACAAATACCAACCCACACCAAGAAAAAGCCCAAAACCCCACAAATCCAAGAGTTTGGTGATTTTTCAATGCATCATGCTGGGACTGGCCAGTGAACAAGGCAGCATCCCAGCAGCATTTCTCCAGGGATAAGCACATGCACCAAGCCAACGTTTGGGTTACTCAAAGTAACCTGAACAAGCTAATTTGGTTGAAAACACCAGGAACAACCAGGTGAGAGGGGTTTTAGGTGGGTTTTAGCACTAGGACCACCATGGATTCATGGGATTCAGCTGATTATGGCTAAGTAGAAGCAAAACCCAACAGCCCTTGGGTTTTGCTGTTCATCCAAGCCCCCCGGCACAGCCAATGGCACCGGTGCCACCCCCAAGGTGACACGTCAGGCGCTCAGGATTTCCATCCAACCATAAAAATAAGAGAATAGAAAGCAAAAGGGAGCTCCACAGCACCAGGGTTTCACCACGTGAGTGCCTCACCTCCCCAGAAATCAGGGGCTTTGCCAGTGCTGTGGCTTCACTCCCTTATTTATCCAGAGCAATCCCACACTGCAAAGCCACCTCCTTGAAATGCCACCCTGGTGCTGACCACCACCACCCCATTAACCCCCAGCACAGCCGCTCACTCACCAACACAGTCGCAGGTGGGGAATTCTGCTTGCGCTCGCTTGGCTGGGGTGTCCAGGAGGCTTTTGGTCGGCGTGTCCAGGTATTTCAGCGGAGACTCCAAAAAGCCACTCAGGGTCGGCGTCAGCGGCACCTCGTCCTTGGTGGGTGTTCTGTCAACGTCATCCACGTCCGGGTTTTGGCTTTCCTCAGAGTAAAAACACGTGGTGGACACCACGGTGATAGCACCAGAAGACTCAATTTTGATCTGTTTGGGGGACCGGGCAGTGAAGGGTGGCTCCGACAGTGGACCCTTCCCTGGAGAGAAGCTTGTGGGTTCAGCTTGCAGAGCGCTGCTCGGAGCCGGGGCGGCGGCGGCGGCGGTGGGGGACCCTTGCGGGGCTGGTGCTGGTCCCCCCGGCAGCTCGGCAGCCCC
>VZRJ01005274.1:30241-42948 GCA_013397565.1 Ptilonorhynchus violaceus
TGGCCGTGGTGATGCCAGCTCTTCGCCAAGAGCCGTCTTGATCTTCTGCTCCAGCCATTCCAGGTAGTCGGGGCACTCGGGGCCGTCGCAGTTGCAGTTGGGGGGCTTCACACCATGCCTGGCCAAAGCCAGGGCGGCCTTGAGGGCATGCAGGTCCTCACCCCGTGGCACCCCGTCCGCCGCACCCAGCCCACCCCGGCTCATGTCCGAGTCGAACTTCTCGTACAGCAGCGACGGCGATCCCGGCGGCGGGAGCCGGTAGGAGGAAACAGCTTCAGCCACCGCCGAAAAGGCCACCAGGTTCCTGACGTCTTCCAAGTGGGCTTTGCCAGCGGTGGGCGGCTGGCCCGTTGACCACCCGCTCGGCTCCATCAGCGCCGTGCCCCCCGCCTCCGGCCGGCCCCCATTCACCAGGCTGAGCCCGCTGCCCTCGTTCAGCCGCCTTTCTTCCACATAATTAATTGGCCCTTCTTCCATTTGGCTTCTGCTGGGTCCATCAACTGTGTTGCCCGCTGAACCTG
Source organism: Ptilonorhynchus violaceus (assembly GCA_013397565.1). NCBI lineage: Eukaryota > Metazoa > Chordata > Aves > Passeriformes > Ptilonorhynchidae > Ptilonorhynchus > Ptilonorhynchus violaceus. Next base: position 30,763 of record VZRJ01005274.1, read on the forward strand.
TCTGTGAGGAGAGAGAGAGACATGAGCATCCCCCACCACGACCCACGTGCCATCATCCCCCACCCTGTTTTTTCCCTCTTTTTCCTTTAGTCCCCCTTTCCCCATCTCTTTTTCTGACCCGGAGGATGAAGACACAGACAAGCCACGCGAAAAATTGATCGCTGCCAGCAAAGCCACGCGGGTTTTGCCCGGCTGAGTAAGGAGCAGCTCGGCTCGGAAGGCAGCCGGTTTCCACCACGCCAGCCCCGTGCCACCCACGTCCGCACCCCGCCACCTCTTTCGAAATTGCTCACGGGACGGTTCGGGATTTCCATCACCCGCCGAGGGCAACACGCATGGGCTGGGACATGGAGGGCGTCCCTGGTTCCGGTGACACAGTTTGCTCCAGTGAAGGAAGTGGCACAAGGAGAAGAGGGGGGTTTTTTGGACTCGTGCCAGGAGCAAACATCCTGGCTGGGAGCAGCCGTCCTTCGCCGGGGGCCGCAGCACGGCAGGAAGCCACCAAGTTGGCTACGCCGGTGCCAGGGGCTGCTTTCACCTCGAATAACCCGGCCTCTGTATCAACACGGCTGGCCAGGGCCCCCGGCAGTGCCGAGCGGCAGTGCTCGCAGCACCGGCAGCGTGCCAGAGACAGACCAAACCCATCCGTCGACACCAACGCCAGGTGGTGGCACCTCGAGAACCTATCGCCCCAGCGTCTGGGTTGCACGCCCTGATTAAGACCCTCCAAGGGGTTCTGCCAGGGATGGGGGGTCTTTCTGTTCTCTGTGGCTCTGTCCCACCTCAGCAGTGGGGATTTCACTGCTCCGGCAGCCGGTGGTGCCGGGCGCTGGCGGCGCATTGAGCTGTTTGCCGATAACCAGGGGGAGCTTCCGGCAAGCTAAAAATACAGCAAAGTTCACTGGAAAAACCATGCCAAAGCAAGCAAAGGCTGTGGGCAGAGTTTCCTGCCTCTGGATGGTGCCGGCACGGGCTCGTGGGAAGGATCCGCAGCTCAGATTCATGGGGAGACCCGAGTTACAAAGTTACAGCTCCGAGTTAAGCTGGTGTTCAAACTGCCCGTGTGTGGTGGCGGAGCCGTGTTTAACCCTTCAGGCACCGTCCCCACGGCTTCGGCGCCGAGTCCTTCACCCTTCATGGTGAGACCGTGAGCACAGCCACGCTGGAGAGATAAGAACGCTATGCTGGAGAGATAAGAACGCTGCTGACTCCGGCGAAACCTTGGTGGAACCACTCCCAGCACGATTCTTTCCAAAAAACCCCTTCTGCCCGGGGGTGAAAACTCCCGGGGGGGCACAGCGCCGGTGCAAATCACCGCGGCTCTGCTCAGGCACAGGGCTCACCCCGATGCAGCCGCGGATTTAGAGGGGTTCCGGCTGCGGTGCTTTCGCAGCATCCCTGGAGCCAAGCGCCGGAGCCGCGAGCGATGGGACCGGTCCGTCAGGTCTGGGGAGAAAGTGCTCCTCCAGCGCAGCCCGGGCAGGGTGGGGACAGCACGCCTCCGCTCTCCTTTGCAAACCAAGGAAGAAACGGCCTCGCCCGTCCTTCCTACGCCGTCATCTTCTTCCTCCTCCTGCCCAGCCAAACGGGATTTTCCCAACTGCCAGGGTGATAAACATCCTGAGCCCCCTGCAAGGGCTCGGAGGGGGAGACACGCGGGTGCCCCGAAGTGTCACAGTGGTGACGCCAGCCCGGGGAAATTATGGCAAACCTGTTTTGCTCCAGGTGGGAAGCGGCTACCGGCCCCAGGGGTCTCCCCAGGGGGGAACCTGCTGGGAAACGGCAGGGGAAGCCCCAAAAATCAGCCACAGGGCCAGGGCGGCACCTTGGGCTGCTCCATCCCATAAACTGGGTTATGGAACCGAGCTGGGGAGCCAGGAAAATAGTCCATCCTGTGAACACAAGGCAGGAGCAAACATCCCCCGCTGCTCCTAAAGGGTTAATCCGAAAGCCACAACCTTCCCCAAATCAGCGGAGCAAAAAAACTTCACATACATATATATAACAAATTTTTTTTTTCCTGGCTCGCCCATCCAGCTCCTTTTGTTCCCGGCACTGTGGGCTGGGAGTTGGAAAGACGTCGCGGCTTCTCCCCAAAAATCGATCCGCCTCCCCATCCCCACGCGCTCTGGCCGCATCTGCAGCAATCCCCCCTCACTGCCGTAGTCACCAATTCCTCCGCCCTCAGCCCATTTTCCCCGGAAAAAGTGCTGCCTGCCCAAACCTCCCAAACCTCCTTTCATTCACCCCGGGAAAGGATAAAAGCTGGGGAGGGGAGATAGAGGGGGAGGGGAGAAAATAAATTAAAATAAAGAGAAAACCAAGCGACTCGGTTTGGGTTAACTTGGCTGCTCCTGCACAGCCCCTTCTGCATCCTCCGGGTGCTATAAAAGGGGGGAAAATCCCCGTGAGGACAAAAACACTTATTTTTTTTAATCTGTTTTTCCTCTCTTTTATTTTTTTCCCCAGTTTAAATGCCTTAAACAGAGGGAAGGAAGGAAAAAAAAAATAACCACACAGGCAGAGCTCGGCTTGGAGCGTTTCCAGCCTGGGCTGCGCTCCCTGGGAATAGTCCGGAGCCGTTTATAACCCAGCGAGCGCTGGGGAGCGCGGCGGGGGCACGGTGCCGGATTCGGGTACGGCTCTGGCCGGGCGGCACTTACGTGTGCGGGGCGGGCGGCGAACCGACGGCGACGGCGGGACCGTCCGGGGAGGAAAGACGGAGCGGGCTGGTGGAGCCCCGGCCGCCCCGGCCCTCCCCGCCCCCTGCCAAACCAGCTGGAGAAGCCATTAGTGCCGGCGCCGCGCGCACGTAGGGACGGGCCGGCTGCGGCTGGACGGACGGACGGACGGACGGGGATGGATGGCCGGAGTGAGGATGGATGGACAGAGCAGGGATGGACGGACGGACGGACGGACGGCACAGGCCTCACGCCGGCCCCGCCGCCCGCCGGCCTTGGCCGGGCCCCGACAGCCGCCTCGACCCTCACGGGGGCCACGGGGGGGAACCGGCCCCGCGAGCCGGAAGGGACGGCCACAGCTCTGACTGCTGTGGCCCCAACAGCGGCCCTAGAGATCCGACTGCCCTATAGACCCCAGTGCCGTATAGATCCATTGCCCTAGAGATCCTGCTCCCCTATAGATCCAGTGACCCATATATCCAGCAATCTGTATATCCAGCAATCTTATATATCCACCCACCATATTTAACATATAGAACCAAGAATCTGTATATGCAGCAAACTTACACATCCACCAGCTCTATATACTCACCAATCTCTTACACCTCCAGTGACCTCCACATCCAGTAATCCTCCATATCCAGCAGCTTATGTATTCAGCATCTTACACATTCCACAATCCTATATATCCAGCAGACTTATATATATATACAGCAACCCTAAGCACTCAACAACCCTAAGTATCCAAGTCCTGAATACCCAATCACGGGACCTACACATCCAACAATCCTATATGGCCAGCAGTCCGTATATCCAGCAACACTACACATCCAGCAACCTTATCTATCCAGCATCCCTATATATCCCTCAGCCCTATACAATCAGCAATCTCATACATCTAGCAACCTGCATACCCAGAAACCTGAAATATCCAGCAATGCACTTCATCAGCAACACAGATATTCCACAATCCCATATATCCAGCAACCCTAAATTCCCAAGTCCTATACACCCGGCAACCCTATATATCCAGTGACCTATAAATCCAACAGCCCTATATGGCCAGGAACCTGGATATCCTACGGTCCTATACAACCAAATCCCAAAGCAGCCTCAAAAAACCCAAAAACCAGGCATGAGCTGGGTGCCCACAGGGACAGACACTCATCCATCCATCCACCTGTCTGTCCATCCATCCATCCGTCCATCCATCCATCCTGCCTCCTTACAGCCCAAGTTGTTCCAAACCCACTTTTCCCCCTTTAATTTTCCTTTTCTTCCCTCTTTTTCCAATTATTCCTTTCACCTCCTTGCTGGGCTGCATGAAAAACAAACTAAACCCACCCAAAGCCAGCAAGGAAATGGCTTTTAAATCCCTTATCCTCCCAAAACACCTGCTCCCTATGCCAGGGCCCCAAAGATTCCCCAAAACAAATATTTTGGGATTTTGTTAAATCCTCAGCAAGAGCCAAACGGGTCAGGAGCTGCAGAGAACGGAGCAACTCAGCACACACAAAGTGGCTCAAAAGACGCCACTTGGTATCATCCTGCTGCAAAAAACACTCAGTTTGAATAAAAGTGCGGAATCTGGTAGTTGGAGGAGCGTGGAGGAAGCTGGAGCATACTGGTGGGAATGCCGAGCCCTTCCCAGTGGCATTGGGGTGGCTGGGGGGTCACACGGCACCGTGTGCCGGAGCTGTGGCGAGGGCAGGGCCGGGACCTGCAGAGGTCAGTGGGAGCCGCTGCCAGCCAGCGGCACGGGCCAGCCAAGAGGGAGCTTGGCTGCCGGCCCCGCTCCAGTGGAGCCCGGCCAGCCCCGGCACTCGGATTGTGGTTTTCCTCCTCTGGCAACAACACCGGGGATCCTCCGTTTGGATGGTGGGCTGGGGGCACCGCCAGGGGAAGCCCCAAACATCCCTGAGCATCCCTGGGCACTGGAGACCCTACAATAACAAACTGCCTGGCTGGTGCCACCAAAGGGCTTTGCTGGGGACAGGAATGCTGCCGGAATCACACACAGGCTCCGCACCAGGATTGATGCTCCTGGGGGGCACTGACTTGCATCACTAGACCCCAAGACATGGGAAACTCCTTCCCGATCCCAACCCACTGCCACAGTCCCCAGATGCCAGTGGGAGGCAGGCCAGAGAGGAGTTCATGACCTAAATCCAACTCAATGCTCCCGAAAAGGGAAAATCAAGAAAACCTGGGAAGCTTAAGTGCCGAGTCAAACCAGCGATAGCCCCCAGCTCCCCCCCGGCTCCCCTCGGCCGGGGTACCCACTGTGCTGGCTCGCAGTCCCGCTGCCTCCCACCGCGGGCGGCCACAGCCGCCTCTCCCGCCTTGTTTTCCAAGCTGTTTCCATGGCCCCGGCTGACCCCGGTGCTGGGTCTGAGCTGCTCGCTCCTGTCCTCATTTAGCCCGGAGAAAAGCCGGAATAGCGGCGATGCTGAGGGAGCTGAGCTGATTTACGCTGCAGGAAGCCCGGCTCTGCTTTACTCCAGTCCCGGGAGCACTTTCAGGGACCCTCATGGCCATGACCCCTCTCCAGACAGCGCTGGAGCAACTATTCCACCCCCTTTTCCTCCTCACTGGGATACAAGAGCCAGTTGAACACGATACAGTCCCGCTCCCAGGCCCTGCACCGGCATCCCAACAGTACCGGGACCTTCCGAGGGAGATGGAAGATATTTTTCAAGGTGGAAAACAATTTGTTCCCACCTCCAACCACCTCATTTCCTGCAGGAAAGTATTTTCCATTTTGGAAGGGATGCTTGGGGCAGGGATGCTTGGGATCAGGATGCTTGGGGAATGGATACTCAGGGTGGGAATAGTCAGAGTGGGGATGCTTGGGATTGGAATGTTCGGAGCAGGGATGCTTGGGATCAGGAATGCTCAGCAAGAGGATGTTTGAAGCAGGAATGCTCGGTAAAGGAATGCTTGGGGTTGGAATGTTTGGAGTGGGGATGCTTGGGGTGGGCATGTGTGGGTGAAGATGCTTGGGGTCAGGACACCTGGAGCAGGGACACTTGGAGCAGGCATGTCTGGAGCAGGGATGCTCCGCGCTGTGGACAGGCGAGAAAAATGCCTCAGCAGATGCTCCCAGCGGATGCTCCCACTGGAGCAGTTTTTGGGAAGCAAGACACCACGGCCAAGCCACGGCGTGTGTTCCCACTACGATGTGTCTTCCCACCGCGGCGCAGAGCCCAGCCGGGAGCCGCCAGTTGGCGCGGGCAGGGGGAAAGGCTTGGCACAGCACGGAGCCGCGTCAGGCTGCCGGCTCCAGGCGGACAGGGAGGGAGCAGAGCTCTTGAAAGGGAAAAGAAGGAGGAAAAAAAAACCCACGGGACTATTTTTGTTTCTTGAAGCGGTTTTTTCCTTAAACACAGCTGGCTCCTCTCGTGCCGGCTCCCAGATTGGCACCGGGGCCGGCTTGGCAAGGCTGAATTGCCATGCCTGCTCCGTCCCTGGGGAAGGGGAAAGAGGGCATGGAGAGGAAGCGGAAGAGGAAGAGGAAGGGGAAGAGAAAGAAGGGAAGAAGGGAATAGGAAGAGTGAGGGGAAAAAGAGAATAGGAAGGGGAAGAAGAGAAAGAGGAAGGGGAGGAGGCAGAGGAAGGGAAAGAGGAAGGAGAATAAGGGGAAGGGGATTAAAGCAAAGAGGAAGGAGATAAAGGGAAGGAGATGAAGGGAAAGGAGAAGGAGAAAGACAAGGTGAAGGAGAAGAGAAGGCAAAAGAGAAGGAGAAGAAGGGGATGGGGAAGAAAGGGACAGGGATGGAGAAGGGGATGGAGAGGAATGGGGAAAAAGAGGAAGGGAAGAAAGAGAAGAAAGGGAAAGAAGGAAGGTGAGAAAGGGGATGGGCAAGAAGAGGAAGAAGGGAAAGAAAAGGAAGATGGGGATGGGGAGGGAGGGAAACAAGAGGAAGAACAGGAAGGGGGCAGGGAGGAAGGAGACAGGGACAGGGGAGAAGGGGTTTGGAAGGAAGAGAATGCATCTGGGAAGGAAGTGGAAGTGCATGGGCCCTGTGGGAAAGGCCTGGGGCCTCTCCTCACCTCCCACCCTGCCCAGCTGCATTTCCCATCCCAGTCCAGCCACCCCCACGGGGCTGGGCCCGATTTCACAGTCCCACAACCAGCATTCCCCACAGGACGGGGCTCCATCGCCTCCTGGCCACTCCAGCCCCCACATCCCCCCGTGAGGACATTTTCACCCTGCCGACTGCTTTGCACTGCAAATTTGGGGGAAAAGCTGGATTTTGGGGAGTGATGAGGAAAGCTGCTCCACAGCTGTGCACTAACCAAACTGCATCCCAGGTTTCAAGGCTTTGCCCCCCAGTTTGAACAGGTCCCTGCACCCTCCTGGTCCCCAGGTGCAAGTCAGGGATGTGCCACCCAGCACCCATGGGTGCTCGGCTTCCCTCCAGGTCATCCCCATCCCATCATACCTGGGGGAAGCTGCCGTGCCCCCCCTCCCCGGGACGTGGGGCTCCTCACGCTGCCGCTGCCGCCGCACAGCCCGGCCACACCGGGCACGGGGAGGTCGAGGCCGGGATAAAGGCCTCCGCCGCCCCGGGAGATGGAGCCCCCCGCCGCCCCCCTCATCCCGGGGCTGGGGGACGAGGTGACGCTGGTGGCCGGGGTGGCCGTGCTGGTGCTGGCGCTGGTGCTGGCCTGGCTCTCCACGTACGTGGCCGATGGCCCCGGCCAGCTCCTGGGCACCGGGGACGCGGCCGTCATCCGCCTCGGGCCCCTCCCGTCCTACGCGGGGCCCGCGNCCGTATGTGCCACCGCCCTCCCACCCGACAAGCACGGGCAAGTCGGTGGCGCGACGGCCGGCGGGCAGCCGGGAGATGAGTGGGAGCCGGGCCCTGCCCCATCTGGGAGCAGGGAAAACGCCGCCTCTGCCAAACCCGGAGCTGGTTTCACCGCCACGACCCGTTTCCCTTGGGGAAAAGCATCTCGTGGCAGGTGGGAGACGTGACCCCTTTGGAAGAAATCCCTTTTCCAAAGCTGGAGGAAGGCACACGAGGTGGAAAATATGTTGGCAGCACGGATACTGGCTCGGCATCAGCTGACTGCAGCACGTTGTACAAAAAAGTCCCTTTTTCTACCCAAAAATTTCAAGCTCTCCCGCTATCCCTCTGCCTCCCTGGGGGCCGGGGCCGCTGAGTCAGCACCAGCACTGCTGAGTCATCGCAGCCACCTCAGCCGATGAGCTCAGTGCGGGGGCTTCGGCATCTCCACGCTCACCAGCACTGCCAGGCCCCCGTGAGTCTTCTGCCAGCACCTCTGCCAACATTTTGGGGTCTCTCTCGCCAGCTTTGCCCCCCTAAAACCTCACCCATCCCCAAAACCACACCGATCGGCATCGCTTCAAACCAAGGCTATGGAAACACAACCGACAAAGGGTGAGGAAGCTGGAGAAGGCAGCGGCATTTCAACTCTCCCACCCTCAAGCCATGCCATGGTCCTCTCCAAAAACACCTCACGAGGGACCACCCATGAGCCAGGATGGCAGCCACGGTCGTCATCCACATCCTCCCCATCTTGCTCGCCAAAAGTGGAAGCAGAATGATAAAAGAAGAGAAAACCAAAGTCTGATTTTGCTTTTTTCTTTCCCCTCGCTGGGGTCAGCAGCACCACGGGGAAAGCGCCGACGCCGCCTCCGGCTTCCCCGGCCCCGGTGACGGGGTTGATGACTCACGGGGAAGGAGGGGGGGAAGCGGCGCGTGCACAGGGCCGTCATGTTTGTAAACCTAAAAAAAGCCATGTGCGGGCAGGCAGCGTGCTCCAGCCGGCAGCATGATCCGGAGGGCAGGAAGCAGGCAGCATGATCCAGACGGGAGGCAGTGTGATCCAGTGGGCAGTGTGATCCAGAGGGGAGGCAGTGTGATCCAGAGGAGAGGCAGCGTGCTCCCAGTATGATCCAGGGGACAGGCAGTGTGATCCAGCCGGCAGGGAGTGTGCTCCCAATGTGCTCCAGAGGATAGGCAGTGTGCTCCCAGTATGATCCAGCCAGCAAGGAGTGTGCTCCCACTGTGCTCCCACTGTGCTTGCTCTCAGTGTGATCCAGTCAGCAGATAGTGTGCTCCCAGTGCACTCCGGAGGGCAGGCAGCACACTCTGGCACCAACCATCTCAACCGGGAAGGCTCACTGAGACAGCCAGCACTGCCACGAGGGCTGGTGAAGCGATGGCATTAATTAAGTGCCAGGGCTTTAATTGCAATGGCATTAATTGGTGAGGATTTAGGCTTTGACTGCAGCAGCTTCAATGCAACAGCCTTAAGTGCAGCAGCTTTAACTCCAACACCACTGGGTTCCTAAGAGGCTCAGGGTCTTTGCAGCCCCTTGCTCTGTTGCTCCTCATTCCCCTCCTACATCCCAGCACCACGGGCCGCAGCTCCTGGGATGCTTCTCCATCCTTCCCAGCCAGGCTGGGAAGCGGAGCCGCGGTGAGCGAGGCTGTGCCACCACCCCTACGGTGACAAACCCTCCAGCCACCCCACAGCATCCCCAGCCTCCGCGCTGACAACTGCAGCAATTACAACTTGCTCCAATCCCTTTTTTTTTTTTACAGCATTTTCAGGGCTCGGGGTGGTTCAGAGTTTTTTTTTCCCCTCATTTGGCTGCGATGGGAACTGCAGGCTCAGGAGCTCGTGGTCCCCAGCTCCCCCCTTCGACAGCAAAATCTCATTTAATCAAAAGATGCGGCGACTGGATGTGCAGAAGCACTTCGCTCTCGCTCTCTTTTTTTCCCCTTAAGAACTGCCATTTTAGCTGTAGCAAACAAACACGCCGCATTGTCCCCGCGACACGACTCCCTCTGACAGCCCTGCCTGCAAATCCCAGCCCATCCTGCTGCCGCCAACCACCCCAGCTCCCAGGAAAAGGGGATTTTGGCCCTGGGACAGAGCAGAAAATTGGGGCTGAGCTGGGTTTGCGGGGCTGGCAGTGGTGTGGCGGGCAGATGTGGAGCGGGGACGGAGCTGATCACAGCTGTTTCACCTCCAGCCTCTTCCCGTTTCATTTCATCTCCCCTTGGATGCCGGCCCGGGAGCGGGGGGATAAATAAAAAAAGCTCTTTCATCCTCAAAAATACTCTGGCACCCTCTTGCACAGAGCTCAAAGTGCCGAGATTAAAGCGCTGGCAGAGGAGGGAGCAGGGGGGTGTCCCCGGGAGGGATTTGGGGGCATCTCCCTCATCCCAGCTCCCATTCCGATCCGCAGTGGGGACAGCAAGAGGACGGGGATGGTGGGTTTCTGTGCTGGCCCCTCCACTGACGTCCTGTTGGGAAGACTCCCTGCACACATGCAGAGGGAGGGACACGGCGGGGGCAGGGAATGGGGACCCCATTGGAGGTTCCCATAGGAACAGGGACAGGGAAAGCTGGCACATGCAGGCAGCTTTGGGACTAAGGACCCCAATGTCATAGAGGCAAGGGAGCCCAGCACATGCAGGAAGAGGACTGGGGACCCCAATGGCATGGGAATGGGGTAAAGGGAGCCCAGCACACACATGGAAGGGACTGGGGGACCCCAATGGCATGGGAATGGGGAAAAGGAACTCTTGCACATGCAGGTAGAGGACTTGTGACCCCAATGGCATGAGAATGGGGACAAGGGAGCCCTGCACATGCAGGCAGGGGACGGGGGATCCCAATGACATGGGAGTGGAGACTAGGAACCCCTGCACATACAGGCAGGAGACTGGGGAGTCCAATGACATGGTAATGAGGACAAGGGACCCTGGACATCCCGGGAAGGGATCAGGGATGCCGATTCTGCAGAAACAAGGAGCAGGGACCCCAGCATGCAGAGGTGGGGGACAAGGGACTGCCATAGGGATGGGGACACTGGCGCACACAAGTAGGGGACCACGGATCCTGATGCAGTGGGAATGGGGACTGGGAAACTCTGCAGGCAGGGGGTCGGGAACCCCAATGCTATGGGAACAGGGACACATTGCCACAGGGACAGGGGACCCTGGCACACTGTCCAGTCCCCCAGGCAGGGGACTGAGGACGCCAATGTCACGTGGATGGGGACCAGGGATCCTAGCACACACAGGCAAAGGACCAGGGACCCCGATAATGTGGGAATGGAGACTTGGGAACACTGGTACATGCAGGAAAAGTCTGAATATCCCAATGGCATGGAGACACGGACCAGGTATCCCAGCACAGGCAGACAGGGGACCAGGGACTCTGATGCCATTAGGACAAGAACTGGGGACTGCAGCACATGCAGGAAGGGGATTGGGGACCTTGATGCCATGGGGACAAGAACTGGGGACTGCAGCACATGCAGACCTGGGACCAAGGACCCTGGTGCCATGGGGACAGGGACTGGGGACTTCAGCACATGCAGGCAGGGGACCAGAAACCCCAGTGCTGTAGGGGCAGCTCACTCTAAACATGCCAGTGTCGGGGACACCCCAGGAAGGCCTTTTTGGGACACAAACCCATAGCACAACCACGTGTCCCAGAGCCATCGTGCCACCACTTCGCTGTCCCCATTCCCAGTGGGTCCAGCAAAGCCCCCCTAGGAAAGGCCAGAATGTTGGGGAACACACACATTTTGCCTTCCCCAGATCCCACCATCTCCTCCTCGGAGCCACCTTTCCCCTTAATTACCTGCGAGAAAGAGTCCATGTCGGGCAATCCGAAAAACAAACCTCGTCACAGCTAATGAGGTGCCAAAGGCCAAGAGCGGGGCTCGTTTATGGGGCCACCGTAACAACCTGCGAGGACTCTGCTCCGGTGCTGCCCAGCCCTTCCCAGCATGATGCAACCTCGGGGCCGCACCGCCGCTCAGCGCATCCCAGCACCCGGCACGGCGCCGAACCCACCACCCCGGCACCTGCCACGGGGTCTGGGATTTCTTTTTTTTGCACAGCATCCGCCGCTCCGGAGGCAGCTCCGGCGTTGGCGGGCGCACGCGCCGGCGCATCCCGGGTGCGAGATCTGAAGCATCCCCATCCCTGCGAAAACACGTGGTGCCAAAAGCCGCTCACCGCCGACTCCAAACTTCGGGGCGGCCGCACGCTTTGGCAACGCTCTCCCCCTGACCTCGGCGACGTCCCTTGGAGCCACCAGCACCCGCAGCCGCTCGGGTCCCTGCCCGCCGCCAAACCGCGCCGCGCTTGGCACTGGGATAACCCAAATCTCCGCCTGGGCGGGCAAGTGAGTTCCCCCCGAAGAGTACAAGCTGCTTTTTCTCCCCACCTCCATCCTGCCCCCGTGGCTGCCGGCGTGACGAGAAGCGGGGGGTGACCGCGCCGGACCCCCGGGCCTCGTCACGGCGAGGGATGACAGCTGCCACCGGCCGGGTGACGTCACGGTGACGTCACGGCGGGGAGCCTCATCGCCCTTGTTCGCATCACCCGCAGCACCTCTGAGCTCAGCACATTTGGGGGACGGACGGGATCAATTAATGCAAATAATAATTAATAAAGGCGAAAAGCACACGGGGGAATAGCGATGTGGGGGTGCCCCTTAAGGCTTA
>VZRJ01005274.1:57176-81392 GCA_013397565.1 Ptilonorhynchus violaceus
CCCAATCTCCTGCAAGGCAAAAGGAAGCAGAGCTGGGCAGGGCAGTACTCACCGCAGAGGCGAGAGCTCCTTTCCTCTGGGACCGAGTCCCGATGTGCCGTGGGTATAAATACCAGCGAGCCCGTGGAACCTCAGAGGCGGATCCTCTCTAAACAAAGACCCTAAATAGGCTCAGTGATGGTGTGTTGGCCATATGGCCATATAAGGTGTTTTATTTCATTAAATTGACCTTGGGCTGGTGGTAGGACCCAGCACAGTTAATTATTGTAGGAAAAATGTATGTAGGGATGCTTGGGAGGCAACAGCCCAGTTGTGAGTCTGTTCCTTTTATGCTCCGCTCCGACAAACAAGTGAGACGCAAGTCCTTATAAGCGACAGGCTGGGAAAAAGGAGGTGGAAGTAACTCCAGTTCCTGGGGAGAGCATGGAGAAACCCCACCCGGGTGGAGGTGGGTGTTGGGGCTCTGCCGTGGGGGACACCCCGGAGCTGGGATGGGAATTTGGCATCGCCAAGACGCTGGAAACGCGCGGGGTTGGTGCATCGCCTCCTCCCGGCCTCAGTTCCCCCCCAGCATCCCGGGCATCCAGCACTTCTGAGATGCCTCTCCCTGTGCTTTTCTCTCTCCGCCCCCATTTTTGGGCTTTTGGTATCCCAAAGCCCCTCATCCCCCAAACCCTCAGCCTGAGCCGGGCCAGGAGTTGTGGGTCTAAATCCTGGTCCCACATTGTGGGTGCCCCCAGCTCTGACCCCTCCCAGGAGGATTTTGGAGGAGGGATGAGCCTAGACCCCCCCCCAAAGGGGCAATGTGGGTGCTGTCCCCAGGCCCCCCTGCCCGGACACAGCCCGGGGGGGCCAGAGTCACCCCCAGCCCTGTGGAGGAGCCTTGGCAGCGGGAGCAGAGTTGCAGAGGCCCCTGGCCCTGGCAGAGGCCAACCAGCAGCTCCCAAACTCCCCGCTGCCTTTTTAAGGACAACGGGCCCTCACCAGGGCTTCTCCTGGAGCACCCGGGAGAGGCAGGAGAGATGCCCCGGAGTCACCCCCCACAGCTACAGGGGCTCGAGGGAAACTGAGGCACAGAGGGCCCAGGCTGCCTCCTGCTCCCTGGTATCTCAAGCTGTGCCCAGGGCAGGGACATCCTGGCACTGGTGCAGTTACAAGGAGCTGCAGAGTCCCACTACAACCGAGGGACCCAAAGGTCCTGGTGTCCCTCTGGTTCCAGAGGGAGGCAAGAGACTCTGGACTGCCACCCTGCAGGGCTGGACAGGGACACGGTGACCCCCCAGCACTGCCAGCCTGCTAACACCTCCAGCATCCCCCAGGGATGGGTCTGTCCCAAAGGGAGGGAGGAGGATCTGGGCTGTCATTCCCCAGGACAGAACAGGGACAGGGTGTCCCTCAAGTGCTCCCAGGCTGTTCACACCTCCAGCATGCCCCAGCATGGATGGGTCTGGTCCAGAGGGACGAGATGAACTTTGGGCTGTCAGACCCCATCCCTGGGGCAGGATAGGGACATGGTGTCCCCCAGCACTGCCAGCCCATTCATAGCTTCAGCATCCCCATGGATGGCTCTGCCCTGTTATCCCCTTTCCCTGGGAAACCTCAGCACACAGGGGCTGGATTTGTCCCCCAGCCGTGCACTTGGTGACCCCCCCACACTCCCAGCCCTGGGGTCCTGCCACTGCCTCACATCCCAGCCCAGCTGCGCCCCTGCCAAACATGAGGTCACCGAGGGGAAAGGCTGCCATATACGACACGTTTTAAAAAAACCCTTTAAAATGAATTATCCCCAAACCCAGCAGAGTGGGGATGGGAAAAGGGGGTTGATGGAGGCAGCAGCTGGAGAGCCCCATGCGGAAGGAGCACGGCTGCGCCAGGGGCTGCACAGAGCTGGTGGCAGGATCCCATCCCAAGGTGGGGGGATGTTCCCAAAGCCCCAGAGACACCCCTGAACCCTGGGCTGGTGCAAACCACGGAGCACCAACCCCAGACTCCTCTCGGCAGCTCCAGGACGCATCACTTGCCGGGGACAGGCCGGCTCCAGGCTCCCCATCCCTCTGGGATCCCCGACCCCGCTGGCCCGCGGCCGCTCTGGAGCAGGGCTGGCGGCAGCGCAGCCCCGAGCGGGAGCCCACGCGCAGCCTAAAAAGGAAAGGTTTGGCCCCCGCAGCCAATCCAGCCGCCGGCGGCCCCGGGATGCTCGCAGGAACGCCAAGCATCCCACGGCACAGGCGAGGCCGGGATGAGCGTGGGACGAGGAGGGGGCAATCCCTGCTTTGCCGCTGGATTTCAAAACTCCCGGCGCCGGCCCAGCCCTCGGCACCTCCCTCAGGGGGAACGTTCATGCTTGGAAACTCTCGGGATGCTGCAGAGATGGACAAACCAGTGAAAAGTAGGATGATGAGGGATGATGAGAGGGATTTGGATCCATTCCCATTCCTGAGGTGGAGATAAGCATCACTCCTTGCTTGCAGGGACCCCTCAGAACACACGACCCACAATAAATTATTCCTGCAAAGTGTGGTTTCTGTTCGGGTTCAGCTACTCCCAAACCCAACCTCATCTCAGGTCGTTTTAAGGTGTGACAGTCACATCTGGCACAGCTGGAGAGCCAGGGTGGCTTGGTGGGACAAGGACAGCAGTGCCAGGATATCGACATTCACTGACACACAAAGTGATGACTCAGGGACTCCTAGTGAAAAAAATGTGATGAAAAAGCTGGGAACTCAGGGAGCAGGGCTGGGAGGGAGGTGGCAGCTGTGCCCTGACCTGAGGAACTCCATGCTCCAAGAATGTGGAAAATTCCCTGGGAAGGTTTAGCAGTCTCTGGGACATCACAAAAGTGGTGATGTGCTATCAGCTCCTCTCCCTGGCAGGTGCTGGAGCCAGCTCAGACCTGAGATCTGCAGGGATGTGGAGCTGGGATAAATCCCTTCTGATACTCCCCACAAATTGGAAGGAATTGCTGCTTTGCAAGGTGGGATTTCCCACCTTGTGTCCTGATGCTGCTCCAGGGGAGCCCTCAGGGTGAAGAGCTGCTCCGTGCTGTGGGGAGCTGCAGGATGAACAATCCTACACAGAAACTGCAACCCCCTTCCAAGCACGGCTTAAATTCATTAAGTCTGAAAATGAGTTCCCACAGATGCCCTCAAGGCCCCTCGCTTCCCTCCCACCCCCGGGGCCAGCCTGTTCCCGAAAGTGCCTTGGGAAAAGCTGGGAGCAGCACTTGTCACGCAGGGGCTGCTGCAAACACACCCAACCCCCAAAGAAAAGGATTCCCTCGGAGCCAGAGCCCCAGCCCATGGAGTGAGCTCAAAGAAAATGAGTGGCACAGGAGACCCAGCCTGGATAATCCAATCCATGTGTGTTAAACGGAACACCACGGGATGCTGGATGTACAAGGACACGACATAAGGACATGGATGTTTGCATGCCAGGTGGGAAGGCAGACCCAGCCTCTTCCCCTCCCCGCACAGCCATGTGCTGGCCATCCTGCTGGGGGAGGTGGGCATGTGGCTCACGTCAGCCCTCAGCACAGCTGCCTTCCACCTTGGAATGCTGCTGCTTCCCTCCCCCCGAGGGCGGGGGCTCGGCAGGGAGCAGAGGGAAGGAAAATCTCTGCTTGGCACCCGACTAAAGCACCTTGGGAGGGTCCCGGCTCTGTCCCGCACAACAGCGACATCACGGAGTGCTCGGATTTGGCAAGGACAGGCTTCCTGCTGCTTTGGGAAGCACAGAGGCAAACGGGCAGGGGGATCTATGAGGATGGAAGTGGCCAGAGCTGCTGGAATCCTGTCTCAGAGTGGCGATGGCAGTCAGGAGACTGAGAGCTCCTCCACGGTAACGCCAGCGGATCCCTCAGGCAGGAAAAGGGATAAAGTCACCAGGCACCCCCAAACACCGCTGGGATGAGGCAGCTGGTGCAAAGGAGGGACACATCCAGGCATCTTCATCCCGGAAATGCTGAAAAAGGGATCCCAAAGGAGGTTGGGCCCTTCTTCCCTCCCCAGGCAGATCCAAGTCGCAGGAAGCAGAGCTCGTGTGGGGGTGAGATGCAGTAGCAAGGCTTGATCTTAAACTGTAGGAAAGATTTATCTGCTCCTGGAAGCTGTACCGAGACCAAGAAAGAGGGACAAAACAGGGCATGGGTTAAATTGAGCAAGTCCCAAAAGCACTTGAAGAGGTTTCCACACCTCACGGTTGCAGCAAGTCACGGGGAACCTCCCCAGGAGGCCGTTCAAGCCACGGATTAGAGTACTGAACAACTGCATTAGTGTTGGCTTCTGTCTCTGAGTTCCCAGCTCGCTTTTCCCCACAGCTTGAGCCCCAGCATCATCCACCAGCCCCACGCCAGGCACTGAGGTTCCAGGTGCTCCCGCTGAGGGCAAGGATCCGACTCCACCGCGGTTACTGGGGGAGGGAGGGGAGAAATCACTACACGGTAGAAATCATCTGCTACAGGAGGAAGAAAACCAATTCCCTAGGCCTAAAGGAAGGTGGATGGGTCCTGTGAAGGGATAAGGCAAGAGGCTTATCGGAGATCCATGAGGACCACATCTCTCTCCACTATTGACACGTGATTGCAGGTCTGGAAGAGAGGAAAAGAGGAGACAGGGGGTTATTCAGATGTTCCCACAGCTCAGGTGACACTCTCCACGTCCTGACACAACCCGCAGCCAGTGCCGTTCCCAGAACAGCCCTTGGACAAATTCCTTGGATCACCCCAACTACCGGGCCTGATGGTGCCATGCAGCTCCCACAGCAGAACCCAAACACAAATCCCCCCTCAAACAGCCCTTTGCTGCTGCCTCGCCCTGTTCCTGCAGTGAGGAGCTCTGCATCACACCCACACCACCTGTCAAACCTTGGGAAGTTCCTGCATCTCCACTCTGGGAATGAGACCAGCCCCTGCCAGGCTGAGCTTCTTGGTCACAGCCTAGCACCTTGACACAAGTTTAATACACCAACTCCTCACCCCACAGTCCCCACGGCCTCAGGGGGGACTCACCGTGAAGAGAGGGGGGTCCTTGGGGTGTGGGTGGAACCCCTTCTGCCGGCAGGACGAGATCTCCTCCAGGCCATGCTCTGTCAGCTTGAAAAACCCCGTCCTGGAGCAAAGGAACATAGGCCCTGTAGCTCAAACCTCTGCAGGTACAACCATGTCCCCCAGGCCCCAAGGAGCGTGTTTGGGGCTGCTCATCTCGAGCAGGAGCAGAGACTGAGGCTGAGGGACACCCCAATTCCCACAACACCCCTCTTCCTGGGAAACTCCTCTCCCGAGCCCTGAGTCTCCTGTCAGGGGTGGGCAACCCCTGCCCAGACACAACCCCACAAAGCAGCTCCTAAGAGCTGTCCAGTCACATGTGTGACCTGACATTTTATCCCCACACCAGGAATCTGAGAGAGGAAGGGTGTGGGAAACAGCCCAAGCAGAGGGAGAAAGCCTTCCCCACCCCACATCCAGACTCCTGGTATCCATACTCACTCCTGGTACTTCGGAGAACACACGATAGCGATGGACTCGGGCAGCATCATCTGGTAGGAGCAGTGGGTGTGCAGGTCGACGCTGGACAGGAAGGCTGTCTGTGTGGGATGGGTCTGGAACAGGCAACACAGGGACAGGAGTTAGACCAGGCTTGGAAAATTGGTCCCAGGGGATTGTGTCTGCCAGGAGGAGGCTGTGACAGAGGAGACACAGCTCCTCAGATGGC
The DNA here is from genome assembly GCA_013397565.1 of Ptilonorhynchus violaceus. NCBI lineage: Eukaryota > Metazoa > Chordata > Aves > Passeriformes > Ptilonorhynchidae > Ptilonorhynchus > Ptilonorhynchus violaceus. The sequence goes on from VZRJ01005274.1 coordinate 62,885, forward strand.
ACAGGGCACACACCAAGAGTGTAATTCATGGAATCATGGAATGGTTTGGGTTGGTAGGGACATGAAAGCCCATCCAGTTCCACCCCCGGCCATGGACAGGGAAACCTTCTACTATCCCAGGTGGCTCCAATCCCCTTCCAAACCGGCCTTGGACAATTCCAGGGATGGGGCAGCCACAGCTTCTCTGGGCAACCTGTGCCAGGGCCTCCCCACACTCATAGGGAGGAATTTCTTCCCAATATCCCATCTAACCCTGCCCTCTGGCAGTGGGAAGCGATTCCCCCTTGTCTTATCACATCATTCTCTGCTCTTCTCGAAAGTCCTTTCTAGCTCTCTTGTATCCTCCTTTTTTATTGGATTGTCTTAAAACATCTGCTCCTCTTTTCCATTTGCAGTTAAGTACAAAAGGAGCTCTACATTCCTGCCACATCTCATGAAAAATCACACCTTTAAGACACAACACTGTCCTTGCAGGACACTTGTGCCTTGCAGGGCACTTCACACGTTTCTGAAGTGCAGCTCCGGGACTCAGCACAACCCGTGGTGCCACAGCACTTCAGGATATCACATTCCATGGAGGGCTGTACGATCCCTGACAGCCACCCCCGCACCAGCTCCTGCTGACAGCTGGATTTCACACCTTAACTCCAAAAGCTGAAAGCTCTTGCTCCTTTTGCTGGTCAGGTTTTTGTTGCCAAGACCAGCAGGAGGGTCAAAGGAATTCCAGAGGGTCCCCAAATGCAGCAGCGCTGTCACTGCAGAGGTGGCCCCAGAGCAGCCACCCCACACCTTGGAGCAGCAGCATTTCCTTGTCCAAGCCCTCAGGGCAGCTGCTGCTTTCGAGAGATTACTCAGCAGCTCCGAACATTTTGCTTGGCATGGATCCGACTGCCAAAGGCTCCGTGGGGACAGCAAGGCAGCCAGGGAGGAGTCTGCAACTGGCACATGTCAGGGCAGAGCAGCACACAGCTGCCTGGAAGGTAGCACTGCACAGGGATACAGCATGGGAAATGTGTCCCTGTAGGAGGGGAGCTTGGGATGCCCCCACAGTGCCACTGGAGTCGGCTTTTAGCTGGAGGAAATATGAGCTTCATGTCCAAGATCCCACGTGCATGGAATCCCAGACTGGTTTGGGTTGGGAAGGACCTTAAAGCCCATTCAATCCCATCCCTCTGCCATGGGAAGGGACACCTTCCACTACCCCTGGTTGCTCCAAGCCCCGTCCAGCCTGGCCTTGGACACTTCCAGGGATCCAGGGGCAGCCACAGCTTCTGTGGGCAACCTGTGCCAGGGCCTCACCACCCTCACAGGGAAGGATTTCTTCCCCATATCTTGTCTAAACCTTTCCTCCCTCCCTTTCAAAGAGCCTGATGCTTTAGGAGCATAAACCAGGCCTGGATTTTTCCATCAGAGTAGTGAATGAGACTACCAGAGGGAGAAACTCAACCAGAGGGAGAAATGCAACCGGAAGGAGGAACCCAGCTAAAGGCAGAAATTCAACCAGAGGCAGAAACCCAACCAGAGGCTGCTGCCTGCTCCACGCCATCTCCTCCAGTAACTTCTCCTCCCCCAGCCCTGCTCCACTACCCCTTTCCCCTCAGGCTGGAGGCCAGGCAGGTTGGGAAGTGCCAAGGGAGGGAGACTCACGTGGATCCAGCCCAGCGTGACGAGGCCGTGCTGGTCCTGGATGACGAAGAGCTCCTCCTCGTTCTCTGTGTTGCAGTAGTCGGGGCCTCCCAGCTGCTTGGGGACGATGACGTGGGTGATGGTGAACTCGTTCCTCATCTGCAAAGCAGTGGCAGCACAGGAGGATGTTACCCCTCGGACATGAGGGAATTTCCTAAGCCTTGGGAACAAGGTCATGGATGCATCCACCATCCATCTGCAGGTGCAGGTCCAAGTTACTGACAAAGGAGCTACAGGATTTTCTTCCTGTTTCATTTTCCCTGCCATGCAGAGCACCCACAAGAGCTCAGAGAAGTCCTGGACACGCCCCAAACCAAGCTCTCTGCTCACAAGGGGATGATGCCTCATCCCTAAACAATCCCCCAGTGTCTGGAAGCAGCTGGATTGCAGGAAGTTACTACAGCAAACAACTCCATTTCAAAGCAAACTTTTGTGAGTGACTCAAGGCAGACGGGCTGGAGCTGCCAATAAAACCTGGGCACGCAAATTCTAGGGGAGAAGTGTCCTGTCAGCCTTGTCTGGGTGAGGGTCACCAGCTGGGACACCCAAAGGACAAGTGCCTGGAGCTGGCTGTCACCAGGAATGTCCCCAGTGCTTGAGGCAGGTACCCAGCAGAGTCACCAGCGGGACAGAGGAAGCTGAATGGACACTCAGTGGTTGGCACCTCACTCAGGGTAGGGAAATCCTAACCTAAAAACAAACAAAGGGAGAGGCAGATCATCCCCAGTGCTCACATGGAAGCCTGAAACTACAGCACAAAAAAGAATTCCAGGACAAAAATCAGGGTCCTCGAGTCATTTCCAAAGCTATGGCACTGTGACAAACAGGTCCCTGTGCCATTTACAGGGTCTCCATCAGGGTTTTCTCCTCACCAGCTTCCCGCAGAGGATCCCGCAGGTCTCCACACCCCGCACTGTGTTGGCATCAGCCAGCTGCAGGAACTTCTGGCACAGCTCCCTGGGGACAATGACCTGGCGAAGGGCATCCACACCTGCATCTGTGGGGGAACGGGAGCACAGTGAGCAAGGACAGTCGGAGACACTGGAGAAATGGTCCCTCAGGGCAGGATCTGAAGGGATGAGGCTGAAAAAATCCACCTGGGAAGATAAACTGCCCTTCCAGTGGCAGCCAAAGAGAAATGTGTCACTGTGACACTTGGTAAAGGACAGGCACCACCTCTCTCAGAAGAGGGAAGCACACACAGAGGGGAAGGATCTTTTAGCAGGGTGTCAGAAGGAGGATTTTGTTAGCAAAAGTGAAACCACACACATTTACAAAATGTTACTTAAAGTAGGATGTGTCACTGGGCAAGAACCAGCCCATGGCCATGTCTGCATCAGTATTTTGGAGCCATATTTAGCAGAATTTGGTCAGGAGGAAGATTCAGTCAGCACAGCCAGGAACTAAACCCCAATCTCCAACATGTATTTGGATCAAGGAAAGGCAAATAGGCTGCAGACACTGGAACAGCAGAGAGACTGGGTTGGAAAAGCATGGAGGGCGCATTCCCAAGAGAAGACAGTTCTCTCCAGGTTACTGGACAACAGGAAGAACATCCAGTGACTTGGAAGAGCAAACCCCAAAGGAGGGACAGACCCATGATCAGATAATTCCAAGAGCCTCCCAGACAAACTGGCCATGTTTGGCTCAGCCGCAGCAGGGGAGAAGGGATGCTCCGAGAGGTACTAACTGTTATCTGTGCTCCCCAAAGCACTGGGCTTCAAAGACCTGTCCACAACAGGAGGCTTGGATGGGACAGTCCCCGCTGATGGACTTGCTGGGTGAACTGGAGAGACTGGAACCTTTGGGATTAAATCAGTTGGGGGCTTTTCCACGCCAGGTATGAGGGGTCCATCCAGAGACTCAGGGCTCGGCTCTGGCTTTCCAAATTCCTGCACTATCCTCAGGCGTTCCTTCTCCAGCTCCTGCTGCCGGATCATCTCCTCGAAGGCATGGAACTGCTCTTGCTCTGCCTGCTGCTGCTTCATCAGGGCCACCCGAGTCTTCTCCTCTTCCAGCTGCTGCTGCAAAGCCAAATTGTGTGCAAATTACTCTTCTTCCTCCTGCTGAAGGGAGAAATGCACCGAGGGACAGGAGAGGAGAGGGGCACACAGGCCCGGAGCAGAACACGAGGCCTCTGCAGACTCTCAGCCATCCCAGGTCATTTCTAAAGGGTCTGCAAAAGGTCACCAGCAAACAGCATTTCCTGCAAGGAAACTAGCAGATCCAGAGCCAGCTGGACCAGGGCAGTAAACCACTGCCTTACCCTCCCTCTGCCACAGAAATGCAATGCCAGCTTGATTTCCCTCTATCCTGTCTCTAAAAATCACACTTGTCCAGAGCAAAACCGACTGCAGAGGTGTCTGCTTTGCTCACAGAACACCAGATCCTTGCCCATGCTGAGATTCTGGATTGTAAGACCTGGATGTCGTGCTGGGACAAAGAGAATAAACCAACCAAACAGCCCCATCTCAGGCTGGCTTGGGATTGACGAGGGACAGAGCCAGGGACACCTCTGACAGAGTCACCCACAGTGGCAGCAGGGCCAGCCCTGCACTGCAGGTGACAAGCCTGGACTCTGCAAGTTGGGGCTACCCAGACTTGACATTCCCGAGCACCCAGGGAGCCCTGGAGACCGGCCCTCTTCCAAACCCTTTGTGGCTGAGGGGCTCCTGGGGAGCACAGGCCTCCAGTCTCCTCTCACTCACCTCCTGCTCCTTGTACTTAGCATAGTCCTTGGCGTACCTCTTTAACAGCTCCTCCTTGAGCTCTTCGGCTCGGGGAAAGGCTACTTCCTTCAGTTTCTGTGGGAGGAAGCACAGGGATCAGAGTGGGACAGCCCCAGCACAATAAAAACACGACCTGAGCAGCTGAAGAATCCAAAAACCACCATGCAAATCACCCAGCAAGAGCTCAGGTAGTGCTGTCCTTTCCTCTTCTGGTCATCATTCAGCAGAGGAGCCACAGCTTGGGGCTGTGAGGAATCTCTAAGGATTCCCTGGAAAATCACCACTTCGAGCATCCAGCCACCATGCATGGGAAAGCCACGTGGTCTTTAAAAAGCAGGGAATTAAACAGAAAAGAAAGGACACCCGAATGCTCAACAGGAAGCAAACTGGACCCCACGGCCAGTCCAGTGCAAGTGCAACAGGGTAAGAACCCCCCTACACCATAACTCAGAGAATCACGGAATTGTTCAGGTTGGAAAATACCTCCAAGATCATCAAATTCCCCCAGCACTGCCATGTCCACCACTAAACCATGTCCCCAGGTGCCACATCCATGGGTTTTTAAACACTTCCAGGGATGGTGATTCCACCACTGCCCTGTGCAACCTGTGCCAGGGCTGGACAACAGTTTTGGGGAAGAAATTTTCCCAATATCCAACTTAAACCTCCCCTGGTGCAATGTCAGGCCACTTCCTCTCATCCTGTCCCTTATTCCTTGGGAGCAGAGCCCAACTTTCCCCTGGCTGCACCCTCCTATCAGGGACCTGTAGAGAGATAGAAGGTCCTCTCCAGCCTCCTTTTCTCCTGGCTGAGCACCCCCAGCTCTCTCAGCCACTCCTGGTGCTCCAGACCCTTCCCATCTCTGGACATGCTCCAGCCCTTCAATGGATTTGTTGGAGTGAGTGGCCCAGAACTGAACTCCTGAGGGGTCAGGACTGCCTGGCCAAGCCAAGGCTTCTCAATGTTTGTGTCACCCATCCCAGAGTCATGGAAGCCCAAGGTCAACAACCCTGACACATTCCCATTCCAGACTTGGCAGTCATCACTTACTTTGACCGTCTCCCTCTTCTCGGGAATGACGGCGGTTTTGTAATCGCGGTGCTGTGGCAGCTTCTCAATGAAGAGCCTGGAAAAACGGGACAGAAACTGCAGTTCTGAGTCACAGCAGGAAGGGACAAGCACAGGACAGTCAGTGGCATTTGAGTGGCACAGATCCCTGTGCTCCCCATCAGGACAGTCTGTCTTTCTGCATCCCATAACGGCCTCCGGAGCTCTTCACAGCACACAGGAAATCTCACTCGATCCCAAAGGAGAGCTTCACACAGGTGTTTCTTCCACCTAGGCTCTGGAGATGATCCTCAGGGATAAATACATTTGTATTGAAGAGAACCATTAATAAGCTGGTCTAAAACACCAAGGACACGGCAGCGATTCAGGAAGGTGCTTGGGCACCTGCTGACACCTGGGAGCATCCCGGGATTCCACCCAAGGACGCAGCTGACTCAGAGCTCACTGTCCTTCTGCACGGAGGGACAAAGAGTTTGTGCATGAGGGGAAATTAACTCAGACCTTGGACAGGGAAAACTTGCAGGTGAGCTAAAAGCAAGTTCCCAACATCCCTAGCTGCTGCACTGGGAGCTCTTGGGCTCTGCAGCCTGAGCACCCCAGGGATTCCAGGCAGGGGAGGAATTTCTATGCTGGCTTTGGGGAGGGAAATCAAGACTGAGTTCAACATCATCCCACTCCCAGCACCATTATGAACAGGTGAACCTTCAGTTTCTCTATAACTGGGATAACTACTCTCCCTTTCATGGAATGGTTTGGCTTGGAAGGGACCTTAAAGATCATTCAGTCCCATGCCCTGCCATGGGCAGGGACACCTTTCACTACCCCAGGTTGCACCAGCCTGGCCTTGGACTTCCAGGGCCAAGGACTTCCAGAGCCAACTTCCAGGGATAGGGCAGCCACAGCTTCTCTGGGAAACCTGTGCCAGGGCCTCACCACCCTCACAGGGAAGAATTTCTTTCTAACATCCAATCTAAACCTCTCCTGCTCCCCCTTGTCCTATCACTACCCATGTAAAAAGTCCCTCTCTCTCTTTTTTATAAGCCTCCTTCAAGTACTGGAAGGTCACAATGAGTTCCTTCCATGGAGCTCTGCAGGACACAGGGAAGATGCAGAGAGAGCTCTGCAAACACTAAACAAGTAGAAAAACCCACAAAAACAGGGCAGTTCACTCTGGCTCAGATCTCTGAGGCTCCCCAAGCTTGAGTCACCCTGAGTTATTCTGTGATCAAGTCCCCAGTGGTCACAGGGTCCTCAGGGTGAGCTCAGGGGCGGCTTAGCTGGGCCCTTCTCTCCTGCAAATGGAGTGTTGCTGGCTCTGGGCAGCCACAAAGCTTTGGGGATAATCCAAAATCCCTACCCTCCTTTCTGCCCCTTGGCTACACTGCTTCAGCATCCGCAGGATATTCCAGCTCCTTTGGAGAGCAGCCTCCTCCTGCCCAGGCACAAGGAATTAGGGAATAAGAGGACTAGACCATGCTCTAGAGAGCAGCACCAACCAACCAAGCACAGCCAAGCAGGAAAAACTCAGAGGGGACAGTGAGACACTCTGAGAAACCTCAGTGTGTGCAGTAAACAAACCCAGCTGCTTCGAGCCCTCAGTCCCCTGGGATGAGGAAGGACTTTTTGCCACCCTGAACACTCCTGTGAGGATGCAGGATCAGCACAGCCAGGGCACAGCCTGGAGCCGTGGAGAGGCCGTCGCTCCCTCCCAAACCCCCAGCGAGGTCCCTGCTCCCAGCTGGGGGTGTGAAGTAGGTCACTGTGCCGAGGAGACACAACAAGGCCCTGAGCGCTGCCAACAGCTCGTAGATTAAAATGGAAGGGATTAATTAGGAAGGATTAAGAGCAGATGCTGGCCTGGGCAGGATGGAAAAACCAGGAGAGACAGCTGGGTTTCCACAAGTCAGGAAGTGGGGGAAAAAATGGGCAGGAGAATGAGCGGAGGGCTCAGGCAGCCTGAGGAAAACCCTGGGGCAAGCGCAGCATCAGCAGGTTGGGATGGGGCAGAAAAAGGGCAGGAATAGCTCAGGTTTCCTATCAGCAGCCCTGCTGAGGCTTGGCAAGATCAAAACCTGCAGCTCCCATGGCCAGGCGTTTTGGGCTTGTTCAAACCTCCTCCTGCTCCCGAGTCCCAGCGAGCAGCAGCTGTTTGGCACTGAGCAGCCCCAGCCAGGGCTATTTTTAAACTCGTCGTGCCCAGGCCAAGCCGGCGGCTCTTGAGTCCCTTGTGACACCCCCACAGGCCCCTGGAGCTGATCCAAGCAAACCACAGAACCCCAACACCTCGGAAAAGTTGTGTCTTATTATTTTTTTCTTTCTTATTTGGCTCCTCCAAAATTAACCTGAGCGTTCCTGATGGTGATTCAAGGAAAACACCCATTTGGATCAATGCAGAAGCCACTCAGGATGACAGGCAAGGAAAGACTTATAAGGTGACAAGACACATGTTAAAAGTCCTGGAGACAGTCATGGAATCATGGAATGGTTTGGATTGAAAGGGATCTCAAAGACCATCCAGTTCCATCTCATAGGCAGGGACAGCTTCCACTATCCCTGGTTGCTCCAAGCCCTGCCCAACCTGGCCTTGGACACTTCCAGGGATCCAGGGGCAGCCACAGTTTCTCTGGGCAACCTGTGCCAGGGCCTCCCCACCCTCACCGCCAAGAATTCCTTCCCAATATCCCATCTAATCCTGCCCTCTGTGAGTTAAACCATTCCCCCTTGGCCTGACACTCTGCCCATATAAAAAAATCCCTCTCCCTCCTTTTTATAACCCCCCTTTAGGCACTGGAACGGGCTTTAAGGTCTCCCCAGAGCCTTTTCTTCTGCAGGCTGAACACCCCCAGCTCTCCCAGCCTGGTCCCATTCCTAGGAAAGGAAGAGCAGAGTAAGTCCATGAGTGGTTCCAGTTACCAGTGCCTCCTCTTGCTCTCTGGATCGGGACATCTAGAGAACATCAAACCTATTGCTTGAGCTGCAGCTTTCCATCCTCTTTGGAAGAAATGATGCTGGCATTAAGTTCATAGCTTTGGACAATCCAGGGCAGGAGCTCACATTCATCAGCACTGGAGATATCCCACCAAGGAAAGGTTTTCCACCCTCCTGGCAGCCCAGCAACCCCAATGAAAATGCCAGGAGCATTTGAAAGCTGCTGGGAAGACATCCCAGCACCTCTCGCTGTTACAATGAAACAGCTTGCAGTTCATTTGTTTAGTTAAAAAGTTTCTCCTTCAGCCCCAGCTGCGTAACCAGCCTGGAACCCTTCCCAAAGGTTTTACACTTCCCAGCTCCCTGTGCAGCCTCCCAGGGCCCTCACCACCATGCCCATAAAAGCTCAGGAAGTGCAAGGCGGGAAGAAAAGCTAATCAGAGAAAAATGTGTTGGATTTAAGGGGCAGGAACCCTGCACACGGCAGCAGGGAGGAAAAATGCCCATGGAGATGCCAGCCATATTCTGGGTAAGGGGGTAGAGTGGGCACAGCAGAGACCACACCCAGTGGCACTGGGTAGAAGCCGGAGTAACAGGATTTTGGGAAAAAAACCTACAGAAACAGGACACTGTGCCAGTGGGCTGACTTCTGAGGATCAGAGTTTTCATCCTTTTAAACACTGCCAAGCACATTGTGTTTTGGGGGTGGATTATATTCCTGAGGTGTAAAAATAAACCCCCAAGTGGTCCCTACTCCTGAAGGAGGAACTTGTTCCCTCCTGTGAAAGGCTGTAGTAAGCTAAAACAGGCTTCTCCTCAAGGTGGTTTATTAAAGAAACCACAATCCAGCCTTGATCCTTTCCAGATAGATATTGGATACTGAGATCCATGACCACGGATCCCTGCCCATCCCTGTGTCACGGCCAACCTAGAGAAAATTGAGGCCAAGTTAGATGATGAAACACCTGGGAGCTTTGACTTAGAGGTAGACAAAATCTCTCTGCTGCTGACAGGAGTCTCCAGAGGGACAGAGGAATCCAAGATCAGCCTGGTTCCAACAGGAATTTCATTCCCATACACACAAGTATCTCCAAGCAGTGTGAGAGGATGGTGCCAGACTCTTTCCAGTGGTGCCCAGTGACAGGATGAGAAGCAATGGCCATAAACTAAACCATGTGAAATTCCATCTCAACATGAGAAGAGTTTCTTTCCATGAGGGTGGCAGAGCCCTGGAACAGCTGCCCAGGGAGGGCCTGAAGTCTCCCTCTCTGGAGACATTCCAAACCCACCTGGATGTGTTCCTGTGTCACCTGCTCCGGGTGACCCTGCCTGGGCAGGGGGTTGGACTGGATGATCTCCAAGCCAAACTATTCTGGAGTTATGGACTGTGTGAACTTTTACAAGTGAGCTGCCTCTGTGGGTTTGTGCCTCACGCCTTTACCACATCTCCTGGTCAGTCCCACCAGCTGCGGGACCCAAAATCCCCCAGGAGGAGAGCTCTGGCCAGAACCCAGAATCCTGGAGTTCCCCCAGCTCACCGAGGCCCTGCAGGGTTCAGAGATGCTCTGAACACCCCACCCCAGCCCCACAACCCCTGCAGCCACCAGGGCAGCGCGGCTCTTACGTGATGTACTTGTTGTAGAGGATGAAGGCGTGCTCGATGTTGCCCTCCTCGCAGTACACGGTGGCCATGCGCAGGATCTCCACGCCTGAGCGAAAGTAGCGGCGCGGGGGGATGTCCTCGCTCACCTCCACGCTGCTTCCCGCCTGGATCAGCCGCCGGACGCGCTCCTCCGGCGGGAGGCTGGCGCTGGCGTGGCCGGGCATGGTGACACACATCGGCCGTGGTGAGGCTCTGCGGTGGAGGGAGGCAGGGCCGTCAAAACCGGTGTAAACCAGGGATCAGGGAATACCCTGAGTGGGAAGGACCCACAGGATCACCGAGTCCAGCTCTCAGCCCTGCACAAACACCCCAACAATCCCACCCTGTGCCTGAGAGCGTTGTCCAAATGCTTCTGGAGCTCTGGCAGGGGCTGTGACCAAACCCTGTGGAGCCTGCTCAGTTCCCAACCACAGGAATGGCCACTGGACAGTCCTGAGGTGCCTCATCCAGTTTCCTCAGGATTGTTTTTCCTTGACAGAAATCACCCCCCCCCCCCCCCCAGCAGAAAAGTGTTTAATTCACAGGCCAACCTGTGTCCTGAGGGAGGAAACTGGGAGAAGCCCAGTTTGTTTTGGGCACAGCACTTGGATATTCACCTATACGCCCTGAAACCCAGACTCACATTCAAGCTCAGTCCTTGGACACTGATTTCAAGCTCTGATGGCTCTGACCCCTCCAAATCCCACCCAAAGCAGCTCTTCCTTCCCAGTGTTTTCTCCACACAACAAACCCCATGCTGATCACCAGTTTGGGGTGAATCGGCCAAGGAGTTTCACTCAGACTGGAGCAGGAGCAGCTCCACATGGGATTTCACCCCTGCAGCATTTTCCTTATGCAGCGGCGTGACAAGGATGGTGCCAGGATCCTCCCAGATCCGTCCTTACTCAACAGGCTCCGTCCCAGGTGGCTCCTGCCCAGGCACACTTGCAATCCCTCTCTCTCCGTGCTCTGGGAGGCACTCCCGTCACCTCAGGAATGCACCATGACCTGATCCATGTGGGGAATCACCACAGGCTCACAGCACGAGCTGATGGATTCCAAGTGGAGGAAGAGCCAGGACTGAGGGGCAGCAAGCCCAGAAATCCTCCATTACGCTCCTCCCTCCTGCACCAAAAGCAGTTTTTCCTTGGAAAAGCCACGCTGGACCAAGGTAAGGGTTAAACTCCCTATGAAATCAGTGCTGACTGCAGAGCACTTCAACTGCCACAGGCGCTGTGTCAGGATTTATTGAGGCTCCTTCCTAAGGAAGGGAAAGCTTCCCAGCAGAGCCTGAGGATCCTGGAGGAGGAGGGGAGGCCCTCCTGGGGTTACCCCGGAGCAGGAGGCCCTTTTTGAAGGCAGCCAGATCTGTGTTTCCCGGCCCACACCCTGAAGCAGCCTCCATGAGCTTCCCGACTGTGGGATTCGGCTCTGCCAGAGGCTCCTGTGCCAAAGCCCTTTGGGATGTGACAACCACAGCGTGGAGGGGTTTCAGCTTCCCCCCCACCCCACTGGTGCTTCTGCTGGAGATGGGGGTTCAGCTGCTCCCCCAAACCAGAGCTCTGGGTCCCCTCCCCAGAATAATAGCCTGCCAAATCCCACAGTCCTTTTCCCCATGGGAGAACAGACACCACTCACACCCCGGAACTCCCAAAGTCCCCCTCAAACTCCCACAGCACCCCTCAAAATAAAGTGCCCAAACCACCCCCCCTGCCCGAGCTGCAGCCTGCAAACTCCAGACCCTCCCCAGCTCACCGAGAGGGTGATTCCTCCCCAAAACCAGAGCCCTCCACAACCCCCCAGCCCTTGCCCTGCAAGAGAGCGCAGGGAAGCTCCTCCCCAACTGCCTGTCACCCCCCAAAAGCTCCCTGCAAAGAGCCCTCCAGACCTTCTCCTCTACAACGAGAAGAGGACCCCCCAACCAAAGTCCCCACGGGCTTCCACGCCCCACAACAGGGCAAGAGGAGACCCAAGCCCGATCTCCCTTCCTAATGGAAAAATGCCCTTTCCTAAGAAAATCCCACAGTCAGAGCCACCTGACCGGATCTCCCTTCTTAAGGGGAAAGATCCCAAGGCCAGAGCCCCTCAACAGGACCCTACTTCCTCAGGGGAAAGTTCCCAAGGCCAAAGGCCCCCAACAGGATCCTACTTCCTAAAGTGAAAGATCCCACAGCCCTGAGGGGATCCCCCTTCCTAAGGGGAAGACCCCACAGCCGGAACATCGCTCAGCGGATCCCCCTTCCTAAGGGAAGATCCCACAGCCACACCTCCCTGGCCGCATCCCGATACGAGACCCTCCGTCCCTCCCAACCGGAGCCCGCCTAGCGCGGTCTCTCAGGAGAGGCCGGGACGCCCCAGCCGAGCGGTCTCGACCCCTCAAGCCGCCCCCCAAGCTCGGAGGGAGCTCCCAGCAGAGTCCGGGATCCCCCCATCCCTAGGGACCCCTCCCATCCCCGGCCCATCCCTGACCTGGCGCTCGCGGCCGCCACCTCCCCTCAGCACTTCCGGGTTCTTCCCCACCCGCCGCAGCACCGCCACGCCTCGCTTTCAGCAGCCAATCAGGAGCCGCCTCATCATCCGGGTACGTACAGCTCTCTCCACCCACTTCCGCCCAGCTGCGAGGCCGCTTCCTCTCCTAGCGGGACGTCGCGCGCGATGACGTCATGACGCCACGCCTTAAACGGACAGCGCCCGTGGCGGCGGCGCCGTCCCGGATCCCAAACGCGGCTGTTCTCAGCTCAAAACGGGGCGAGGCCCCCGCCCAACACCCCCGCGCCCCGCTCCAAACCGCAGCGCCGATCCTGCCGGGCTCCGCGGGCCCAGCCACGGGGAAATGATTGCTCTACACCAAGGCTTCGAGTTTGCACACGGTGGAAATTTACTTTAGCAAAAATGGGTGAAAAGGAGAATAAAATCTTGTATTTTCAGGCCGAATCCTATTTCTCAGTATGTATCGAGGAGATCAACAAAAGCCCGTTTTGTTGAAGGTTATAGGGATGCTCGAGGATGTTCCTTTAAGATTATTCCAGCTCTGGTTGAGTCCACGTTTACTCTCCACATCCCTCACGGATCGGACTCTGTACAGCATCAGATTAAAAAATTTCTTGTAAAAGCATCGGTCGGGGGAGCAAAAAACCAGACAATTAAAAAACAGCCCTGTTGAGCTGCCCAACACCTGGACTGGCAGTTCCTGGTGGAGCCACGGCCGCTCCTTCCAGCCCGGCGGGACCATCCCGGAGCTCCCGCGGGCGGGGCCGCAGCCCTGGAGGGGCTTTCCTTAAGGACAACATTCCCTGTGCTGTCAGGATGCTTCTTGCTCTGTCAGGTCGTGTTTCCTGCGCCGGCGCCGGCGTTTCCTGGCGGGTGTGGGCTCCTGGGGTGGGCAAGGCTGGGGACTCTGGGGGGAGAACAGTCCCTTGTGCTGCTTCTTGGCGGGGGGCGAAACCCAACAGTTCCTCGCGGCCAAACTGCACGGCTGCCTCTGCTCCTTCTGCTCCAGCTGCCTCTGCTGCTTCTGCTGCCTGGAAGGGACCTCAAAGAGGGCCCCGTGCCTGTGTCTCAGCTCCTGGGGCTGTGCCTGAGCCTTGGAGCCAGGCCGGTGTTTCTTCTTCTTGGTACTGCCGGGGTTCCTGGAAAGAAATTCAGGAGTCAGCCCCCAAAAAGGGCTGGTTGTGAACCTCCCTCAGGCGCACCTGGTGCCTTTTCCTGCAGCCTGAAGGGTGGGACGTGCAGGAAGGACACCCAGATAGCAGCTTCACTCCCGATTTCTTACAGTAAGAAAATTTTTCATCAGGAAATGTTTTCCATGCCCCCGAGGCAGGGGGTGAACAAGGCACTGCTGTACCAGAAGCTGGCACTGGCTCCCACACGTGTCCTGGACATGGTTTTGGAGCTTGCCCACAGCCAGGAGCTGCCAGAGGTCATCTCCCAGCTGGGATGTGCTCCCCAGGTCAAGAGGAAGCTCTTTCCCTGCATTCCCTGTTCCAGGATGAACCCGAGAACAGAGGCAGAGTCCCCACGTCACTCTCAGGGAAGAGCTGCCTCACTTGGCTCCTGACTCAAAATCTTTTAGTCCCTGAAATATCCCAGCTGGAGAACATTCCAACTGGGAACCAGCTCCAACCCTGCCAAAGATGTTATTCCACACCCACAAGCACAAGAACATCACCGTTGGTATTTTGGCTCTAAACAACTCTCAGGGAGGTTTTTGCCCCCCTACAGCTGTCAAAGCAACGGGTGAGTTGCAGCTTGTAAAAATCCAGTTGAAGCTGTTCCAAAGTGAGGAAGCAGCTCCTGGTTGTGCCTGCTCAGCTCAGGGCACCCGGGGAAAGGACAACACCTACCTGGGCACTGCCACAGGGGGCTGGGCTGAGCGATGTGGGGTGTGTTTGACCATCTGCTTTTGGGGCTTTGCTGGGGCACTGCCTTTTTTTATGAAGAGATCCGAGCCCAAATTCTCCAGTTCACAGCTCCTTAAAGAGAATTCTGGATATTTTTAAGTGTGTCCACAAAGCACTGAGTGATCTCAGCAGCTCCTTCACACTCACACCCCCCATCACTGTTCACCTGGGAAGGGGCCATAGGCCTGGGGGTCTCTACACCCAGTTACAGTCCCAGAATGGTTTGGGTTGGAAGGGACCTCAAAGCCCATCCAGTCCCACCCCCTGCCATGGGCAGGGACACCTTCCACTATCCCAGGTTGCTCCAAGCCCCATCCAGCCTGGCCTTGGACACTTCCAGGGATGGGGCAGCCACAGCTTGTCTGGGAATTCCATCCCAGCCCCTCACCACTCTCACAGGGAACAATTCCTTCCCAGTATGCCATCTAACCCCGCCCTCTGGAAGTTTTAAACCATTCCCCCTTGCCCTGGCACTCTTTGTCCGTTCTCCCAGCTCCCACCTTCCCCACAGCCCCGTTCCATCTCCCCTCCTGGAGCCACTCAGAGGTTTATGGCCTGTTCCTCTCCAGCAGCTTTCCCTGGGCACATCCCTCACTCCTGGCACACAGACTCACTTTTTCAGGGCTCTCTTCTGGAGATCCTGGATGTAGTTGGTTCTCTCTATGGGATGCCCTCGAGACTTGTTGAACACTGGGGAGAGACAGGTCTGGGTTACACTAACGCCCTGCACGAGTCACCCTTGGGGCTGCAGAACAATTAAAACCCTTCAAAAGGGTTTTAACCCCTTCAATCAGAGTTCCCTCTCTGGAGCTATCCCAAAGCTTTTGGCCATCTAAAATCCCACTAAGCAGTCCCCATCCAAGCAGGATACATACACTCTATTGCAGCATTTGGCTCCATGCCTTCAACATCAATCAGGTACCTGAACAGAGCAGCAAAAAACTCTAATTACACAATTAACTGAAAACATTAACAGCTTGGTGATAATTCAAACAGAAACAACAACTGGAGAATTTTTGGACCTTTTATTTATGTGCCAGGATGGAGTATCAGCATTTGGTCTGCTGAACTAGGGGATAAGAAATGCCCTCTAATTGGAAGTCTGGGACTACACAAATCACTTGACTCTTTATTTTGTGGATGCAAGAGTTTCCTCCTGGAAATGTCAGCACTTAATCCCATTTGAGTGAGAACAACTCACCTACAAACCAAGTAGCCAGTTCTGTTCAAGCCATGTGTGCAGTGCACCCCGATGAGTTTATCTGTAACACACACAGGTGATATTCAGGTGCTTTTTCTCCCAAATTCCTCCAGAACGAGCCCATCTGCATCAACCCTCCATCAGGGACACCAATAAAATGAACACAAATAACCACACACAACATCACCACGTTTATGTCTAATTAGGACCACTGGCTCAGCCCATTAACTCATTAATTCTGTCAGCTCATCCGCACGATCCCGTGTCTGAAACTCAACTAAAGCTCAAATCATCACAGAATCCTGGAAATGTTTGGGTTGGAAAGGACCTCAAATCCCATCCAGTGCCACTCCCTGCCATGGCCAGGGACACCTTCCACTGTCCCAGGTTGCTCCAAGCCCCATCCAACCTGGCCTGGATTATCAGAGCGAATGTGAATTCCTTCGCCAGGAAAAACCCCAACCTATTGCCTTGACATTCCCACATCAAGAGAAGAAAAACAAATTCCTGCTGTACGTTAAAATATCACCAGCCCATCCCAGGACCAGCAGAGTCAGGGAAATCCACACTCACCATTGTCTTTGTTGTCTCTCAGAAACTTTTTTACAACATATTTGAACTGAAAAATGGTCTCTTTTTTTGGGATTTCATGTCCCATGGTCAGGATCTTTGAGTAGCAAAGTGTGGGTGGGAGCTCCTACAAGAAAGAAAGTCAGTAATTTTCAGAAAAAGCACAAAGATTCTTATTAATTAAGGAGCCACAGACCGTAAGCCAGAAGATGAGCTTTTCCGCTAAGTCCAAAAGAGCAGCAACACAGTTTTAAACTAGAAAACTGCTTCACTCCCTTGACACAGTACCAATATTCCAGATTATTTCTCCTGCCTTTGCTCTTTCCTCCTTGGGGAAGATAAAGCATCCACAGAACGTGGAACATTTTTTCTAGTGATTATCATGATTATCCACCCAGGCAAAACTGTTTGCAATCAGATCCTCACTCAGGAGAGCCCACAAACACCAGCTTTGGGGTATCCCCAAACCTGGGCTGGTTGGGACAAAGAGGACCTGGTGGTTGCAACGCTTCACCTCATCCCCTGCCAGAGGATTCCAGGCCCTCCCACTCTCCCAAGTGATCCTCTTGGAGGAGAATCTCCCAGTCTCTCAGCACTTACCTCGGGCCCATAGTAGCGCGTGGTGTACGTGAGGTCGATGATCAGCCCCAGCTCCTCCTTCCGCTCCTTCACTTTCCTGATCAAATCATGAGGGGAAAATCTCTCCTCTGGGAGAAGGTTTCGATTAAAACTCTGTGGGGAAACAATGTTTTAAAGCAGCCATTAAACTCGGGCGTGCTATGATGGAAGGGAAGAGGTTTCTGCTCTGGAATGTCCTGGATATCAGGGAGAAGGACTCGGGCAAGGAGCAAAGGATGCACATGGACACAGGATCACAGAATCCTAGAACAGTTTGGGCTGGAAGTGACCTTAAAGCTCATCCAGTTCCATGGGCAGGGACATAGGCTCTCAGAGCTTTGGGGCTGCTCAGCTGAGCACCTCCAGGAGTGAGTGACAACTTTAATTGTGCCAGAACCCCATAGACACACCCAGACACTTTTCCCTTGGTGGAAGCTGTAAACCAGGACTCCAGCTCAAATACATAGAATCACAGAATCACTGAGATTGGAAAATATCTCCAGGAACATCCAGTCCAACCTGTGGCTGACCCCCACCTTGCCACCAGCCCAGAGCACTGAGTGCCACGTTCAGTCATTCCTTGGATGCCTCCAGGGATGGGGACTCCACCACCTCCCTGGGCAGACCCTTCTAACATCTGGCCACCCTTTCCATGGAGAAATTCCTCCTGACACAGCTTGAGGCTGTTCCCTCTCATCCTATCCCTTGTTCCCTGGAAGCAGAGCCTGACCTTCCTCCCCGGGTTGCACCCACCTGTCAGGGAGTTGTGGAGAGCCAAAAGGTCCTCCCTGAGCCTCCTTTTCTCCAGGCTGACACCCTCCAGCTCCCTTAGCCTGACTCTCTTTCCCCTCTCCCATCTTCTGATCTCTGTGACCCCCACAGACACGACCCCAGGTGTGTTTCAGGTGTCTGTGGTGCTCCAACCACCCCAGAGGAGAACCCAGCCCAGCACACACCGACAGGACCCCCCAGACCCAGCTGGGTGGGCAGTGCCACTGCCACACCGACCCCTCACAGCTCCCACTTCCAAAATCCAGCTCTGGCACCGTCAGGAATTCACTCGTGAAACCCCCACAAAGCAACGCCTTCCCACAGCTGCTTTCCAGCCCAAACTGGCCCAGCACCCCCGGGGTCACTCACCTTCTTCAGAGGCACCTTGAAGGCGATGAAGCGCGTGCCCGGCATCCTCCTGCCCAGCGGGATGTAGTCTCTCCACCTGAATCCATGGAGGTGTTACACTGGGGCAGAGATTCCGGCCCAGGACCCCTGAACACCCCCAGGTCTGAGAACCAAAATCCCCCCAGGCCTGGGAACCACAAATTCCCCCCAGTCCCGAGGACCCTCAAACTCCCCGTGGCATGAGATCCTTAAAATGGCCCGGTGCCCCAGGCCCGGAGACTCTCAAACCGTCACTGGCCCGGGGACCTTCAAGCCCCTCAAGCTCAAGGCCCTCAAACCCACCCTGGCCTGAGAACCACGGCCCCGGTATGGGGACCCTCAAACCGCCTGCAGGCCCGGGATCCCCAAATTCCCCCTGGTTCAGGAACTCTCAAACCCCACCCTGGCCAGAGATTCTCAAGGCCCCCAGGCCCGGAGACCTTTAAACCCTGCAGACCCTCAAATCCTCTCCGCTCCTGGCACCCTCAAATTCCCCTGGACCCAAGAG
>VZRJ01005274.1:91611-105567 GCA_013397565.1 Ptilonorhynchus violaceus
CAGCCAAAGGAGACTTCAGGGCTGGGATGGCGGCTGAGGGGTCTCCGAGGCTGAGGAGGCTCCAGGGTGTTGCGGGGGTTCAGGGCGCTCCGGGGCTGAGGGTTTGACACGGGGGTGACAAGGACATGGGAGTGACACGGGCATGGGGGCTCCAGGGTCGGGGCTGAGGGGGCTCCAGGGTGGAGCAGATGAATGCACCAAGCCGCTGGCAGTTGCCCATGGACCTGCATCTCCACCCCCCAAGACCCAGAGCACAAACCCCCTCCCATAGCAAGGCTCGGGGTGCTGTTAATTAGAACTTAATTAGAGGTGGGAGCTCAGGGCCAAAACTGCAGGCTGAGGGGGGTTCGCTGTGGGCACAACCATGGAGTCATGGAATGGTTTGGGTTGGAAGGGACCTTAAAAGCTCACCTCATTCCATCGCCTGCCATGGGCAGGGGGCTCTTCCCCCCATCCCAAGGAAGCCCAAGCAGGGCTTTGCCCCCCAGTTTGTAACTTCACGGTGTGAAATTCCTGATTTTCGTTCATACCCTTCACCCCCTGATTTCAAAGGGCTTTGTCCAACCAGCAAATTATTCACAAAATCCATACAGGAGTTTACAGATCCGCCAGCTGAGGATTTCCCAGTATTTCCCTCCCCGAAATGCTCTGTGTTTGCCAGCCACGAGAGGAGTGCCCCATTTTTATGCATTATTAAAAGGCTTCTCCTACCCACAGCCAGCAATCGTAAAAACACCTGGTTTATGCATTATTTAGGTTATTGCTGCCCGGAGCCAGCTGGCTTTGGGCAGTTCCTTGCCTGCAGAGGTCAGCATTGGAAAGGCTTTTTCCAAAGGGATTTAGGGAGCTGAAGCCCGAAGGATTTCTGCAGGAACCCCCATCCCCAGGGCCGTCCTCAGCCCATCTGGAAACCATGTGATGGCGTCAAAAATCAAGGTTAAAATGGGATATTTTGTGGTCAGAGGGGTTGTGGTGGGGAGAGGGGTGTGGGGAAGTGATGCTCGTACCTGGGATTCAGTCAGGAAATAAAATACTCCCAGGCGGATGTGTTTGAAGGCTTAAAGTCACAAAATTCTGAGATAATTAAAAAGGGAAAGGTCTGCCTTACTTTTATCAGCTCCTCTCCATGGCAGTCCCATGTTTTAAACACAGTAATACCCACTTTGTGCTGCAGAAGAGCAAGGGGATTATCTACTTTAAATGTTAAATAACATAAAAGCAATAATATTTATTTAGTTCATCCACTGATTTAAAAAATCATAGAAACACAGAGTTGTTTAGGTTGGAAAAGACCTTTGAGGTCATCAAATCCAACGGGTTTGCAGACAAATGAGATTAATTCAGCTGGTTCCTCTTCCTGAAGTTATTTCTTGCAGCTGGGTCACAATAAATAACAGATAAATAAGGAATGACAGGAATTCACCCTAAAATAAATGTCTGTAATAGATCTATGGTCACTACTGCAATATCCCTGTTCCCTGCATGGGATGTAGGTGGATTAAAAATGTGAGGCTCTTTGAGTTAATGGTAAATCACCAACGAATAATCCAGAAAATTGTCCTAAACCAGCTGGAGGGCACTTCATTTACTAGGAAGAAAAAAAAAAAGTGAGGACAAGCTGGATAATGATTCCTCACCCAAAGCAAAGTCAGGATTTATGATTAACCTCCAATCCCACCCCAAAAGGATCCCTCACAAAGGCATCTTGTCTCTTCATTACTTGTATTGATAAATTAAAGACTGAAATTAGCTCATTTCCATCTCCTAAATGTGGGAGTCTTTTTATGATTTGGTGTCTCCTCTGTCAGAGGCCTTTTTTTTCTATCTCAGTTTGTCTGGATCTGTGTTCTTTGACTTCTAAGGATTTAACGAAACTGGTGTTGATTAAACCACTTCCCTTGTCAAATCCCCTCTTGGAATCCAACCCCTGGGACACCTCACCTTCCTCGTGCTGTCCCCACTGACCCCGGAGGGAAGTGTCTATGATTAATCGATAATCAATAATTCAGAGGGCTGGAGGCAGCAGCTCTGTCAGCTCTCCCTGCTGTGCTGGGAGCTCGGCTCAGCCCTGGTGCTGTTCCCCACCAACTCCTATTTCAGGACACAAATTGTTCTTCTCTATTCCCGGAACTGAAGAGAAATACAGGAAAAGTGTGGCCACTTTTGTCAGAATCGGCCTATTCCTGAAATTATAATAGTATTCAATTTTGCTATTCTTATTTCATTTCCCATTTCATTCTCCTCATTTTTCAATGAACACCAACCTCTCTTTTTACTCCAGAAAAAAAGGTCTGTGACCTCTTCCATCTGTTTTTCTCATTATCCCCTAAAAACAGCTCAGGAAGCTTAGATACAAAACAGCTGCCATGGAGAGTTGTTCAAAATTTCATTCCCATCTCCAAAATGTTCTTTTTAAAGCCATTTGTGCAGCAGAGCTCCAGCAATCAGAGAGGGAGGAATGAGATCCCAATTCTCAGCTCAATTTCATTTAATCTCAGCTGAGGAGTTGACGTAATTGCACCAAACTTCCCATTTTTTTGAGGCATGGATTGGCTACCGACTCCTGAGCCCAGGCTCCCAAACGAGCTCTGCTTTTTGAGAAACCAAATCCAAGAGGCTTTGCTCCCGTTTTCCTTTGTTTATAACATGACAAATTCCTTGGATTATTGCTACCACAAAAATATTTGGAGGCACAGAGGTTTTGGGCCAGAATACAGACAAGAAAACACCCTGGGAAAGACAAACTGTGTTTTATTAATGCTGATCATTATTTGCTATTTAAGGGCTGTGGATGGGGCTTTGGTTCCAGGACGATTCCGTGCCCCAAGCCCCATATGCACTCAGGATAAACACCCGGTCCTGACCCCCTGCTTTGAATGCAAACCCAATTTCCTTCATTTTCTGCACTTTGATCGTTGTTCTCTCCCCAGGGTCCCTCTGGGCTTGCTGGGAAATGCACTGAAAGCCAAGCCAAGGGCCAAGGTCTCGGAGCTACTGGGAAAAGGTCATGTTCCAGTTCTGTGTGTCAGTCAGAGGCACCCTTAGGGACAATTGTAGGGAGAGGAAAATTCTCTTTGCCCATCCCCGGAGTAAAACAGCCTTTCCCAAGCTGGGGTTTGCCCTTTGGTGCTGCTCCTACCTGTGGACTCACAGCAAGGTTTATTTTCATCATTTACAAACCATTCCCCTCCATCCTCTCGGAGCATCACTGGATAAAAACGCTTTGCAGCTTGTGCTTGATACCTCCTGATTTTTCCTCTTGATGGCACAGAGATCATGGCAGTGCCAAGCCCTGAAAAGCCTGTGGGCTTCTCCCGTTGTAATTCCAGCCCTCTGCACAGATTTAACATGACTTTAATTGCCCTGGTATTTTCCAGACAGGCTGCGAGCTGCGGCATTGGGAGTTGCTTTGGAAAAGTTGACGAGATAAAATTAAGGAGAAATCCTTTGGGAGAATTGTTGGCTCCAATGCCTCCACTCAGCCTCTAGAACTGGCACACCCCAGCTCCAGACTGTTTTAACTAGATAGTCCTGTAATCTTTGGTTTTATCCAAAAACATTCCTGCTGGGGAAAAACCCCCTCACTTCAAAATTCTTCCTTCTCCACACCTCCACAAAATTCGACTTCCTCATCCATACACAGCTTTATTTCTCAGGGCAGTCATTCCCATCACATAATCTTGGGTCAGATGCAGGAATCTTATCTGGGATTTTCAATCATGAATCAATCAATCAATGGCAAAGGCTGAATAAAACCACGTGAGCCTCATCTGGGTGCCCTGAACCCCAGGGAATCCACCATGGAAACAGCTCAGGGGAGATGCTGCAAATCGCACTTTTTCCTAAATAAAAGCTCTTGGAATCTCAGCTGCCTTCAAGATCCAACTAAAAACCAGCTGTTATCCCTGGGGATAAACCTCTTGGATGATTCCAAGCATGATTTATTTACAGCAGCTGAGAGCAAGTGTGCAGCATTTCAGCTGCCAGCCCCGTTCCCGCATCCCTCGCATCCCTCGCATCCCTCCGTAGCCATGGAGACGACCACGGGGAGCATCGTGCCCATGACAACCCCGCAGGAGCATCTTGAGCATCCTCAGAGCAGCCCAGCCTCTCCCTGGGCTTTTCCTCGTGCCAGACTCCGGTTGTTGGCTCGTTCCTGCTCCCACGCAGGTAGTGACAGAGTTTTTCCACATGGGCAGCTCCCCTTCCAAGATAAAAGGGCAGAGAAGGAAACACACAGGGCAGATTTGACATTTAATGCCGGAATATTTGGTGTATAAAACCTCTCTGGTGCATTAATAAAGCCCAAATTTTATAAAGAGCCTTTGAATCGCTGCTTTAGGCGAAGGAAAATCTTTCAACTGAGTCGTGTGTGGCCTTGGGTCAACATCCCAGCTGGAAGATGCTCCAAAATGGGTGGGAGGGTGCACATCCCATGGAAAACTGTTTCAACTGACTATAAATTCTAATGGATAAAATTTTGTCCCGATTTCCCCCTGACACACATTTCCTGAGCCCAGTTTGTCTTTGTTTATTCTCATTTACACCCAGAGCAAAAGGAGGTGAAACTCCATAAATTCTCGGCTCTGGGAACACTTTCCATGGAGGGAAAGGGGAAAATCCGGGTGGAAATGTACTCACCAGCTCGGCTAAGAGGATTTACACCACTATTTTGTGAGCGAGTTGGGTTTAATCATCTCATCCTCACCGAGCATGTGAGTTAGAAACCAGGTCAGGGGAGGGAAAAGCTTGTTTGGTTCTCAGGTGAATAAACAAGGCAAAGACCTGGACCAAAAAAAGCTATACAAAAGAAAAACATAGTTTAAAAATATTTTAGATTTAAATTTAAATTTTAAGTATATTTTTAAAAATATTTCTCCATCTCCAATCTGGTCCTTGTTTCAGTCTATTGCTTGACTTAAAAAAAAAAAATCAAGTAATTATCTGTATTTCCTGGGGTTCAGCTTTCTCCACCTCACCCACAGCCCCTTTTCCCACTGGGAAAACTGATTTTTCCTGTCCCTTTTCCACCTCAGCCCCGCCAGGAATCCACAAGGAGCACCAAGAACCACGGTGGCACCCCTGTATCCATCACGCCTCCAGAAGGAGATGCTCCTGCCTGTGAGGGAATTCAACATTGGAAAGCACCGAATTTCGACACGTTCCTACAAGCCCTGGGCTCGCAGTGACACATTCCGGGATCGGAGCAATTCCCCCGAGGAGGATCCGGGCCGGCCTGGATGATTGATGCCAAAACAATGGGAATGGGAGGGCCTGTGCCCATCCCGGGTGTGCCCCGGGTTATTTTTGAGGAGGTGACCTCAGCTCTGCCACGTTATGTCACCCACCGGCCCGGACTGTCCTTCCAGGGGATTGCAAGTTAAAAATAAACGGGAGAGAAGGAAAGGAAAGCCTCCCTGGTGAGTCATGTGTGTCAAACCCTGCTCCGAGGGAAAAAAAATAGGGATACTCAGCTTTTCCTGTAAAGGAGCCAGTTGTGGGGAATGCACTGCTCAGGGAAGTTTGTGGGAAGCGGGATTCCAGGATCGCTGGAAGGGAGTTTGTTCCTGGAGCTTTAGGGAGGAGCGTCGTGCTTTAGAAGAGCCCGAACGCCGGGTCCTTGTCTGAGCAGAAAACAGGAGATTTATTGATAGCAGAGGACATAACGAGCCCTTTCTGGGAAGGCTTTTCCCAGACACAGCAGGGAATTGTTCGTGTCCCGCAGCAGCTGCTCCCAAGGCACTGGGATGGGTTATTTTTAAATCCAGTGCTGGGGTGAAACTGGAGCAGACAGCAAACTTCATCTTTGAGCAAGGACTGACTTCTCCCATCTCCCATAAATTAATCCAGCTGGAGGCTCAAATACACAAACTTCAATTTTTTTCTCACTTCATGGCATTTTTATTATAAGTTTTTATTCCAAAATGAAAAACAATTTCCAAATGAGCATTTTAATTCTATTTTTTTAAATAAGAGCTGTTATTTTACCTTCTAGCACCCAGGTGATGCCTGGGAGAGGTCAAAGGCACATTTTTGGGAGCTGTATCCCATCCAGCCTCAGTGCATCACTGGAAAGGCATCAGGGAAGGGAGGGTCCTTTCCATCCCTAAGGAGCTTACATGCGTTCCTGCCTGGAATAGCAGCGAGCACAAAAGCAGGGGTTATTACACCCCTAATCAGATTGGAGCAGCTACATGAGCATTTATAACCCCATGGATAAACTTTTATAGCCCTATGGATGAACATCTTTAACCCAATGGATGAACATTTAAAACTCTATGGATAAACATTTATAACTCCATAGATGGACACCTTATAACCCCTATGGATGAACATTTATAACCCCATGGATAAACATTTATAGCCCTATGGAATCAACATTTTTAATCCAAAGGATGAACATTTATAACTCTATAGATGTACATTTATAACCCCATAGATGAACATTTTTAACCCCTTGGATGAACATTTAGGGCCTTTTTAAGACCTTGTCTAAGAGTAAAGATCCGGAAGGTGAATGCAGCCTCCAATATTTTCTATTCCAGTTGCCACTCCCGTGGAAGAGAAATGAATATTAAATTAATTTGGCTGATCTGCGTCCTCAAGGATCAGGATTGGCCTTTGAAGCACAAGGAGAAAAGCTTTGCCTTATTTACTCTTTTCTGTCCCCAAACCCACCTTCACCGGTCCCTCTCCGGAGCCTCCCACAGCAGAAGATTCTGGCAGGATCCCGGTGCCTGTGAGTCACATCTGCCCAAAGATCCTGTTCCAAAATGACCTCACTGCTGAGGGAAGCAGATCCACATGGCAGGGACAAACTCCTCCCTGGCACCAGGGCTGCACTGAGCCTCCCTGACTACGGACCCACAAACTGATTTATTTTTTCCACGAACTCCTTGGCTTCGCAACAGAGCTGCCTCTGGCCAAGGAGAAAACCCCTCTGAAAGCAGCAGGAGGTGTTGGATGGAAAGTTTGACTGGATGGATTTTCCTCTCCATGGTTTTCCTCTCCTGGAAGGCTGCTCGTGCCCTTACGTGTCTCCGGGATTAGGGACTCGCTGGGACTTCTCCCCGTCACGGGTTATGTAACCAATGACATCCTGGAAAAGGATGGATTTAATGTCCTGCTCCTGACATTTTTTCCTCCTGGGCTGGGCTAAAAATTTATGTAGTCACAGAATCATGGAATCATGGAATGCTTTGGATTGGAAGGGACCTTAAATCTCATCCAGTCCCACCTCTGCCATGGGGTGCTCCAAGCCCCATCCAACCTGGCCTTGGGCACCTCTTACCCTTTTTTTAGTCCTTTTATCTTATTTTATATTTTCTCCAGGAAAACTTCGGGATGTCAAGAGCAAAGGAGAGACTCCATCCGTGAGTGGGGTAATCCTGCAGTTGAGCACAGACTGATGACCCAGGTAAAGATTCCCACGCAGCACACGGAAAAGTCCTTCTTCCACTAAAAATGGACCACAAATGACATCTTTTCTCTGGAAGGAGAGCTGCCCTTCCTGGGCTCTGCAGGGCTGTGAGCCTCGGCACAGCTCAGGTGAGCAATGAAGGCCTTGGCACCAAAAAAAAACCCAGAATATCCTGATAAAGCTTCAAATTTTTCATTACACACTGAGATGGAAAAATAACAGCCTGAGTGGCATCTTTCCTGGGGGCACTTCCTTCCCTCTGCTGCTGCCACCCCTCTTTGTCCCCAGATTGCATTTTTGCTGCTCCCATCCAGGCAGGAGCCAAATATCACTGAGACATCTGGTTCCCGAGAAAAACTCAAGGAATTTTACTTCAGAGAGACCATTCTGTGGTGAGATCTAGAAAATAAACCAAGTTCTGTGAAACACTTTTCATTTACCCTCTCAACACATTTATTCCCACTTATTTTTTGCCTTTGGAGGGTTTAAAGAGGTTTTTGGATGAACTAAGTGGGATTTGAGGTGGGATGAGCTTCAGCCCAGATTTTTTGCTGGCTCCAGTGAGTGACAGCAGAACGGGGACGGGCTCTGGGACTTCAGCCCTACCTCCAACCCCCACCAGATTACCCCAAAACCATCTCCCACAAACTCTTTGGATGTCTTCCCTGCCTTTGCTGCGGCTCATTCTCCAAGCAAACCCAGAGCAGCATGAATAAAAGTGTTTCGCATGAATTAAAGCAATAAAAAATTACATAAAATCAAGGAGAAGCAATGAAGAGATGAACTCATCTCCTTCTCCAGCTCATCATTAAACCAAAGTCAGTGTTTCCCATCTGTTATGAGAAAAACTCATCCCATTAATGATTTCTAACCTGGCTCAGAGCCTGTTTCATTATTTCCACTGCAGATGAAGCAGGGCCAAACCTCCAGTGGAGATCGATGCAGCTCCTGTGTTGAAGCTGTAGGAAATGTTACCCTGGGATGCCAAAACCCCACGTGGCTCCACTGCAGGGATGCCCTGATACACTGGGTGGGGTGGTTTCAGCCCTGATAACTTCCACCTCCATTAAAAATTCATTCATAATCCATAGGCTGCTGCTGTTTGATTGGCAGCTGGGATCTGACAAAATTTCCACAAACAGGACCAGAACACCTTCTGAAATACATTATTACGGTAAAATCCTGATTTTTAGATTTACAGGGGACTAATTCATCCCAGCCATCCCATTCCCAGTGCTGTATTTCTTTCTTTTCCTGGCATGGGGTTTGGATAGCCCAGGGATGAGTGTTTAAACCCAAACCAGGGAATCAGGAGCCATCTGCACATTCACACATGGAATAAACTTAATCCTGCCTATTTAATTTTCTCCTGCAGAAGTTAATAGCCATGTTTTCCTGGCACAGCCCACTTCTCTGCCAGACAGAAATTACTTTTATTTATTTTAACATAATCCAGCCAGATGGATCACACGGGTATGGAGCATCAGGGTAAAATCCCCTTTACATCCAGATGTGCTCTGTGGTCCAGGGCTGGGAGCATTGCTGGGGTGGACGTTCCTGGTCTAGCTGTTTTGGGCAGCAAAATGTCAGGAGGGTTTTGGCTGTGTCATAATCATCAAAGCCTGAAAAGATTTGGGTTGGAAGGACCTCAAAGCCCATCCAGTCCCATCCCCGCCATGGGCAGGGACACCTTCCACTATCCCACATTGCTCCAAGCCCTGTCCAGCCTGGCCTTGGAAACTTCCAGGGATAAAGGG
Source organism: Ptilonorhynchus violaceus (assembly GCA_013397565.1). NCBI lineage: Eukaryota > Metazoa > Chordata > Aves > Passeriformes > Ptilonorhynchidae > Ptilonorhynchus > Ptilonorhynchus violaceus. Next base: position 100,789 of record VZRJ01005274.1, read on the forward strand.
GCAGCCACAGCTTCTCTGGGTGACCTGTGCCAGGGCCTCCGACCCTCACAGGGAGGAATTCCTTCCCAATGTCCCATCCAACCCTGCTCTCTGCCAGTGGGAAGCCATTCCCCCTTGTCCTGTTTTTCCATCCCTTGTCCCAGCTCCCTCTCCAGCTTTCCTGGAGCCCCTTTAGGCACTGGAGGGGGCTCTGAGGTCTCCCTGGAGTCTTCTCTTCTCCAGGTGAACACTCCCAGCTCTCCCAGCCTGGCTCCAGAGGGGCTCCAGCCCTCAGAGCTTCTCCGTGGCCTCCTCTGGCCTCGCTCCACATCCTCCATTTGGGGTCCCAGGGCTGGAGCAGCTCTGCAGGTGGGGTCTCACCTGAACGGGGCCGAGGGGCAGAATCCCCCAGAGCTGCTGCCCACGCTGGGGGATCAGCCCAGGCTTGATGCAAATCAGTCTCAATGCAATTTATTTCCAGCTTTATTTGCTTTTCTCAACCGCCACAGCAACATCCCAGGTTTCTCTGGGTTCAAGCTCTTTATTATGGCCCATCCTAGCCCTAAAGGATGGGAAAACTCCCCATCCTGGGCTTTAGGTCTCTGTATAATCCAACCATGTATCTTTACCCTCCATAAAAGGCCCAGTTTGCCATGAGCATCCCATGGGGTTTTTAATTGCCTTTTGTGGCATTTCCTCCCATTAAACGTCGGGATACCTTGACATAAAGTGAGACTGCAGGAATGAGTTTTACTCCTCTGGAGGGAGACAAATGCGGAAGACAAATTCATCCTTTCTCCCAGAGGTCTGAGCCTGTTTTATTTCTCCATCATTCCTTGGAGCAGCTCTTGTTTATGGATAATGGATTTGGAGCTGCGGTCAGCAACTGCTAAAAGCATCCTTTCCTCCCCCAGAGCCTCGACCGTGAGATTTCCAACCCAGCCCCCAACCCTGCTGGTCCCATTGATACTCTCCAATCGACTATCCAAGCACTGCAATTCTCCCAGATTTCCAAATCAGGCCCAAATCAAGATATTTCTTCAATAAAAAATCCAAGCACTGTGATTTTCCGAGAATCCCAAAACAGCCCCAAGCCCCGATATTTCTTCAGTGTAAAATCCAAATGTTGCAGTAGTTCAAGATTTCCAAACCAGCCCCAAATCCTGCCAATCCCATCAACATTTCTTCAATAAACCATCCAGGTGCTGCAGTTTTCCAAGATTTCCAAACCAGCCCCAAGCCTTGATATTTCTTCAGTATAAAATTCAAATGCTGCAATATTCCAAGATTTTCAGATCAGCCTCAAACCCTGATATTTCTTCAATAAAACCATCCAAGTGCTGCAATTTCCCAGGATTTTTAAATCAGCTCCAAACTCTGATATTTCTTCAGAATAAAATCCAAATCTTGCAATATTCTGAGATTTCCAAACCAGCCTCAAATCCTGCCGGTCCCATTGATATTTCTTCAATAAACCATCGAGACACTGCAATTTTCCGAGACTCCCAAACCAGCCCCAAATCCTGGCAATCCCATCAACATTTCTTTAATAAACCATCCACGTCCTGCCATTTCCCAAGGTTTCCCAACATGCCCCAAACCCCGATATTTCTTCAGTATAAAATCCAAATGCTGCAGTATTCCAAGCTTTTCAAATCAGCCCCAAACCCTGATATTTCTTCAATAAAACCATGGAAGTGCCGCGATTTTCCAGCCACTCCTTTGGCCGCCAGAGTTGCTCCCCATGCCCGTACGTGCCGGGGGGATGATTTGGGGTGAACCCCGGGTTTGCGGGATGCTGGCCGCGGTATTCCCGGGGGAAGGGGATGGATGCTGGCCCGGCTGTGCGGGGCTGGGCTGCGCAGGAGGCAGCTCCTCCCTCTCGCTATTTATTCCCTCGGAGCTCCGCGGCTGAATCACCTCGAGCCGAGCAGCAGCGCGCTCCCAGCCGGTGAGTGCCGGGGAAAAAGGGACGCGGGGGCTTCGGGAGGGATAAACCCAGAGGCGAGGGGGGGTTTCACGCCGAGGGGCATCACGGGGATGGGGGGCTGCCTCTTTCCCTGCCATCGCCGCCTAAAAATAGACATTTCCAGCGTCTCCTTAAAAGCCAGAGCTCTGCTCCTGCCCGGTGCTTGTTTACTCAGGGCTGATTCGGCGCTGGCGCTGGTGGGGAATTTCTCCTTGGAGGGTTTTGTCTTTTCCCTCGGCTTCCAGCTGCTCCCGCATTGTCTGGGGGATTGAAAGAAAAAAGGGGGGAGGGGATCTCTAAAACCAGAGGCGACATTTTTAGGGAGCAACCCCCCAGCCTGCATCCCCCCTTTCCCAGAGCCGCAGCCCGGGATTTTCACCCCCCACAAGCCAGGATATTCCCAGCATCGCCAGGAGGGTCCGGACACCCCCACTCCCGAGCATCTTCCCACCTCCACCTGCCCCACCTCCCCTGGCTCCTTCTCCCCCATCCCCGGGGGCCTGTCCAAGGTTATTTTCACAGTTATTTTGGCAGCCGGGTGTTGGTTTTCACCTCCAAACCGAAACTTCCTCCTTGCCAACCCTGAGCACGTAATTGCTGCTTGTGATCGCTCCTCGCAGCCTCCATTTTCCACTCCCCCTGTGCCCTGAAGGAGCACAGAGTTCCTCCAGTTCTCCGGCACGGATATAAATCGCCCCGGCATAAACCACCTGAATTAATTCCTTATTTCCACCGTCCGCAGAGAGGGCAAATATGGGGAGGAAGGTTAAAAAGAGCCAGGAAAAAACGCCTATTAAGGTGTTCGATCTATAATTTAATATTAATATCATGGTCACGCCATAAATATCATTTCCGAGCAGAGGGATCCCAGCTCCGGGCCTGAGGAAGCGGCTCCCTACTCCCCTCGGGGGTTTGTGCCAAGGAACTCATTTATTTGGGGCGAAGCTCCGCGCTCGCTCATTAGCGCGACGCGAACGAGCCTCTCCCGTGTTTATCAGCTCTCGGCTCTAAAGGCAATTAGAGGAGCAGGTCAGCGCTTCCAGGCTGGAACATCCTCCAGGACTTTGCCAGAACCTGTTTTCAGCCAGGGGGTGGTTTTTTTCCCCCTTGGCACTCACAGAGGGGAGTGACATCTCCAAAAAAAATACTTAAAAATTGCCAATTTGCTGCTTCATCCCCCCCATTTCTTAATTTTTTCCGAGCACCCGAGGAGCGTTCACCCGTTTGGTTGTTTTTCCCTGTCTTTTGGCTATTTTTAACCCCCCTGATCTCATCCCTGCCCCCAGCGGGTGGGTGCTGCGGGGTGAGGGAGGCAGCAAACCCGCTCCAAAGCGGGTGCCTCGCACCCAGATTTTTCCATGAGCAGGCAGTCCAAGCCTGGGATTCCTGCCCATCACCAGGGAAAGGCTTGTGCATCTTCCCTGCTTTTTTGTTTAGGCCTCTTGCTGACGATCCCACCCAAAAAACTGACCTTAAAGGGCTTTAATTCAAACAGTTCTGGACATAAGATCAGATTTGGGGGAGGAAAGGGAGAAAAAGCATCATGATCTGAACCCAAAGAGAGATTAATCTGCTCTATATGGCCCACAAAGCCGTATCTAGGTTGCAACAGAATTTCTGGCTTAAACAGGGGCTTGTTTGGCCTCTTTGGGTTTTAAGGGCAACATCAGAGCAGAGCCCATCATCTTCTACCTCCATTAAGGTTATTCCTGGGATAGTTCCTGAGGAAGCTGGTCCATTAATCCCTGCAAAAAAAAATTTTAGGAGCCAGAGTTGTTTCTTGCTGCAACATGAGCCAGAAGGCACATCCAAGGATGCTGTGAAATGCCCACCCACACTGAGAATGCTTCACTCGCCCTCCCCAGCAGGCACGGAGGGATGTTGGGGGATAGCTCAGCCTCAAGCAGGATGGAAAAACCCTTTGCTATTGTGCACTTCCACATGAAACGCAGAGAAGCAGCAATTCAATGCCCTTGGCTTTGCAGGGAGGCATCTGAAGGGGTTTTGCAGCTTGGGAGATGTTTTCCAAAGGTCTTTCCAAAGGATTTGCAGAGCCTGGTGTGTATTTTACAGGCTGGATTATATGCATAGGGAGGGAAATGGCTCGTTAAAGGGGATTTCATCCTTGCCAGCCCTCCAGCCAACGTGGGAGATGCCTGGCATGCCCACGGAATGCCAGCAGCAAAACGCTGAGTCAGCAGATATTTGCAAACACATTGAACTCAAAACATGCTGTTTTTCAGTTAAGGCCCATTGCACATTAACAGGGATTTGGGCAAAACACGCTGAATTCTGTTCTTTGGGAAAAGAAAGCCTCCGGGGCAAGGCTGGGCGTTGCCCTCCCTGCAGCACCAAGCACCCAAAAGCTTTGGGACTGGGCTGAATCCGTTCATGGCATCGATCCTGGCACATCAGAAATCTCATTTCTATCCTCTGATTGGGTAGGGCAGGTCTGATAAAGTGGAGTTTTACCTCCCGATTAAGTGAAGTATTTTCTTCCAAAAGCTTTTCTTTCGCTACTTAAAATTGCCAATACTAGTGGAGGCCTTGTTGGGGGAAATATATAAATATGTACATAAAATATTTTATATCTATATATAAATAAGAGGGTGGGGGCGGGATAAATAAGCATTTAAGTCCCAAGGTGTTTATTCTGCAGCCGGATTCAAGGGGACCGGGTGTGTTTGATGTGATGCATTAGCGAGGGAGTGTCGAGCCGGGGGTGTGTGACCCTGCCCTGACGCTGCCTGTCCTTGTCCTCCACAGCCATGGCCAGGCTCCTCGGCACCTGCTGCCTGCTGCTCCTGCTCCTTGGCGTCTGCACCGACGTC
>VZRJ01005281.1:0-196206 GCA_013397565.1 Ptilonorhynchus violaceus
TTCTAGGTCATTTATGAATATATTAACCAGCAGAGGTCCCAGAACAGATCCTTACAGAAACCACTGCTGACATCTTTGATAAGTAAGAACTATTTATTTACTCCTTTTCTAAGTTTTCTATAGTTTATCAAATATTTTATACATGCCAGGACCTTCTTAACTCATTGCTTCTCAGTTTCCTATAAAAAGTCTTTGGAAATCAGGTTAGATTAAATCACTCAAATAATAATTATTATTTTTCACATAATTTTTGACTCCTTCAAAACCCTCTAAGATGCTTGTGAAGTAGGACTTGTCCTTAAAGAAGCAATGTTGAATTTTTAATCAAACTGCATTTATCCACAGGTCCACTAATATATTTTTTCTGTGTAGTTACACCACAGTCTTTTCCACAGTTATTTCAAACAGATTCTCTGTGGACACTCTTGACCCTTTTCTCCTTGCCCCCAAGGAAAGGTTTTCATGGAGGAATGGCCCCATTTTTTCCTGAAGGTAATGCCTATATGAAGAATTAATCCACCTTCTTCAATGGACTTGTCTTTCCTGAGCTCTCCTTTATACTTTGGGCTCCTGTTTCTTTTTAAAAATATCACTGCAAATGCTGGCGCTCCTTCACCATTTATTTTAAATATTCCCTCACAACTATCTTGATTTTAAACGCCACCAGGTTTTTTCCCTTAGGGTTCACCTCTCCTGTTCAGATCACCTTTATTCACAATGAACCCGGAGTAATTTAATCTTTCCATTATGGAATCATAGAATTTTGTCAAGGGTGGAAAAGACCTCCAAGATCATTGAGTTCAACAGTTAACCCAGCACTGCCAAGTCCACACTCAACCATGTCCCCAAGTGCTAAATCCACACATCTGTTAAACACTTTTAGCGATGGCGATTCCACCACTTCCCAGAGCAGCCTATTCCAATGTCAGACCACCCTTTCAGTGAAGAAAAGTTTCCTAATATCCAATCTAAACCTCCCCTGGTGCAACTTGAGACTGTTTACTCTCATCCTGCCACCAATCCCCACCTGGCTACAACCTCCTTTCAGGCAGTGGTATGGAGCAATAAGGTCACCTCTGAGCCTCCTTTCCTCCAGGCTGAACACCCCCAGCTCCCTCAGCTGCTCCTCATCAAACTTGTGCTCCAGACCCTTCCCCAGCTCCGTTGCCTTTTTTTTTTTAGACATGCAAACAAAACTTCTCAACAAGCATTTTCTTCCCCTTTGCTTTGTCTGTTGGGGTTGTGAGTGATTCAGGTTCTTTATGATGTCTATCACATTTGTGATGAGCAAAAGTCTTTACATAATCATCTTCAAAGTAGCAAACGTGTTTATCTTTTTTCGTGATGATTACGTGTTCTACTCTTACCAACCTCTTCTCCCTCTTCCAGTTTGAGTTCCTGATTTCAGAGGAGCATCTTTAGTGCTGGATGCTACATTTATATTGTCTAATGGAGAAAATCCGTCATCTGGAATTTTTTTACCTCTTCCGCCTTCTGTGGTATTTCTGAACTTCTTAATGAACAGCTCCATCTCTTTATGTAGGACTTGTGCCTCTTTGAAGATGGCTCCAACATGTCCCTGAAAGTGCAGTTGATTAATTTTTCTCTCTCAGTTCCTGTTATTCAGCCTCCCAACTCTCATGGGCTTGAATTTCCTCTCTGAAGCTTTCATGTTGCTGATACCATTGCTGCGTGCCACTTTCCCACAGGGCAGGTACTCATCATTTGGCATGTTAGAGGGTAAACTGCAGAACTGTTTCCCTTTTGGCTGAGTTTCCCCTTCATTTCTTCTCCACATGAATGCAGAGGTTACTTCCAAAGCAGTTCTGTATGTCCACATGATCCAGCTCACCTCACCTCCCATTGTACTTCCTTAATTTGAAAGCCACAAGGGATGAACAAGTACTGCAGCAGTAACTGCTCTAGTAAATATATGAGGTTTATGTTTATAAAATAATAACAGCAGGGAAAATAATTTCTTTGTCTTTATGTACTAATATGTAATCACAGAATCATTTAAATCATTTTAGGGATGGAAAAAAAAATAGAATCTTGCATTAGCTGAATTTTAGAAGATGTCCTCAAAGTCAATTTCTGGCAAAAAAAATTAAAAGGGCAACTTCTCATCTCATATAAATTCTTAAAATTCCAAGAAAATTCAATGTCACATAAGAGTTTTCCATATGTATTCCCCCAAAAAGAAAGATTTAAAAAAATATTCTAGGCAATCTCTGTGCAGAAAATAGAATGAGGCTGTTTTGTACATCATTCTCTGAGACTGACATTTAACACAAATTCCTTCAGTGGTTCTTTCATCTTGCAACAACTAACAGAATACCAAAGGAAGATCAGACTATCCTGAAAACTCTGCATCTGCAGACTGCTATTCCTAAGACAGTGCATGGGGATATTAAAAAATAATGTTGCTAAGAGTACAAGATGTTGTTGTTCAATACTGAAACTACAGCGCCTCTAGAAGGTACAAAACATAATCTGTTTTTACCATGAACTGGTATAAGCAGTCCAACTGCAGGGTTCTGGGACTGGAGTCTCTTGTAGACTGTAGGCTTGTCCTAAGGCAAGGACTAAACCCCAGAACTATTGTTTTCTCTCTGAAAACTTGGTATTTCGTGTAAGCCAGTGAATCACAAGCGAGACTCAGTGCTTCTATTTGCAAAATAACTGAAATTTTATACCCACAATTGTTCAGCAAGATGTGTTGCTTGGCATTCAGATCTTGGTTTTAATTTAATGGAACCTCATTTTGAAGTCTAAGCCAATCTGAAATAGGGCCAAATATCCAAAACATGCTGAGGCATGTAATTTTTTAATGTTTCATGTGAAGAGAGTCGATTTACATTGCATATCTACTCTTCGTGAAGAAAAAAAATCCTCTGTTTTTTTGTGCAGTTTCAGGCCTTGAAAATATTGCCCTACTGTGTGCTGGCATTGGATTTTGTTATTGCACATGATTTTTCTCTAGACTGGTTAATTTGAGAACAACTATATGATTTTCTACAAATATTTATAAGCAGGCTGAAGCGAGAGTAACTCTAACATCTGCTATGTAAGAATCATCTTAAAATCAATACAAATGAAAGCTGCTATTATGAAGTAACATGGATAGATCTGTTGTATTTGAAACTGTACAGTAGAAATTGGAATCTGGCTGTCAAGTAGCTACTGAAGGGAGCCATGAATAGAGAGGCATATAGGACATTCCAATTACTTCCTATGGCAGAGACTAAATCCGTAGCTCTGGTTCCACCCAGATACCTGAATAAGGATGTCAAATAGTGACAGCAGTGATATTCTTCCTCCCTGCGTATTTAAAGGTTGTTCCAGAATTCGCTTTTGCAGGCACAGGTACAAGTGCATCAGTTCCGTTTTCTGCTGACCAGCCTCCCTACCCGCTGCTTTGTGGGAGTTTTCACAGAATCGCAGACTGGCTGAGGTTGGAAGGGTCCAAAAGCCTGCTCAAGTAGGGCCACCTAGGCCCAGCTGCCCAGGACCTTGTCCAGACATCTTTTATCTCCACAACTTCTCTGGGGGACCTGTTCTACCTGAAGTTTCTACCTGGGGTTTTCTACCTGGAGTTGTTTCTGGATCATCTGAGATTAAATTTATTTTCTTTTGTTTTTTAGCAAAGTATATCCCTTGAGATGTCAGCATGTATCCTGGGCTGCATCAAAAGCAGCATGGGCAGCAGATTGAGAGAGGTGACTGCCTCTCTGCCCTGCTCTTGTGAGATCCCACCTGGAGTACTGCACCAAGCTCTGGAGTCTGCAGTGCAAGAAGGACTTTGCCCTTTTTGAGCTAGTCCAGAGGCGGGCCACCAAGTTAATTAGAGTACCTCTCGTATGAGGAAAGGCTAAGAAAATTGGGTTTGTTCAGCCTGGAAAAGAGGAGGCTTCAGAGTGACCTATTTGTGGCGTTCCACTGCCTAAAGGCAGCCTACAGGAAAAATGGAGAGGCACTTTTTACAAGAGCATGTGGTGATAGGACAAGGGGGAAAGACTTCAAACTGAAAAAGAGTAGATTTAGATTAGATATCAGGGAAAAAAGTCTTTACTGTGAGGGTGTGGATGCTCCATCCCTAGAAGTGTTTAAGGCCGGGTTGGATGAGGCTTTGAGCAACCTGGTCTAGTGAAAGGTGTCCCTGCCCATGGCAGGAGGGGTTGGAACAAGAGGATCTTTAAGCTCCCTTCCAATCCAAACCATTCTGTGATTCTGTGTCACTTTTATGATGGGAATGAACATGAAAGAGAGAAGGGGTCCTAGTCAGTGCCCTTCATGTTCTACACTGATCAGACGGCTGCAGACCAGAACTCCCTTGCACCAGATTGGCTTGAAGAAGTTGTGCAGCTCGGGGCACCTGCGCTGCTGTGCCTTCAGCTCATCATGTAGGGTTTGGTACCTGCAGTGGCAATTGGAAGAGAAGAGCACAAGGTGAGCTGAGGACACGACTTAAGTGCATGAGAATCAGGTAATACATGACAGTGGATCCCACAGAGGGATCCTTTGCTGGCTTTCTGGAATAACCTGACATCTGTAGCAAGAAGTGTCTGATCTTCAAACAGTGTTCATGAACACTATTTTACTCCCCCTCTCTTCATTAAAATGCTTTACTATAGGCCAGGCCACAGAGGACTAATAAGCAATCGGGAGGCAGCTATACAATTTCGGTCTGCTGTCCTTTGGTAACTGGAAAAGTGCTTGTCTAAGAGATATTCTGACACAGTGACACAGACTTCCCCGCATGTGTGTTGGCAGGGAAAGTTTATACAGAAAGACCTATTTTCTGAGTGTATGTTAGTTGCCAAAGGCTCTGCTAAAAGAATGCTTCACTGAACAAATTGGATTTAAAACCTGTGTGTGATTTGTCAAAATTATAAACTGTGGGGGTGACTCAGCTGACTCTGTGTAGGCTATATTTGATCTAGTCACTCCTGGCTCCCTTTGCAGTCAATAAAGAGAAATAGGCACTTTTAGATCATAACTCATCTACGCTTAAAGTAGAAGCCATTTATGCCCTAATACAGAAAAGCCTGTAATTAGCTCTAGGAAGAGTTGAGTCTGACTGCCTTAGGTGTAGACATGTAAAGTCAGGTGAGATGATTCCCACCCTGAGGCACTGCTGTGCCAGCATGACTCTTCCCTCAACCCAGTCACAAATATGAGATGCATGGTTCAACAGAGAAAATGTGTGATTGATATTTTCTCTATTAGAGGTGCAAAGCTATGGATGGGAAGTGTGTCATTTATTAAAGGAGGTCATTCAATGACTAACCAGCAAGAAACAAGTAACCAAGGACAGATCTGTAAGAGCATAGTGAATATATAATTTGACAGAAACCATGCTGGGCAATGTGCATTATTTTTACATGACAGTCCACTGTTACACATTAATACTAATAGAGGTGAATTTCCCTCACTTTGAGCTTTATTCTACTCTTACAGCACACATACACATGTGTAGCTGCATGGTTTGCAATGAAATTACTCCTGGTTTAGTCAATGTACATGGCAGTGGCATTAGTCTTCTGTTGTAATTTGCTTCTGTTCAATCTATTTGTTCTTAGTAAAAAAGATTTCCTGTCAGTTCCTGCAATGCAGTTTGTGCTGTGTTTTGCAAAGTGATTTCAGCATTACTATTTCCAATGAAACATTGTCCCTCAGACTTCATTTTATTACTGAAAATTTACATTAACCTTTTGATCTCCTAAATATCTTCTAATAATTAAAAAGCCTATGCTTTTTCTCTTGAATCTTTATCTTCATCTATTTTCCTTCTCTTCTATTCTCCAGGCTGTGCTCTGCAGAGTGACATGACTGACTTGGATGCCTTGGTACTATGGAGACTCGGATATTATGGTAATGAGCATGATAGGTACATTAGACTCCAAGAAGGACTTCAGGGTCATCACAGATAATTACCTTAACATGAGATGCCTGCAGTGCTGTGACTAAAAGGGATAATGTGAACTTCAGAATTACATTAAGGAGAAGTTATATCAAGCAGAGGTAGGAAAATAATCTGAAGTTTGTGTGTGCGTGCATCTTTGCCTGAAGCATTGCTTATGGGGCACAGCTGGAGGCAGATCATCAGCACAGCTCTGTCAGTGCTCTAGTGATTTGCAGGGAATCCATGTCCTTAGATGTGCTGCAAGTGTAAAACAATCACACACCTATGATCAAGGTGATTATCAGAGTTTGGAAGAACATTTTTCCTTGGCTTGGACAGATTAGTTTGGATGGTAGCTTGGAATTTTTTATTTATTTTTTTTTTAAATTTGGCTTTTGCAGCGTGAGATAAGGGATATTCAGTTGTACTTGGCCTACTCAGTGTTTTGACCCTAACCAGCTCCCAGACTGATGGTACATCGCTCTTCTCCCTCCCCTTGTTCGCACTCAGGACTGAGGGACTGAGATCTTAGATTTCCAGATGGCCCCACTGTTTCTTCTCTTCTTCATTGATGTGTCCATGCTGGAGGCAGGTGTGGTCTGCACCGTGTCCCATTCCCTTAAACCCCACATGGTGGTTACCAGCATACATACTTCCCTTAGTTTTCTCTGGAAGCAAATCTGTCGGGAAGGCAGAAAGGCATCCTGTGCATGTTGATAGATTGCCTATATACACAGCCTGGGGAGAAGGGCTGTGCAGCAGTGACTCAGTTTCTAGGGAAGATTTACATTTAGGCTGCTACCCATAGTTTGTAAACTACTTAAGTAACTCCTGGGAGAGGATCCATAAGAGCCTGACCTTCTGTTTATGTAAGAGTGTGACAAGAAAAATGATGTCCCCAAAAGAGAAAATTCTTTACTTTCTGCCAGTAATATATGTGCTCACCAAAAGGCCTAATATCATGCCTGTAATTCTAAATACAGGCAGCACCAGAAAAAGCCTCGGAGCTCAGGAAAGTGTGTCTGAATTTATGCTGCAATATCAGATGATTCATATTCACCCAACTATATTCTAGCTAAGCTTTTGGCTGGAAAACAGTTTTGCACTCTCACTGTCTTTAATTAAATGCTCAGTATTTGCTCCTTTAGTGCAGAGAGTATGAATACAGTGTTTGTTTTTTGCAGAACAGAGCACTGATTTAATGAGACCCATGTAATCAATCAAAAACTTTCTTCAAGTTTCCCGAGATTTCCAATCCCATACAGAGAGAAACAGAACGAGTGCTCCTAGCTCCTGGTGTAAAAGCTTTTGGAAATTGTATGATATTTCTTTGAACTTATGTCTGAACTTCCTTAAAAGTAATTTAATGACACAGGAAAGTATTTATATTAAGCTTGCAAGTAAGGGCTAAAGAGGGAACCTGCCTAGTGTGCGACCTCAAAGATTAACACTATAGCATTATCATGAGATAAAAGGGTAGAAAAAAACCAGATAAATGTTTTAAATGGCAAGTTATGTCAGATGAACACTAAGGACTTTAACAAATGAAACTTTCTTGTTAACAAACTGACATTATTGTGTTTAAAGGTCAGCTGACAAAAGGGTATGACTCCCAGGCAATCTCTCTCAGGCTGTGAGCAGGACCTCCCTTGGGAGACTCTGACCTTTTTCAGGGGAGGAGCAATCAAGGCTGATAAAAGTCAGTCATTTCCAAAAGAAATATAACAATAATTATGCACTGAACTAGGAGTGGACTTCTAATAGCTGCATGGTTATTCTAGGGCAGAAGAGACACTACGGAATTCATTGGTTCCCTTCTTCTGCATGTTTTTCGTGGTGACTGCATGCAGTGGACTGGTGGGCGCACTGATTGTATAGAAGCAGCTTGCTGGAGTGCAAATGAGAAGTAGTCTTGCCACAGAAGCTGGTCGACAAGTTCTTTCCAAGTATTTTTGGAATATTTTGGAATTCTTCCATTTCGGGAGTTTTTGAAGATGACATTTTCCCAATTGGTGACAATCGATTTTCTTGCAGCTTTCTTGACTTCATTAAATTAAATGATTTCTGCATCAGCTGAGAAATGGGTCTTGTTGCTTGAAAGAACATTAAGATGAAATTTGCTTTTGCAGCCTCCATTTGAGCAGATCTGTTAATGAGTGTTAGCTGCATGATTGCAAGCTCCTTGCACTAAACAAAGATTTTCTTGGGTGCCACACTAAGCTTGGCACAGCTAAAGGCAGATGTACTGAACACCCTCAGAAAAATACGTTAGATCCATCCTGTAAGTTCCAACATTCCTGTACCCAGATGCACAGTGGCCATGAGCTCAAAGTAACTACGTCTGATAAAAGGGTAATACAGAGCAGGAACCAAAAAGGGATGGGTCATGTACACTGTTCATTAATATAAACCTTCACTGCAGAAGTGCATCCCTGTCTTGGGTCTCCTGTTTATCAGAATTGATATTTGCACAGATTGTCAAGGAATACCTCATGTAGCAGAACTCAGTAACCAAGTTCAGTCTAATGAATTCAAAGTAAGATATGGAAGGATGCTGAAAAATGTTTTAAAGAAAAGTTTTTAAAAGTGTGAGGTTATTTATATTTCCTCAGTGCATTTCTAGTAAGGAAGCTGATGTAGAACATTACAGAGCATACTAGGCTGCCCTGTGTCATCATTATGGAAAAACTCCAATCATTCTCAGGGCATGTACTTTAATTCAACTGTAAATTACTGGATTTGACACTGGAATCACTTGTGGGAAATTCTGTAACCTGAGCTATGCAGGAAGGAATAAATGTTCATAATAATCTTTGGCCTTCAAATTCGTGAATCTATGTTCATTGCAGACTGTTTTTTCTCTGTCAGGGATACATCTTTGAGTCTGTAATTCTGCAGGGGAAAGCAGCACTGCAGTGAGATTTTATCTTTCTACCTACTGAAGTCCTGCAGTTAAATGAAAACAGAACTGATCTACCTATGAGACAAAATAATTCCAGTGGTAGAAAAATGAGGGCCTCATGTTTAAAAGACCCTGCAATTTGACCACTTAAATTATTAATTAGGATGGATACTGAGACAAAAAAATCTTGAGAGGAGTTGTCAATGTACAGCTACCAGAAACTGTTCACCTATATTCTTTGTGCTGCACAGACTAGAGACCCTCAGTTTTCTGCATCGAACTCACAACTGGTGAGGTTCTGTTCTGTCTGATAAATGATACTGCCTGTGCTTAGGGACTCTGGTTGAGACTGTTTTGGCATTTAGACTCATGGAACAGCTTTGGTGACAAATGAGTGGCTGGAGGCCACTGTATTAGTCTGTAGTCTCCGAGCAGCACTAACAGTCACTAGGAAGGCAGCTGCACTCTGGTGTCCTTACCTGAGCCAGACCTATCTCTCTGTTGGGGTAGGACTGCTGGAAATTTTATTCCAGTGCTGTCAGCTATGTGTTTAAACCTATTGCCTCCCTGAGTCTGCTGATTGTCCTATTATGAACACCATAGCATTATCCATGAGTGCTGTTTCCTGACACCCCCTCTGCTCATCCATCACCGCACTCATCTTGTCAAGGCTCACCTTGCAGACCCAAGCATATTTAAGTCACTTCTTGCTGCTCTCATGCCATACTAGAAATAGAGGCTATATCATCTGCCTCATAGTCATTGACAGGGACTTCATACTCAGTTCAGGAATCTGGTTGAAATTACTCCGAGCTCTGATCTAGTCATCAGTAAAGCCATCCATCTGAAACTCCTACCGAATTCAAAGGAAGTGAAAGTGTCCAGCAGCTACTTAAAATTACACCTCTTGATTGTAGAGGCAGGCTTGCTTCTTAGTTCTATTTCTCCACTGTCTTTGCCCTTTTTACTATAATTAGCCATCTTTACTGGCCAATCCCATTTCCCTAATTTTTGAACAGGACCCTCCCTCTGTGGCATGCCTACTGTATGAGAGAGACATCCTTGTTTAATTTTATGGTCTTGTTGCTAATATTCTACCTTAGGATGACTTTTCTGTTTGAGGTTATAACCGCATTGTGCACACTCTAGAACGTTCTGGGGATCCTGTTTGTGTCAATGACAATATTCATCTGAAAATTATGTTAAATAGGGAGCCTACTATGCAAGAAAAAAGATCTGCTTATAAAAGCTGTCACAAGAGATTTGCTTGCTGCACAGGCTGCAGACATACATTGGTGCACTTGCACAAGCTCATTCCTGGGCTATGTGGTGTTATGTGGTCTGTCATCCCCTCTGCTAAAGAATAGAATGCTGCCTTTGAGTGAGGCTGCATTTATTCTCATCCTGGTTAAACACGGAGGGTTTTATCTGAAGGTATCTGCAACTTCATTATTGGGGTTGTTTGCTGCATAGCATCAGTTGCATGACTATTCTCAATACCCAACTGGAGTTCTCACATTCACAAAAATTCCCACCTTTCTGGTGAGCAATGGAAAATAAATTTACTGTCATTCTTCTTCCCCTTCTATTCACCTACTTAGAAACAAATCCACCTAAGATATGTTACTGCAGCAGGTGTAACACTTCTCCCTTTTTGCAGAATAGCAGCGAATCACAATTCTCGTCCAAACCTGCATGACTTCAGGTGAGGCAGACTGAGCAGAGAACTTCAGGCAAAAATAAATGCATGGGTCTGTGCCACTAAATTGAATGCAAGATTTACAGTTGATTTCTGTAAAAACAGAAAATCACTCCTAGATTCTTTTTTAATCTTTTAACAGAACTGACTCATGTCTCTCCTTTTATACATTGCAGCTGTATCAGGGCTGCTTCAGATGTCACAACTGGTTTAAAATAAATAATATATAAATGTGGCTCAAAAAAGCTGTGTCCTTCATATATGGTAACTGGGAGTTACTACTAATGTTGATGTCTTCACAAGCCATGGCAACCCCCTAATGTGTATATATCCTCTTCTAGGTTTGCAAGGGCAAAATAAATTCATCATTCATGTGTTTAAAAATTCATACATTTTCAAGTTGTTGCTATCCTTTTCTCATATATCTTCAGTAGAATCTACAGAAGCCAAGACACAAAGTTTGTGCTTAAGTTTTTGTTCTTTCTATGGAGAAAATTCTACTAAATTACATCTGCAAGCTGTTCTTACATATTCAAAATGTTTACAGTAAGCTTAACCAATTTTGCTTAAGGGTCCAAAACCACTTCTCTTTTTGAGAGCAAATTAGGGCACAATTCCAGAAAATGGAATTTTTCAACTTATAATTGTGAACACTTAAAAATATGGATGATTCACTAAACAAGAGACCTTTCATGCTTAGCTACAATCATTACTATTAGTTTCTCTAGAAATGAATTTTTTTTTTCTCTAGCTGTTGAAAACATAAAGCTATATGTCTAGAAAAGATTCCCCATGCATGGGAAAAGAGATCTTTTCAGTTGAGTTCCTAATTGGCTTCATTTGTGCAACCTGAATATTTTGACAAGGGCATATGTTCTTCACGTTCTGTTCTACTCTGTTCTATTCTAGCCTGCCCTTTTCTCCTATGCTCTACCCCCACCATTATAATTCATGAATACCTTAATCTGGAAATGATTAAATGTTAAAATAAGAAAGAAAAGAATAATTTTCTCTTGCCTAAGTGTTTCCTCTGGTAAATTGTTGAGCTTGGTTAGGGTTTGAACAGATAGCTCCAGAATAAGTGGGAATTGCCCAGTGGCCATAATTTAGGCATTTAAAATTTAAATATAATTGCAGGTCATTTGAAAATTTGGGGATCTCCTATGCTGGAAAACATGCACCCATCAATTTTATTGATATCAGAATGCAAATAAGTTTCTTACTTTGTTGTCCCTTTGTGCTGTTAGATTTGAGTAAATCACTTTGGTGAGGAATGTATCCATGCGGATTAGGATCCTGCCCTGATACAAGTTCTCTTTTTATCAAGCTCTTTGAAACGGCAAGGAGATGTATCAGTAACACTTTTCCCTCTTTCTGATTAGCCACTACTGCCGAGTGATTGCTCTTGTCATGCTCAGCAAAAATGCCTTAGCTTTCCTGAGACAGAAGTTGTCAGTCAAGGTAGGGCTCATACTCTCCTCCCAAATTTGATTAGGTTGCCACAGAGCTCTTTTTTGAATAACTAAGTCTTTAATTACTTCAGTTATGGGGCTGCAGTTGAATGATCTTGCTTATTATAGCATGCAGTGGTTTCCTGCATGGCTGTATTGGTTTTACAATTTAAGCAAAGGCAGGTGCAGGATTGCTTTAGATTACTTGAGGTTAGGAAGACACTGATTTGCATAGCTTCAGGGCTGTTGGAATCCTTTGGGAAGTGAAAGTAATTTTCTTTTATTTACTCTCATTTCTACAGTTCCTTCTGTCACTTATTCTCACTGGGTCAGCCTTTCCCTTTACTAATGTTTATGTCAGGATGTTGCACCAGAACTACATAGATAGATTTCACTTGTACTTTTGAAAGGATGGCATCAAAGTTTTGAGAATTCAGAATTTCACCTCTTTTGTCAGAAAGCAGTCAACTAACCTCCTGTTTTGTCAGAAGAAGAAAAATTAAATTTTCTTTTAATTTTCTGTCATCATTTTTGGTATATTCTGGTACCTTTTTTGCCTGCCCCTAGTTACTTTTTCCTCACTGCTGCCACTATTGCTGCATCTGTACCCATATTTAGTATTTCTGATGGTTACTCAGGTCACAAGGCTGCAAACTTACACCGCATTACTGTTTCTTAGGCACTGGTGGTTATGTAAGTCTGGGCTTCCTAAAGGTCCCCTTTATTCTGTCACCAGTTATCTGTGATATCTATCTGTTTTTCACACAATTCCTCCTCATCCCTTTGAAAAATCTAGCTATTCCTCGTGATGCTGTTACTTTTGTCAGCTTCTCACATTATTTGTTAAACCAAGTATTTTTCTCATGTCTTGTCCAGCCATTTCTGAAGTCCTGTTCAGTAAGGTTAACCTCATCAGCATCCCAGTCACCCACCTGTGACCCTAACACTGCCCTGTCACAGTCCATGCCCCAAGGAGATGTCCCCCCCTCCATCTCTGTGCCACAAAGACCAAGCAGGTCTCCCATAGGAACCCCAACACGGGCTGCACACCTTTGGGCAGGTGCCTGACTCCAAGGGTTTGCCCTGTGCAGGGTGTGCTGGGCTGCAGGGCAGCTTTTCACCATTGCCAGCACCAACACAACCCTCCAGAGGCCAAACAGCACGAACAGAGTGGGGCATTTCCACTCCGTGACGCTCCTGTGGGAGCACCTGTCTTCCTCTGGCTTCACTGCTTGCCCCTCTGCTCTGGTCCCGTGGGCTGAACACACGCTGCTTGGGCATTGCTCACTGAAAATTATCTTCTTTGTATGCTCTGAGGGCCTCCAGAAGTGAACCTAAATGTGGTAAATGAGGATGATGAGATTAGTTAGAGAAGGGCACTCCTGACCTGAATTAAATGTAATGCAGACACACTGGCATCATATTAACAAATCGGCTTAATAACCATCTCTGCACCTGATCTTTCTCCAATACAGGCAACAAGAGCTAGATATAAAATGTCACTTGAGGCCTAACTTATATTACAACATCAGGGGTTTATTATTTTTCCTCAAAAGTCAGTATATATGTCCCAGGACTGAGACCACTCCAGTAATTGCAAATCACAGTGTTCCCAGGAGGACTGGCCAGATCTCTCTTCACTTTAGAAATGGGGCTAAATATACAGAACTGGGTACCCACATCAAATGCTAAGATTAAAGATGGAGAGGGGAGGCGGTGCAGATATTTGTGTTGATCTACAAAAGGAAGCTGTACTAACAGGGATAAAATTAAAACACCTGAGTGAGTTCCAAGAGGAATTAGGAGCAACTTTACCAGTGATTAAACCGGGGTGCTTAGGCTGGAGCTTATCAAAACTGTGTGTGTAGTAATCAGAACAGATATGTCAGCAACCTTAGCTCGTGGCAAGGGCATGGGGGAGCTATGTAGCCAAATTGCTGTTGTGTAATACTGTGCCATATCGGGTATCTTCCATTCAACTGGAGCCACTACCCCACTGGTGACTGGGTTTTCACCGATTTTTCACCCATTGAAGAGTGCACCCATCCAGGCCATGATCAGCCAGTTTCTCCAGGAGAATGCTATGGGAAATGCTGTCAAAGATGATCAGCTCCATGCCCTTCCCTGGCACTGAGGTCAGCATGATAGGCCTATGGATCCCTGTAGCGTCCTTCTGGCTGTTCTTGTAGATAGTGTTATATTTGCTAATTTCCAGTTTCTGGGGACTTCTTTGGTTAATGATTGGAAGTTGCAGGTAAATTGGAAGTGCCTTGGCAGCTCTTTCACCAGCTCCCTCGTTACTCTCAGGTGCACCACATCTGGGCCCATTGGCTTGTGGATGTCTAATTAGCATAGCACGTCATTATGCATTTCCTCCTGGATTATGGGGGGCTTCACTTAGCTCCCTGTCACTCAGCTCTGGGAGCTGGATATCCTCCAGGGGTGGGAGAACCAGATTTTTCACCTACAAGGATGGTGCTCTGTGTCTCATTCTCTACTATTTTATATCCCAAATTTATGTTTATTATCTCTAAGTACATTGTGCTGTATGTTGTATTCCATCCTTTTTCTGCTGTTCACAAACCATGGCTGTCTTGCTCTTTCCTGATATTACCCCAGTCCATCTCTGTGCTGACCATGCCCTATTTACAGCATACCACTACCCTTAGTGCTTAGGCTGTCAAAAACATTTTAAAAGATCAATGGGAGAAAATGGTAAACTCTATCCAGATTGGTATTTTCCCCTCCAGCATAGCCAGGTGTAATTTTCCATAAGTCATTTCCTTTTCCCATCAGAATTCATTTACTAATTCCCACGCAGTTAGGCTTTACCAACTGTTTTCCATAAAGCACCATGTTTGAAGACCAGATAGAAAAAACCTACTATATTTAAATTTTCATCTAAAAATAGTTTCTTAGTGAGAAATCAGGCAAGCCTTGGACAATCTGTTGTTTGGAAAATGGAGATTATCCTATTTCTGATTTATCTGTGTGTTTTCAATATTGTTTTTTATTCCAAAAATTTGTTCTCAAGTCTTGTGTAAGGTTTGACAAAAGTGGTTTTGTAGCTATTGATATCTCTTTTCTCATATGTTTTCTATTTTCTTTATTTTTAAACATGAACTTTTGGCATTTGCATATTCTCAAAAATATTTTATACTTTATAATGAATTTTGTCCTGGTTTTTATTTATTTATTTATTTATTGTGCCGTGGAAATTGCCCTGTCCTCCTAAAACTCTAAATAAATCTTTTTACTTTTACCTCAGATGATAAATTTGCCATCCTGCACTTACTTGGATTTTCAATTACTTTTTCAGCATTTATTTGACATATCTGTCCTAGTTCAATATTATTTTAAAAAATTCTTTCTTTTTCTTACATTACACCCTTTCTCTTTTCTTCTGTGTCTTGATATTAATATGGATAAAAATCATTCTGTTTTTTCATTTGTTCTTATTTCCCAAAATCTTTTTCAAGATTTCCCTGAGTGTTCCCTTAGACAAGTCTCACTTTATTGCAGTATCACTTTATTTCTGATACATTAAATATAGAATCACAAGGCTAAAAGGGCCCTGAGAGGTCATTTATTTCATCTTCCTGTCCCAAACCAAGACCACTGCAACATGGTTGTCCAACCTGCTCTTAAGTCTGTCCAGTTGCACAGGTTATCCTACCACCTCAAGTCCAGTATTTCACTATCATTTCTATCAAAACACTTTCTCCTCTTTAATTTTAATGTTTCTTACTTGAATTTAAGATGATTACTGCTTGCCTTTTTCACGAATAACATGAATAATAGATTGTTTCCTTTCTCTTTGAAGCAACCTTCTGCAATTTTGAGTAATTATGGAGGCAACACTCAGCTGCCTCTTCCTCTGGCCAGCCAGTCCTACTTTTTCCCCAGGGTGAACTTGTGTTCATGACTACAGATTTGTCTCGTTACTCTTCTCCAAACTCTGTCCAGCTGATTCTTACCGTACTTGAGCCCAAGAATGGCCATCAGCTGATTCTTCTGGGGTGTTGATTCAAGTTCTTTGGAAACTGTGTTATTACTGCATGTACATGTTGGATGGTCTTTGTTTCTTTTTTTTCATCAAAAATGTTTGATTGATTCAGGTTCAGTTTGCAAACATCTCAAAATGATATACCCCTGCAAAACTACACCCTAATCAGCTGTCCCCTTCCTATATTTCGGTAGCTGATTACTCCTGCCCTTTAATCAGTATCATGCTCTGGTTCCTGTTTCATGGACAGCTTTATGATTCTTCAGGTAATCTCCAGAATTATCAAGATTGTTTGAATTCCAGGTGAATGTACTTGCAGTTTCATCCATGGATGCTGTCATTAGCGAATGTGAGAATGCTTAATTTCATCACTCAAGACTCAAAAATATCAATTAGTTTCCATCCACAGCAGACTTTTGCAGAACCCCATGCAATAAATCCTTTCATTTGCACAGTGAACTTCTGATAACTACTCTGTCAATCATTTGTTTCAATAAAACATTTTTCTATTTTTGTAGGTTCTACTAGATGTGGTAGGTTCCTACAGAATTCAGTTAGATAGTCTTTGCATGTTTGACTTCAGGCCATTCCAGGCTGAATGATTATAATTCATTATCTCTAACTAGTTGTTTTGGGGATTTTTTTTGTTTACTTGTTGGTGTTTTGTTTTGGTTTTTATTTATCTGACTTTGACATCAACCCCTTCTTCTTTGGAGCTACAGTTGCTTATGCTGCTTCTCTGTGTTCCACTGCAGAATTAGCAAAAAAGTCCTTTTTTTTCACACCATCACAGGATCCATTAATTCAAATATAGAGAAAAGTCACACCTGGGAAAACCCCAGAAAAAGCATAAAAGGCTAGTTTAAAGACACGAGCACACAGCAGTAGTAGCAAAGCATACAGACCATTCGTTGCCTTATGCACTTGTTAATCTAACTTGAGTATTCTTATGTGTGCAAATGCATATTTGCAAAATTTATTTGCTATCATGTGTATCCTGTGAAGTTTATTTCTTCCATTTTTTAATGGTATCTAACGTGGTTGATGATTTCTAGAAAATGTCACGATAAATGGCAAATGTGATTTCTTTTACTATCAATTTTTTTAAAGACCATGGTCAGCTATTTCTATTCTCCTTCCTTTTGCCTTGCCTGATGTTTTTTAAGTGATTGCCTTTCAGCTATAGGCTCATTTGTGCAGCAATTTTCTTAGAAGGAAATTCAGAGTAACTTTAAAGCACATCATGGTAGCAGAACTATCAGGGTCTCAAGTGACCTCAAGCCAAGTCAAGTCATGCTTAGGCATTACACTAATGTCCTTGACTGGACCTTTGCACCCCTTTTGAGGATCTGCATTCTGGGTTTTTCCCAGCCTTTTAAGAAGCATTTGTTTCTAAAGCACAGTCCTGAATCAAGTCCCTTCATATATTACAGGGAATTTCTATTTGCAGCTGTTCTACCAGATGCAATAAGTTTTAAAGCTATGCTCCAGTAAACAACTGCACTCCACAGAAGGTTGTTTTGTTTCTTAAGGCCAATGCACTTTTTTTTTCCCCCTTTTTTCCGTTTGTTTTTACAGTGCAACGTATTTTCAGTTAATTCAGTTAATGTAAAGATTTGGTATTAATTAACTGTTCTCCTGAATCACTCCAGCAGGATTTGCAGTTAGCCAAGGTCGGCCATAGGACCAGTTCTGAATCAGTTTGCAGTAACTCTGTATTATAATTTTGCATGATATCCAACAGAAAGTATTTTTGCATTCATATTTAGAATAGATTCTACAACATTCCTCTTATGACACAAAAATTTATCATTCTAAGATTTAGTGATTTCTCTCTGTTCTGTCATTAATTCTGTCTTTTCCAGCTCAGATGTATTCACAGGCTGATACTTAAACACTTCATGGTTTCAAATTTACCAACTTTGTCTACTGAATTCTGCCATTTAATACATTTCCAGAATATTTTATTCAAATTTCTCTCCATTTTTGAATAATTTTGTCGGTATTTTTTAAGCTGAAGTGAAAATATACCTCAGTGCTTCTTGGCCCATTTATCTTTTATGACATTGTAATTTTTTTAATAATTATTTTTGTCAATAATCACACTGCCATTTAATTTCAAGGGTCCTTTTGACTTTTGCTTCATCATATATTTTAGATTTTTCTACTTTCTTTCCATCAAATGCTGAAAATCCTGATGTTTAACCAACAAAGGTTAGCAGAGTTATTTATTTTAAGCCAACCATAAGTAATTGTTTCTGGAGAAAGAAGGAAGTAATATTTTCCTGAAAAAAACCCCAAACCTAAAAGATAGTCACTTCATGAATTTTTGTCTTTCTTTAGTCCACATGTTTATTTTAGTTTCTCTTGGCATGTTTTTGGGCTACACTCATAGATTCATATATTTCATGTACAGATTATGCTGTAATGACCATGTAGCCTGATTTCTTTCGCAACACGAGGCATAAAATTCCTCGTAGGAATTCTTACCAGAAGCCCAGCAACTTGTGCTTGAAAGGCACTATACATATATCTGCCAAACAATTGGTTTGATCAGTACAATAGATTTTCTTCGGGCACTGGAGAAAGTGTTTAAAGGCAATTTGACCCTAATACACATCCAAGCCTTTGAAAAGATCATCCTTCTACCCTCCCAGTGCACGAGATGACAGGTAGCATTTCTTCAGCCGCAGTCACAGAAACATGCTGGCATATAAAAGCATATATTGAAGGCATACAAAGTTTTCCCTGGAGGCTGTATATTGTTCTGTCCTTAAAGTTTGCTGGGATTTTGAATGCCATCGTATAGAATGAAAAGAGTGAATTACATTGCCTGATTAAAGTGATAGATGGTGCTAGCTCAAAATAGTCAATATACAGCAAATGGTGCTATAAACCCTGAAGGAAAAAGTCTTTTTTTCTTTATAATCTAATGGATTTCCTTTCTATGATACCTATTAAATAAAAAAATCCAGCAGATATCCACAAATCTAATTTAAAATGGCAAAATGGAAACATTTGTAAATATCTTTTTCACATGATCAAAAGGTTTCTTCTACTGTTGAGTGACATGTACAAAGTAATATAAAGTACTTTTCTTCTCCATATTAAATTTAGACTCCTATAAAAAAAAAAAAAAAGACCTAAAATTATTAACTAGAATAAATGTCCTGTATTGGCAGGATAAAGCTGGCTTCTCTCTGGGCCACAGAACTGGCTTTCTTTGTCTGGGGTGAGTGGTGGTTTTCCCCATTTGTACACTTGAGCACAAGTCCAGGCCCCACCATCGATTAATATACTTGCTGCAACATCTTTTTTGTTCCCCTAACTCGGGCTGCCTTGTAAAAGTTTCTTTCGTGGAAGAAAATGTCTCTGCCCAGAGAGTGCTTCGCATTCAGTGTATGTACACCTCAGAATCTCTTTAATGCTGAACTGACTATAATTTAATGCATTGGTGACAGGACACTGGTTTTGCTCCACTTTTAACTTGAATCTCTCACTCTTTTTTAGGAAGATGAGGATCCCATGTACAGTAGCAGTAAATAATTACACATGATTTCTCCCTGGGCCTCTCTAACTATGGGAAAGTGGGGGAAGGTCTTCTTTCGACACAAGGGGTGACAGTGAGACTGAACAATTGAGCTTCCCTTCCCTTATCAGGAGACCATTTCTCACAGGAGCTTATTCTGGACAGAACTAATTCAGTATAATAATGCAAATACTTTCATCCTCTTACCCTTAATTTTATTATTAATAAATCATATTCTTTTTAGGATTCAACGCTGTACATTTGAAGAGCCACTGTCTTCAGAGTGATTTAGAAGTTTCCATTCACAGTGAAAATTCCAAAGGAATGGTGATCTACAAGTCAACTGTTGCCAAAACCTTCAACTCATGACTGACGTTGTCCACAGCAGCTTTGAGAATGGATGTCTGTCTTTCCTCCATCAAATTTCTGTCTTTATTTTGAAAGTTCAGTAGACATGAGCAATTTTAATGGTGACCAACAGGCTGATTTGTTTAACCCACTCTGAGTTGAAATCCCTCATATTGCTTTTAAGACATTAATGAGATTAGAAGCAATAGACAGTCATGCACCAACACAAGTCCATGGTGGCAGGATGAAGGGTACCATATTAGTAAAATAATAACAAGGTGATCTGGTCTCCTATGGTCAGGGCTGGTCCCCATTGTAGAAGGCAGGTTGACACACTTGTTAAAACAAAGTAAGCAGCTACAGGCAAAGCTTTTGGTTTGGTTTGGGTATTTTTTCTTTTTTTAATTATCACCTTGCAGGATTTAGTGTGCAAGAGGCTTTTCCAGGTTTCTTTTTGAGTGATGCCATATGTTAATGAGGGATGAAGTAGTTCAAACTGTGTGTGTCCTGGAATGGCTTGACCTCGACATGAAGATGAACAGCACTTTGATATGGAGTGGGATGTGTTCAACTTTAAGGACCTTTATTAAATATTACAAAAGTTGCAAATATTACAAAAGTTGCAATTATTACAAGCTGCAATACTACAAAGAGTTACAAAAAATGATGAGAAATCTAGATTGTTAGTGAGGAGGACACTGGTAGACAGATCGTTTATCTTCCATGCCATAAAACAAACAAAATCTTTCCTAAGCGTGGCACTCCAACATGTCACTGTGTTGCAGGTCACCTGTAAACCAAAATATCTTCAGATGGTAAGGCCAGTGATGGACCTGTCGAGGGACTTCCAACCAATACATGACAATAAGCAGCAACCCTACTAAAATTGTAATAGTAAGATTTTGGTAATTGAACAGTTTTATTTTGACCATCTGGAAACACTTTACTTCCTTCCATATTTAGATATCAAATAAACTTTCATTTTCCAAGCATTATTAAGGGGAATGTGAGACAAAAATAAGAGTCTCACCATTACTAATGATAGCATTTGCAAAGGAAACTCATTATTATCCAGAGCAGTAATTAAACTATCGAAACGAAACTCATACAGAAATGAGTTCTGTTTGGTCTAAGAAAGAGAGATAGAAAGGGAAAATCATACCTCTGGTATTGTGATTTGTCACAGGTTATAGTAGAGGAGAATAAGCTATTTTTCGACATGCCTAAAGGAAGTAGGAAAGTGAATTAAATTTTGGCATGTAAGAATTTAAATGAAATATTAGGAAACACTTCCTAATCACTGAAAATGATCTATTTAAGGTCATAGAAAAAGGCTGAAAAATCTACAGGCTCTTAGACATATCAAACAAGGACTCATTCATGAGCACCACAAGGTACCAGATGAGATCATCTCCAGTAGCTCCTTTTATATTTTCTGTCTAAACCTTCAGTTCAAGATTATTCCTTAGAAGATTATTTTCTTCATCTTGAGTGTAACAGTTGTGGTTGGTGAGTACATCACACACAAGTGAATTGTTTAAGAAATTTACTTTTTTCTGTGTTGGCTATTAAAAGTTGTATGCACTCAGTATGCTCCCAGCTGTCAAACATGAGGGGACTGGTTGCATTATTTCTGTTGTACTGTCCATTCCAACAACCTGAAGGCCAAAAGCCCTCAGGCTGTTGCTGACAGCAGATTTCTAATGAGGATTGAGTATTACAGTGTCTTGTGCAGAACAAGACATGGAGTATTCAAGGGCACAGAGAGGAATGAGCTCCCTGTTCACAAGCAATTGGTAAAATCTGCTATTTCACAGTCTTCCTTTCACCTTGCTTATTTGTACTCCTGTTTTTCATGCACATAAGAGTGACAGTATTTACATCCAGAAATTATTTTTCTGCCATCCTTTCTCTCCTATCTCTGCTTTTAAATATATGAGTTCTGCAACTTCATTTTTCTTCTGATGCTTGGAGTCTAAAACCCAGGAGAATTTAAACTTTAGATTTTTTTTCTCTCTTCATGAAAATATGCATCTGTAGTTCAAAGTTTGTGAGCAAGATATCCAGCAAAAGTCAGAATAAAATTGTCATCTGTCTCAACCATTCTAGCATAGTCAAGAGTTAATTAATATTGATAGGAAAAGTGTCCAAAAATAGATGTATTTTTTGAATTGCTGTATGCTAATAAGTCATGATGAGAGCATGAGAATCTGAAGTATTCTTCAAAAATCAATATGATAGGAAGCATTTGCCAGGAGAGGTTTTACAAAAAGGTCCAAATGATCTGTAGTGTAGCCTCATAAAAGTGGTTCATATTTTAGTGTAGCAATGTACTGCAACATTACTCACAGAAAATGTCCCCTTCTAAATTCCAAAACATTAGACTATTGAATCAAGAACTGTTTTATGAGTTGTATACACTTTACTGCATATGCAAGCTATGATGAGGATAGCAGGAGGTTTTGTTGCAATTTATTTTTTAAATAATTAATTTATGTGGAAATACATTATATGGACTGCAGCAGCACAAAGGTTTTCTAGGGATTTTTTTTTGTTCTTTTTTTCTTCTGACTGTAGTCTACATTTTTTTTTTAAGATCTTAGGTTCAATTCTGGAAATGCAGGCAGTACAAATAGAGGTAATTCCAATGTGTAAGAGAAATGTATGCCTGCATATCACCCTCATGTAAGTTTTGATACTTAGACTATAATAATTTATTAGTATTATTTTGTGATTACAGAAACTAACGTCTCAATTCTCCATATTATTTTACCCAAAACATCAAAAATAGCTCTAGCTTTATGAAGCTTTTCTCTGTACAAAGTTGGAGGCACAGGGGACTATTCACACTGTTGAAATGAAGATACCCATCGAAGCAAATACATAAACCTTTTAATAGTAAGCCCTTGAGGCTACTATACAGTGAATGCAGAGCCCCTGCACAGTAAGTCAAGCCCCTTCTACATTGTGACTTGTAGCAGAGGATTCGTGAGCTAGATGCTTTCCAAAAACCACATTTTTCTGGTAACATTACACATGAACCCAGGACGTGTGTGGATTTCCAGATGCATGGTCATCCTTGATGAAATATCTGACCCCTGAGCACCTCAGCCCCTGGTGACATTTATTCAGTCATTTTTTCCTAACATTTACCAAGGATAAGGGAGGCCTGTGGCTGCAAGTGTGAGATCCTCTAAATCCACTTGGAGCTAGGAAAATCTTGCTTGGTAACCAGGTAACCATATCAGTTCTGTAATTTCTGTTATCCCATGGGATTGTAGTAATTGCTGTTGTACTGAGTTGTGTTCCCTTGCCCCCATTATAGCCAAATTATTTGCTGAACAGCATCATCAGAAAGAGTGGGGAACACTCCCACCCCTGACTGCAGACCCTGGTACCCCACTTCAAAACAGGAGTCTAGAGGCAAATGCCTCCTCCTTGTCTATTTTGAAGGGATGCAGCTGGAGCATCAATTTTAGAGAAATAAAATCTTTGCAGAGTCCCTTGGGGAACCTGTGTAATGCTCCATTGAGTTTCCAGTCCTGCTTTCGGCTGAATGGGAGGTTGGCACACAGGTTGTGGCACTGATGTGACCCTGGACATACATGAAAGCAGAAATTCAGATGCCTGGGAATCTTCAAAGTAGGATGTCTGTGTACATGTTGACTTTAGTGCTCCTATAATGGGTGGTCAACATGAAAGTTTTCCTTCAATCAGAATGTTTGATTTGGACATTTGCATCCTGCCCAGTTTTGAGTAATTTTTTGGGTCCAGGAACTCAAGATCTTGCATGATCTTTTACATACATGGTGTGAAAATGCATATATGTTTTCAGATTGGCCTGCATGAGCAAATGGTACAATCTCCTTTGCTAGTTCTATGATAGGAACGTCCCTCACTGAGGGAGTGATTTTTTAAATAAATACTTTTTTCTGCTCATATTATCAGTTTAGAAACTGAGTCTCAGGACAAGCAGGTCAGTTAAAAAGCTGAGGATTATCTCAAAAAATACTGTACAGGAAAAACAAAACAAAACAAACAACTTACATTCACCTCAAATGTTCCTGTCATCTCTCTCATTTAACTTTTTTTTCACTCTTAACTTTTAATTTATTTCATGTTCTGAATGATGCGGTGAATATTGTTTTTGTCTTCTCTTCCTCTGTTCTCCTTTCTCTGGTAAGTATTTTCAGCTGTTGCTTTTTTAGGTTATTAGAAATGTCCTGTTAGAGATTTAAAACTATCAGCTGCCAGATCAATAGCTGTGCTGTGTGCTGTGATACCAGTTATTTTTCCCTCTCAGATAACTTGCCTTCCCATAAGCTGGTCTCTGCATCTTATAGCTAATTCAACGGGAAAAGGGTTTCCAAAGGCTGAGTTGCTGAATAGTGAACTAATTAGCAGAACTTCTGCTGTTAAAATTAGATATTAGCCAAGCTGGTGTGCAAATATGTTCAACAAATTTCAGCTGAACATAGAGCTCTAGTATTTAGCTGTGGTGATTTAGATTTGGATATATATTCTCAGATGATTAGCTCTGTGCCTGGTGTTATATACATCAAGGTCACCTAAACCCACTTTCTCAGTTGCTCCAGACAGAGGTCTGCCTGGAGCTAGTGAATTTTTAGAGCAAAAGATTAACCTATGCTGTTTGTACATGACCAGTCGCTTGTTATGGAATGCACTCATGTGTCCTCTTTGGGAGCAAGGGGATACAGCATGCGGGAGATGATATCTAAATGGCCTGAGTTCTCTTTCCCATTTGGAAAGTAACAGTGTTGAACAGTATTCACCAGCGGGCACTTTCTGAAACTCTAGTTATATTAACTCTACTGACCTGTCAAATTTGGAGTTTGATTAATTTTGCCAATTTAAAACGTGTGTTGCAGCTCCACCTGGTATGTTTCATTTCCTGTAATAAAATAGTTTCAAATTGATTCATGCTGTGAAAAAAAAAAAAAGTTGTATTTCACTCCAAAGTAATTTCTTTAAAGGGGAGGTAAATCTTTTAATGTTGTTGGCTGGTGAAGTACCTTGAAGTAATTTTGAAGCTTTAACAGTAGGAGCTCAGGACCAGATTGAAAACTTGAGGTATAAGAGAGCATTTGATCTAGACAGTGTTAAAGATAGGAGGAAGTTACTGCCCCAAGTCTGAGACACAGCAGCTGTGCATGCTCCCAGTTCAAAGGGGCATCAGACCCTACTGATGGCCTGTTGAACCCGAGCAGTAGTTTAACCTTATTGCCTATTTACATGGATATATCTTCCTACAGAAACAAACTGTTCTAGTGGAACTGATAAGGTCAGTTTTCTATGGCTTTGTAGCCTACATAATATATCTACCAAATGTCCCTAGATCCTTTCTGCCTCAATTCTTCTGCTTCCTCCAGGACTTTTCCATAGCCCCAGTTTCCTCCTCAATTCATTCCTCACAGCCTTCCTGAAAAGCACTTGAGGTGAGGCTATGGCATCATGATTTACATCTGCAGTACTAGAAGAGGAAAAGAGCTTTTTGGTGTCTTAAAATTTAGGAGGTATAACCGGCTTGCAGACTAATAGTAAGAGTTGTAAAATGCAAACAATTAAATTTAAAATTAAAATTAGCATGAGTAAAGGATTTCATTTGCAGAACAGGATTTTAGCTGTAATTTGGCATTTGACTCACAGTGAAAATGACAGGTTACAGACTCAAGAATAATAAAAACTGCCTCTGGAATTAATTTTCTTTTACATCTTGTTGCAACACATTAGACACATACATTATTTATCATCGCATGGATCTCATCTTAACAAACTCCAAAGCCTTGACCCAGTCACATTCTCTACTCTGATTAGACTGCAGCAGGAGATAATTATTCCAGGAATATCTCTGTGGTGAGGTTTCACAGCTGTTGCAAACCGCTAAAACAATTGAGATAACATAAACATTGACAATAAATAAAACCAAGGGATCTTCATGTTTTACAGTTTCTTGCAGGAGACACTCCAGCTAGCTGAGAGCAGGCATAGTCTGCCTCTTTCTCCAAGACTGCTTTGGTATCTTCACACAAATACAACCAAGCTGACTCTAGTGGGGAATGAGAGGTGAGACTTCTCAGATCCCCTTGAGAAGAATTGCATCCTGCTTCCAGAATTTGCCTGTGCCAGGAACAAAACTGGGTTCTGCTTAAACTGATTTTACATCACTTGAACACAGCCTAGTGGGAGCAGAATTATTACAGCTGCTGACATAAAGTGGGCTGAATGGCCAAAAAAAGGATACCACCACCACAGTCTGCAAAAATGACTCTGGATTGTCTCCACTAATGCTGGGAGATGGTCATGATTCTGGCACCCCTTCCCAGCTAAGCATAAAAGATAAAAAGTAAAGGTGACTTCTACAATTGAAATGTAACAGTTCAATATTCAATTTTGGCCTAACTTTGATTAGGGGAAAAAACAAAAAGGAGGAAGAATAATATTGCAGTCATATTATAAACCCTAAGTCTCATTCCCAGCAAATACAAATTTCATACAGGAATAGAGAAGACATGTAATACTTTTTGAGAAAAAGAGACAAGATGTGGATGATGAGAAGGGGTTTTCTCTTCACTCTGTTACATCAATCTTGCTTCCATGGGCTCAGTGGTATCAAGCTGACAGACTAAGCCAAGAACCAGACTTGTGTTAACGAGCTCTCATGGGCTTGCCTGGTGGGTGTAATTTTGGGAACAAGAACATGAAGTATTTGAATACATGCAATATTCTCTCCATTCTGCTGTTCCACTTGGAGCTGGGTCTAAAGTACACAAGATGAGAGCTAGCAAAGCTTTGTAAAGAGGCTTCAGAACATGTCTACCAGGAAAGTCAAAGGACTTATCTGGCTAGTGATAGAATTAGAGAATAATTTATTTTCATCTACCGAACTACTGTTATCGCTATTCCTGACAGAGCTCAAAGAATAAATCATATTCTGAAAAAAAATGGTATGAGAATGAAGTTTCTATTTTATTTTAAAAATTGAATTTGCTGAATTCCTGACTGAATCCAAGATACACTGTCTACCTGCTTTCCTGGATTTTAAGAGTGGAGATTTGGCTTGTTTCTAACAACATAATCTCTTTCATCAAATTCTAGGGAATCATAGTGTAAACAGGAATCTATTACACACTGAGAAACAGATGGAACTCAATATTTTGGTGAGAGGCAAACAGCTTGGTAAAGAAGAATATCCTCCCTTCCTTTCTACCTGGTATCTTCTGGATCACTCCGCATGCTGTGATTATGAAGAAGCGGGTCTATGAGGAGATTAGAATATAATAGAATGGAATAGAATAGTTCAGTTGGAAGATGACCTATCATCATCTAATCCAACTGCCTGACCCCTTCAGGGCTGATTAAAAGTTAAGGCATAATATTAAGGGCATTGTCCAAATGCCTCTTAAACACTGACAGGCTTGGGCCATTGACCAATTCCCTAGGAAGCTGGTTCCAGTGTTTGACCACCCACTCTGTAAAGAAATGCTTCCTAATGTCCAGTCTGAACCTTCCCTGGTGCGGCCTGGAACCACTCCCACAAGGCTTTTCACTGAATACCAGGAAGAAGAGCTCAGCACCTCCCTCTCCACCTCCTCAGGAAGCTGTAGGGAGCAATGACATCCCTTATTGCCCTGGCACTGGCCTTCCTGGTGTGGGCCAGGTTGCCCATGCAGTTCTTTTCTATCACTGTTATTGCATGAGGAAAAGGAGTCTGCTGCCACCCTGCTCTTGCTTCATCAGGAGCCAGCCCTGCTCCTTTTAAATCACTGACAAAAGGTGCACATCTCATTTCCTCTCAAAGGCACTTCACGCATTTCTGTTAATTCAAAAGACCTGAATGCCCCTGACATTTGTATACAAACATCCTTTGCAGTCACTGGCTTTGTGTTTTGTCTCAAAAAATTTTCTAAGAGTCCCTCGTAAAGCAGTGTATGGGTGGGCAATATTTTGACACATATCTTAATTAAAGATAAATAATTTCCATGGTTAAAAAAAAAAAAAGAGAGACTGTTCTGAAAATTTCCATCTAACAAGAATTTCACTGAGCTTAAGCACACAAGGTTTGTTAGAAAAGAAGCTTCCTTTGGCAGTCTGAGTGCAAAAAACCTTCTTTACTGTCCCAAATGGGAGATTACAAGACAGTGGCTTGCAAAAAAACCCTATTAATTGCTTTTAAAATTTTCTCTTTTAACATCTTTAATCTGGCTCTAACAGACCCTTTTAATGCTTAGCTTTATAAAATAGCCTAAAGAAACTGCTATTTTTACTCTCTCAAATGAGAGAAAAAATTTTGGTTGGAAATCAGCTACCACAAAATTTGCTATCAATTCTGAAGATTTGGTCTGCTGGATAGGATACAAAATTATAATGTTGATAAGCATTTTCCAACTGATTTCAACAGCTTCTGCATCTTGACATTGCAGACTTCAAGTGTTTATCTGCTGATGATAGTCATGAAAACAGTTTTCTCCCTCTTTTATTTTAACGAATGCCTCTGCTCAGTACTGAATTTTTTCAGGAGAAATAGATGAGGAAGTAAATGCAACACCAGAAAACATTGCCTCAAATATCTGATGTACTGTGGAGTGGCACCATACACAGTTCAAAGTCTAAAATTACACTATCTTAACCTAAGCAGTAGAGTTAAATGTGGAACACTGAAAACTGTATGTGAGCAACTACTGCAGTCCAATACTGTGTTTATTCCTATTTGGTGTAAATTGATTTAGAATATTTAAAATAAATTCAATGTTCACACAAATAGCTCACACTAATTTAATGAAACTGATGAAGCAGATCAGATTTTCTTAACTGTATCAGTTAACCAAAAGTAATAGAAAAGAGGACAAAAATCTCCCTAAGTCCCATGGGCAATAGAAACACTGTTAAGGATGCAAGGCAGTTTGGGATCAGACCCCAAAGGAATGCCAGCAGTGACTGTGCCTCAGGAAATCTCGGAATGATCAATAGAATTTTTTGCATTCCAGGAGATTTAAAGATATTTTGCAAGTAATACACATGCCTCTTCTAGTCCCAGTCAGGTTTTTAAACCAGAGTGACTTTGGCCCTGGCAGGCTGTGTTCTGTTGGAAAAGGGCTGTGAACCTTTGCTGCCCTGAACATCTCCACATCCCCTGCCAAACACGTGTGAATGTTGACACAGAAGCATGAAACACATCCAAATGCTGTATTGCCAAGCACAAAGATGTTAATTCCCAAACTCCAAATCTGCCCTTTTCCCTATCTTCTTCTAGACTCAGCAGGGCCATGTAGGCAAGATTTGTGCTTGTAATATCATATCAATTACCAGGAAGAAAAGATACCAGAGACTATTTTGCACCTCCAGCACTGCTCACATTGTTCATCAATTGATTGTGTTTTACCTGCTCATCCCTTTTTGTTTGTTTGTTTTAGCAGGGTGTGGCAGTGGTGGAGGGCTGGCACAGGCAGTAATTTATCTCCTTCGTTTCTCTTGAATATAAAAGTAGCACATTTCTTCCAAGATATCTCTGAAGTTCAAATAGCGGGAAGGTGGGAAAATGTTCTGGGAAAATCACGATGTGCTTACCCCTCTCCCATATGCCCAGGGCATTTGTTTTGGCTGCTGTCACAGGATACCAGTCTGGGTGGACTTCTGTTCTTATCTGAAAGCACACATGCCCTTATACAGGACATATCCACTTGCAATTATGTTTTTTACCAAGGTGGTTTTGTAACATTTCTGCTCATGGAAGATAACAACAGGCTTCTTGAAGTTACTTTGTGTTGCAAAAATATAATTAATCCAAGTATTTCATGGGTTGGAGCATCTCTGTACATTTGTATATTCATTCTCAGACTTGACTGTGATCTTCAGAGTGAAGAAAAAGTAAATCTTCTAGTCTGGTCAAATGTAGTTATGAATATTTCAGTTTTCCAATGTTTAAGGGCTGTCTTCATTTAAAATCACACATGCATACACAATAGAAAAAGTATGATTTATTGTATTATGAACAGTTTTTCTAAACTGTTTGACTAAATAGTGATTGAATGACTTGGAAGCTTGATTTTGTTAACTTCTTCCTCTGCAGCTTTCAAGCAAGTACCATTATCAAGAATTTTAAGTGGTTTTCACAGAAAGGATTAAAGTAACACAAAAGAAAATTATGTTCACTGTCATTTCTTTTAGTCCTTGTCATTTCATCTCAAATATCCAAGTTCCAGAGGATTTAAAGTTTTATTTTGTGTAAAAATTTTCTAATGAGTTCTTTGAGCCATATACTCCCCCTCTCCAGTCTCAAATTCATAAATTCTGGGGTTTAAGTGTGTTTTGAACTTGATCAAATGAATAGCCTTGCTGTGTCATACAGGTAACCAAAAGTAGGAGCAGTAATAGACAAGCAAGTGTCAACCCTGAGTCCTCATTCATGAGGTGAGATCAGAATATTTTAATTCAGTCTTTTTTTCCAAGAATAATGTATTGATATAAAGTAAGAAACAAAAGGAGAATTTGTATTCTTTTGGGGTTTGTTTGTGTGGTTTTTTTCCAAATTACGAAAACAATAGCAGGCACCAACCCTGGTTTAGCCGAGTTGAATAAAATAGAACAAACACATCTGTAACGAGAAATATAAATATATTCATAAAAAACCACATACAAGCTGAGAACAAACCAGACCTGTCCGTACGGTCTGAATGAATACAACATCCTTCCTCTTTATTCATAGTTAAAAGCAGTAACCAAAAAAATACCAAACAAAAGTGCATTTCTATGCTTGTGTCAATATGATGTTGCTACAGTAAACAAATTTGCTAATTTCAATCCCAGCTGGAGACTTCCACTTAGTGCCTGGAGGAATACATGGTTTTTTGAAATGACTGAGATGCATACCAGTGACAGCAAAAGACTCCCAGGACTTTATTACTCCCCCATCTCATGAAAGTTAGGAATTGAGCTTGCTGTCATTATCACTTTCTAACAGAGAATTAAAAAACTAGATGATTGTCTGAAACACCAGCCACCTTGAAAATTAAGTATTTTATTGACTGTTGCAAGAGCTCTCCAGGTGGGAATTTTAGACAGCCCTAGAGATTCCACTGGGCTGCTCCTGCTGTGTCAAGTCCAATTTATTTGCTTACACCTATTGATTAATGTTGTGGGTGGAGTGTCACAGAGATTCTTGCTGCAGGATCAATCAAATTGTACGTGGGCAAAACGTGTAAATAGTCAATAGAATATATTCCTACAGCTGCAGAAGTGGTCACGTAGGACAGCTCTTTGGTTAGGTATTTCGAAGCTGTTTTGTACCTAGAGGAGACAATCAATAACATTTTATCACACATGTACCGAAGTGGTCACGTACACCCACAGGCCAGGCAGATTCTGTGAAATGAGCAGAAGAGCTCATCTCAGGGAGTCTCACTCTGTGCAGCTGAAGATGCTGCTGTGAGAACCCTTGCAACTGGGACTCCTGGGGACCAGACAGTCCAATTGTGCCCTGTGAGTGATCCTATGCCACAATCCAAACAATTTAATTTCTACACAAAGACTTTTGAGTGTCTGTGCAACACCAGCATCCAGGTGATGTAACTTGATGACAAGAAAGACTATGGATTTTTCATGGTAGGTGAGTATTGGAGAGAAGCAGCACTCCATTGGAGTACTCTTGAGGGTGTTGAGACTGAGATTCACAAGAACAGCCCAGCAGAGGCTTCTCAGAAAGGTTGCACATTTTCCTTCCATGGAGGTTTTTAAGATGCAGCTGGACAAAGTCCTGAGCAGTCTGATCTGACTTCAGAGCTGACCCTGATTTGAACAGCAGGTTGGACTAGACAACGCCTGTTGTCCTCCCATGCAAAATGTCATATGATCCTGTGATAAGAACACGACAGAGCAACGAGAGGAGGTTTACATCTCTATTACAGGTGAAAACTGCCCACAGAAGTAGAATGGAGACTCCTCAGAATAAAGGTGCTCTGAATGCTGTTGCTCAGTGACAGTGTGTGGGAGGCAAAGAGCAGCAGAAAATGACTGAACACACTGGGGCATATAGAGACACCTGTCTGACCAACACAAGGCCATATTCTGAAAGCTGAAAGAAAGAAACAGTTCAAAACTATAAGTAGATAAGACAGTCCTCAGCAAGGAGTGGCAGAGATGGAATACTTGCTTTTTACAAAGCAGTTATTAGACAATTTGACATGAGCTTGTTTCTCAGGGAGCCATGGGCAGGTGTCTTTGAAGATGACTTCTGACTGCAGAAAGAAACACAGTAGCAGTAAATGATATGTATGAAGTAACTGGAAACGAAAAAAAGAAAAGGGAGTAAGTTTTCGGAGAGGCAAGAATGTATAAGAGGCTCGGGTGACTCGGAAAGGAAGATTCTTTGCACAAGGAAAGGAGTAAGAAAGGGATAAAATGATTAAATGAAGGAGGAAGGTAGACAATCAGGAAACATTCTAGAATGCCCCTCATGAGTTTCTAGCCATCTAGTCAAGGTTCCTTCAAGGGGATAGGGGTCTAATATCTTTGTAGAACATCATAAAAGTCCTTTGACTTCATACAGAATTTTCATTCACATTAAGAAAACTTATTATATTTAGGTATTGACTTAAAATACAAAGAGTTCCCAACAGTGCCTGGGAAAAATTTCAGGTCTGTTTTATAGCCTTAGCTGTACTAAAGCCAAAAGAGGATATTAGAAAAGAGCTAATTATAATTATTACTCTGAGAGAAAATGATCATGTCAAAGGCATTTCAATGTTCTTCCATTTCAGAGGACCTCATAAAGTTCAGGAAAAAGTCTGATTCAGTTCATAATGGGAAACCTTTTCAAAAGTACCAAAGGGGTTTTGTAACCTGAGTCCTGTGTATAACCAGAGGAAGAACTGACTGAAAGGACACCAATCCTTGTAGTCCACCATCTTTGTAGAGCATGGATGAATGCATTAGGAATTTGGGAATAAACATTTGTCACTATTTTACCAAGTATTAGTATTTGTTCTACCCATCACCTGCTCCTGTGAACAATACTTTAGATAGTCACAGAATTGATTTGCATTTGTAATTTGTTCTTGCAGGGAATATCATGGAATTCTCAACAAAACAGGGACTGTAATACAATTCAGTAGTCTGCAAGTAGGAAATACTTCAGATTTATGTTTCAGGAGACTTAGGGTACCAGGCCTAGTCCCTGAGCAGCCTGACACAAGATACACTGATTTTCAAAGTCTTTTCCTGTGCTCCCCTTTCTCCTCCCGTGCTTTCCCATGCAGGATTCTACACCTCATCCAGCGAGGGAAGGAGAAGAGAAGGAGAGATAGCAGAGGCAGATTGCTGGGAGCATGAAAAAATACTTGCTCCTTCTGCCAAATCCTCTACTCTCTTCCCAGTCAAACCTTTCCCCCAACATATTTTTCTCCTTCCCCTGAGGAGAAGAAAGGAGGAAGGATGGACACCCTGCACTTTTAAGAACCTGGTAAACTGAAGACTTATTCTCTCAGAGAGCACATCCTTGAGTCACCAAGACGTGTGCATTCCACTTTGGTATATCTAGACTGACATGGAAAATAGAATATTTTCTGCTCAGGAGCACTGGTGCAATAAATTTCTAGAGATCATTATGTGCTCCAAACTACTGTAAAAGCTTTCAGTAAAGTCTTTTTTTTTTTTTTTTTTTCCAAGAGATGTTCATAACAGTGGCATTGCCTAAAATTGCACTGGCCTGTCCTGGGCACATGGAGGAAGAAGCAAGAGTGTCTAAAAAACAACATAATGATTTGTCCTAAGTACTCTTTAACGTGAAGTTCTTGAATGCAATGGAGATAGGAACAACATTAAATCATCACAATCTGAAGTCAGACAAGCAAGTAATACACAGGGAGCCCTGAGTCAAATCTTATTGGCATAATTTTTTTTTTTAAAACAGTGAGTTATTTTCAGCTTCAGTGTATTTCTGTTCTGATTTACAAAACGAAAATTTTAAAAAGTGGTTATTGGCCTTTTCTTCTCCATTCTTAATTCTGAATTAGTTTCAGAATTTCAGTCAAACACATTTTTGTGAAGCAAAAGTCACAAATTCTCTAAGTGTTTGTTTCTCTGTATAAATCATTTTAAACTGTTCCCCACAAGCTATTTTCCACCTTAAAGTGGCACTGATCAAAGTGATGGAATTGGCACCAAAGCAAGCATTAGTGTGACTAGTTCCATCAAGTGGTTTACACATATTACCTGTGTAGAAATTGGTTGGGTTTTTTTTTAAACCCTGAGGAATGAAAAATATCCATCTGTAAGCAGCACTTGCTATGTAGGAAAATTCTTCTCTGGTGCTTCCTAATGCAAAGAAAAACATTTTTCTCTAACAGCCACATAGTCACCAGCAAGACAGTATGTGGGATATAGGATATCTTCAGAACATATTACAGCAAATCTGACAGAAGACAGACTTAGGCTGATGGTTCTGTCAGTCTAATTTTGGACATCTTTTAATTAAGAGGATGATTATGACTAGCTTTCCAGAGACATTACCAGACAAGTAAACTTACTGAAATTGTATATCAAGTTCTTATGAGAGATCTCGAACAGTTTTACTGGCAGTGGGTGTTTCAGTCCTCCGAGTCTGTTAGAATAGCAAGTCAAATATTCATCTTTCTGCTTTGCGTTTGAATTTTCCAAGTGGGCTACATCCGGAGCAGGATGTGGGATTTTAGAAAGTTCATATGCTGAATGTTATTCCATAGCTCTGCAATGGACTGGCTGGCATGCATGGGTGCATGTGGACACACACATGCTTGCAGGTGTGCCTGTGTGTGCATGCCATTGCTGTCTGCTGGGTGGCATCAAAACCCACTTGTATCAAAGATCAAGCAAACAATCATTTTCCTCTAGCACAAAATGAAAGAGGTTTACACTCTAATTCTCCTGTTATAAAGCATCTATCTAACATATATAAGTGGCATCTGTGCCAGCAAATTTAAGGGCTATGGAAGATATTTGAGACAGGAAAGTTCTTCTATGAATTGTTGAGGAAATTTGGTCAGGTCTGTGGAGCGATACCTTATTTACAAGTTTCAAGCAGGTGAACTCAATCCAGATTCTCTGTACAAATTTTGTTGCAAACCAAACTCTGCAAGGCTAGTGCAGTCTTGCATAAAATAGTTTCCTTTTCTAGTCCTAAAATAAACTGTTCCTTTCCACACATACAACAGCATTACTTGCTTGACGGACAAGATACTCATCTTCTCTGAATCTGCATGTCTCTGTGGAGTTTAACAAGATGCAACCATGTATAAAAGCTGAGAATCTGTTCTGTGAACTGCAGTCTGGCAGAAATCTGTATTTGTATCTTCATATCTTCTTAGCTCAGCCTGAATGCGGAAAATTAAAAAACTTGTGAAACGAGTCTTATACTTCATGGTGGCCAGATTGGTTGGAAACACAGTTTGAGTTTCATAGGTTTTTATCAACCATTTAAGACATATCAGTTCAGCTGGATGGAGTTGTCATTCAGCCCCCAGTATACAACACAAGTCACTTCCCAAACAGCCTATCTTCCTTAAATTAATTTTGGTTTTAAATAAATAGAAAAAAAACCAAAGAAGGAGCTTCAGACTTATCCTTCACTGACTTGAGAGGTTATGCCATTATCTCTGCAATGTCAAGAGTGAATCAAAAGAGCTTCTTTGTTTCCCTCTGTTGGGCTGTTCCTGGTTAAAAGCATGCTTTTGATTTACCATTTGAGGTGAAGAACATTGTTCTTTTTATGTATATCTGTTCAGTTCTGTGATAAATGGCACTTAAGATTTTATTGTTTACCAGTTAGTGACCTGATATGTGCTTATTTTTGAGTCCTTTAAGCTCCATGACCATTATTTTTTATTTAGACACATTTTCCCTTGTCCCTTTGTTTCACCTGCCTTTAATAGACTGCTATCATTATCTTTAAATGGATGTCAGATGTGATCCTCTCTACAGGAAGAGTGCTTTTAATCTTCATTGCACATTGTAACCTCCAGCTCTTTCTTATCCACCCTTCAAAGACAACAATAGTGGAAGACTGCTAGACTCATGTCTCTTTTAAGGGCACTGATGGACTCTGTACGCTGTTAGGATGCTTTTTCATGCTTCTGTCATCCTTTCCAGCTGAAAAATTGACAAGATAAGAATTTATAAGAACTGTGGTGTTTTAACAGACCCTTTATCTCTTATATTCTATAATCCCTGTGGAGTTTCAGAAGTGGTTGGGCTGTGATGAAGCACGCCTAGGCAGAAGCTGAATAACCAAATGTTCTGAGTTATGTTCTAACATCCACTAAGTAAAACTCTGCATCTTTTCAACCATATAAAATGAAAAATAAATTTTGACTGAAATCTGACTGATATTCTCTTGATCTGGACAGCTCCACAAATATCATGGGATTTGAAGGGTTCTGACCTTTGAGTCCACTTCACAAGCCCTTAGTAAGCTAGGAGGTGCAAATATGTCCAGAAATCCAGTGTTAAAGGATGTGACCCATAAAAGACGTTGTGTTCCCTTTCAGTGTGACAATACTTTATACATTCAGGCTGAGTAATGGGATTAAATACAGGATTATTACATGATTAATCCCTTGTTGTGGTTTAACCCCAACAGGCAGCTCACAGTCACTTGCTCCCTCCCCCCACAGTAGGATGAGGTGGAGAATCAAAGGGCAAAAGTTAGAAAACTTGTGGGTTGAAATAGTCTGATAGGCAAAGCGAAAGCAGTGTGTGCAAACGAGGTAAAACGGGGACTTAATTCACTACTTTCCAAGGACAGGCAGGCATTCAGTCATCTCCAGGAAAACAGGGCTCCATCATGCTTGATGGTTGGAAGCCAAACACTGTAATTTTGAATGCCCTCTGCTTTGTCCTTCTTTCCCCAGCTTTTATTCCTGAGCACAACATCATATGGTGTGGAATATCCCTTGGTCAGTTCGAGTCAACTGTCCTGGCTGTGTCCCCTCCCAACTCCTTGTGCATCCCCAGCCTCCTCAGTGGTGAGGTGGGTGAGCAGCAGAAAAGGCCTTGACTCAGTGTGAGCTCTGCTCAGCAGAAATTACTGCGTTATCAACACTGTTTTCGTGACAGCCCCCTAGAAGCTACTGTGAAGAAAATGAACTGTAGCCCAGCCAAAACCGGTGCGTCCCTGATCACCCAGAGATCCTCTGATGCTGAGTGCGTTGAGATCAACAGGGACTTCCAAATGCACTGTCCAGGTGCCTGCTAGATCTGTGTTGGCTGGTCAGCAGTGCCAAGCAGTTTGTGCAGCTCTGCATGTGTGGGGATGGCAGGGGGTGGCCTCTTGCCGCTGGAAAGCAAAGAGACAAGGGATGCAGAGGGGCAGACGTGCCAGGCCACCAAGGACTTTGGCCTGAAAACTGTGGCACAAGTTGTTGTTTTCACAGTGTCAAGGAGTCAGGAAGATCATAACTAGTATAGGAAATATCCACAGCAGAGCAGCAAATAGGCAATGAAAGGAAAGTGTGATCCAACCTTATACAGCTCAGTGTCACACCTACCCTGGTGATCACCATCACATCTTTGTTGAAGAAGTCAAACTACAGAAAGAAGTAATTCTCCTGCTTCTTTACTCTGATTTCATCATGTTTCTGGCCACCTTACTAATTTCCTGTGATTTCTGCACTTCCCCACTGCTTAAAAACTCTGATCTTTCCTTTGCAGAAATACTTTTTTAAAATTCAATACCTGGTCTAACAATCATAGTAAATGAACTTTCCAGCTTGTTTTTACTTTAAAAGTGGCCTGGCAAGAGATGACTTAGTAGTTTTAACTCTTTAACCCAAGCTCTCAAAAATTAAAGTGGAAAAACATAAATTCTTTAATTCTTTAAGTCTGGAAATCTGCTCGGCCTGTGTTTTTCTGAATGGTTTTCCCTGGCTGTTAAATTGATAAGATGATTATGCTATAATTATGTTATAAATAATGAGTGCTAAGAAAGGGATTTAATTCAGATAGAAAATCAGGTGGGAGCTTCTTGGAGAACAGTTGCATTGAAAACCTGAGAGGAAAAATCTGTCTTCCGAAAGAAGTTTGGATGTTCAAAAAATAGTAGATTGGATTTGACATTCCTGGAGATTTAAAAGAGCACAGGACTGCTGAGATCTGCACTGCCATTTTCATCTCTCTGTCTGTGACTTAGTTCACAGAATTAGACAAGAATACATCATGCTCACAAACATGAATCTTGGTTCTCTCTCCACAAACATTTTGAGTATCTTTCTTTCACATATTGTTTGTTTCTGTGTCCCTAATAAATGTGGGTTTCTTTTGAGCCTGCGAATGAGCTTCAGTATCAGATGTTTTCTGTGCTGCCTAGTAAGCAGGGAGACAGTACACAAGTCTTACTGCTCTGCTGGATGTCCTCCAAAATGGCACTGTGATTATTTATTTATGTATTTTTATATATTTTTTTTAGTTTGTGGGGAAGGGGAGGCAGTTACAGGCTATGTTTTGCTTGTTTTTTTCATAACTGAGGGCAATGATCCCTCCTGGTGCTTCTCATGTAATGCCACCATCAATGCCTGCACACAGCCCTGGAAAGAGGTTCATTTAAACAGAGGGTATTAAATGAGAGAAAAAGCTCAGGCTTTTTTGCATGGTAATGCAAAACATTTCTGACTTGAAATTCTAGCCAGCAACAACATTGTTCGAGGCTTAATTTTATGGTTTGAAAAGCCAAAAAATCTCTGATGTGAGTACAGGCAGGTATTACACAGTTGTTAATTTTATTTATATTTACTTAACCAAACAAAGGACGACCTTGTTGGTTTACACAAAAATCAGATTTGAGCACATGAAAACACTGGGGATATGTGTCTGCAAGATTTGAAAGATACCATTTGAATTTTTTATTCCTTGAAATGACTGGTTTTGGGGGAATTTTCAAACAATAAGTATCCCAGGGCCTCAAAGAGGCAAACACTAGTTTTCATGAGGAATATTTAAATAACATGTTCATCCTCACACCTTGCTTATATTTCTTATAAGGGCTTAAAACCTGAAAGCAAGAAATGTAATTTCAAAGTTTATTTTATTATCAAAGAAAATTTTGTTGCTTAAATTAATGATTTAGGAAAAATCTGAAATGACACTCTTTTTATTTTTCCTAAAGCCAGACTGAAATATATATAAAAAAACTAAGCTAGACAAGCTGTGTTTAATTAATATAAATTTTGTCCTAAACCAGCAGAATCAAATTAAACATTGTAACATTTAGCACTTCTGCAAAGATATACTCTATCAAATTTACAGTGCAATATAAATGTTCATAAAGAAGATTATTCATCCAATTTTGAAACCCAGAAGTAAAAATTAAAATTAAATGAGCCAAAATGAACATTGATTACAGTGGGTTTTTTTACCCCATGGAATTCATTCT
This sequence comes from Ptilonorhynchus violaceus, assembly GCA_013397565.1. Lineage (NCBI taxonomy): Eukaryota > Metazoa > Chordata > Aves > Passeriformes > Ptilonorhynchidae > Ptilonorhynchus > Ptilonorhynchus violaceus. Next base: position 39,255 of record VZRJ01005281.1, read on the forward strand.
GGTAAACCCAGGGTCCTTAGGGCTGTTGTTTCATGGGGGCGGAAGTTGCCTCTTCTATGTTATTTTTAAATTTTGTGGAAGTCATGGTCCTGGAGGGAAAAGTGGGGGTTTTTCAGTGCTAAGACCTGAGCAGGGTAAAGAGGGCCTCAGTGACTGTTCTGTACACCTTAAGGTACTGGATACTCTGGCGTTGGAGGGTGCAATGAACTGGGTCCCACTGTAACCTCTTCTCATGGTGGCTTCATGTTCTAACAGTGCATTTGCTCTGCAGTCCAAAGGTGTCACAGCAGGTCATATGGACCCACAGGAATTAGCTTTAATCAGCTTTGCTGGTAATGGTAGTGTAGCTCCAGGAGCATGGAGAGCTAAGCTGGTCAGCAATGACACAGAGTGCAGCACCTGGCAGATGCCCCAAACCCTATTCCATAGCTACGTTATTCACCTGATCTTACTAAATGAAACACAGCTTGGGTGTGCACAAAACAGAGATTCTGAAAGTTAAGGGTGCCTATGTGTACAGAAGAAGAGCAGACTTGATCCACACCTCATATCTTGGATTAATGTATCATTTATGGCTTCTTTTCTTAAAAGAAAAAAAAAAATTAGAAACCCACATGTCAATCCCCTCATTGTCAGGTACCAATGTTCAGGCAGTGAATTGCTCCCCAGGCACCAATGCTTCCTTTTAAATTTTCAATTTATAATGAAGATATGAACTTTTCCACTTGTTAAGAAAAACTCCTTTTGTCACTAAAGTTTGCCTAATATTCTAAAGTGAACTTAGGAAAAGAGGCTGAATCTGAAGCAATTTTACTTCTTTTGGGGACAATGAATCCAAACAGGCCATCATTGCAGTGTTTGTGCCAAAAATGCAAGAGAAGCTGGGTTCCTCTTGTACCAGTTCATGTCACAATGGAAGGGACAGCTGCCAAATGAAGAGAAAACTCTTACTGAGACACACGAGTCTGTACTTTTCAGACAAATGTTCAGAATTGGGAAGACAGCAGCAAATTCCATGTCAGAATAACGTGGTAGCAAGAACTGCAGCCACATGTCTGGTGTCTGTTCAGGTATCCCATCTGAGTCTCAGCACGTAGTCTTGTGATTGAAATACAGATGTGTGGACCCTGTTGCCTTAAGTTTTTGTTTCATCAGTTATATCAATGGAAATCACTACTATTTTTATTTGATTACCTTATTTCCACTTTGTATGTCTTTCAAATGACTGAAAAAATTGGAGTACTGCAGCATTAGACCCAGGGATTTTATTTTTTCACTGCACCACTTTTGCAATAATTATTTGGCTGAATTAAAACAGAGCTTTCCCATAGACAATGAAATGCTCAGTGTGGCTGCCTGATAAGGTCATGCACAGAGCAATAATTTGCATGGAGCTGGAAGAAGCACATGCCTTTCTAGGGCATAAACAAGCTTCGAGAATGCCAAAAATGATACAAGAAAAATAATTATAACTTGAATCAAACCAGCTTGTTTCTTTTAACCTTCCCCCAGACTCAGCTAATTTATTGAACTCTGGGCATTGCAGTCAGAGCTCCAAAGAGGTTTTTTGTTCCATTTTGCTGCACTCCACTGCATGAATGATCAGGGATGTAGCAGTGCCCTTGATTCAGATGTTTACAAATCACAGACCTGTGGTATTTGACTATCTTATCAGCACACATGATGCGGATAGGAACCTGTTCAGAGTCACAGCAGCACAAAGAGATACTGCCTGAATTACATTACTTCACAAGTTGCAGGGCTGTCTTTCAAAAGCCATGAGGTATTGCTTCTTTTTTTTAAAAAAAAAGAATATACACTACCACCTACCTGCTAACATAAAATTTCTAATACTTCTGATCATAAAGGTACATTATTATTCTTAACATGCGAAAGCATATATATAAAAATTAAATTTGTAACAGTTCAAGGCACTGAAAATATTTCATCTGCCTCTGGTAAGATACTGCAGCAATTATTATGTGTGGGTAGCAAAGAATTATTTTTCTATTTTCTGTAGAATGTGGTAATGAATTAGATGCCAGGGTGGTATTTTGGTGACCTATGGACCTATGATTGACTCTGCCCTATGAGTAATTCAATGAGTTGTTCAGTGTTGTTTTATTTGTGTTGATGTGTTAGGGATATTTTTTAATTTTCTTTTGTATTTTTTTTAAATATACTTGTGTATCCTTGAATTTAAAAAACCAAATTATATGGTATGTTTGTAAAATCCATGGCATATATAGCTGATAATGTTATAGGTGTATCCTTCAGCCAGTCTTGCCTGATTTAACTTGCACGTCAGCCTGGTGAAATATTGGCCAACCCTGTAACAAAGGTGTTGTCTCGGGACTGGCGTGGTGTAGGAGACAGTGGAACATGCTTCTGTGCCAATGAAATCATGGAGAATTTGGATAATTTGCTTCATACACAATCTGTTTGGGCTGGGGTGGTAGTGCACTGCTGCTTGAGTCAACTTTACCCTGCCTGCTGCGAGGCCAGGGTGTATGGCAGAAGGATTAACTTCAGGTTCCTGTGAGGTTCTGAACGCCTGATGCGATGTACATACACCTGTGGACAATTCTGATGGCCTAGATCAGATAGTTGTCAGGTTAATGTCTTTAACTCTGTATCATATAAATAAAACCCAGGGAATCCCTAACAAGGTCTTGAACCAAGGAAACAAATCTTAGGTTAGTTCTGGTAAACAGGCAAGGTATTAAAACTATGTTCTGGCATGGCAGAAACTGTATTATGGTGCTGGCTGAAAAGCAGAATTCCAGGCCTGAGCATCAACTTTGCAGAGCTTTCTGCTTGTTATCACTACATACATTTTCTTCAAAAATCTAAAGTTTTTCCTTTGAGAAAATTACAGAGGAAGTGTTCTGTGTACATCTGCAGGCGTGGAAGAGAAATTATGGAAGAGAAAGCCTGATTACCTCTACTACCCAGCAGAGACAAAGGCTGAAGCATTCAACCATTAAAATAGTTCTGTGGTATAAAGGAGATTAGCTTGAAATCTCTTGTCAATAGACATATACATACAGGAAAGCAATTTAATGTGTCCTCATTTGCTAGCATATTGAATTAGACAGGGAATTTTGGCATTCACTGAGAGCAAGTAAATACTTTCCATGGCCTGATGAGAGTATATTATTGATCAATTGGACACATTTGTCTATAAAACAATGGTCCCAATTCTTTTGCTGAATTTAATGTGAACATGCAGAATCAAGTCAGAAGTGTGACCATCTGTCAATGTGATGATGAGTTCTTTTCAGTTCAGGCTTTGATTGGCAAAGCAAGATATGTAGGGTGGTCAAAAAAATAAAAAAAAACCCAATCACTTGCTTATGAAAGGTCACTGAGGGCATGTTTGCTATATGTTCTGCTGGGGAGCACAGAGATCTGTGAAACACCATGGCAGTGCATTGCTGCAGAGCTGGCTGGGTAACAGGGATTAAAATTCCTGCTATGAATGAAATCCCTGTCATGAATGATTCTCTGGAACTTAGAAATATTTCATACATTAATTGAAAATTAATACACATGTAATCAATGTGGAGTTTTTTTCTAGGAGTGTTTATGGATCAGAAAACATCAAGAATTCAAATAAAAATATTTGAAAATTCACATCTGAAAAATGTTATTGATAATTTGATACTATTTTTAATCTTATTATTTTAAATGTCCTTTTTTTGAGAGAGAGAGAGGTTGGCATTAAGTAAAAATGACTTTCACTTTTGGCTTCCTTGCCTAAATGTTGATTGATGACCTTTCCAACAGATTATTTTTAATCTTCACAAAGAAATATTTCCCTCTGCATAGTACAAATATATAATATTACACACATAGATCTGAATTTTCTGGACATCTACATGTTTGCTAAAGCTCCTACCATATTCCAGGCAGCTTTTGTGTGAGCAATTACCAAGCCTGCACTGTATGCTTAAAAGAAAATCTGACTTCATATCCAGATATTGCATGGAGATTTTTGTCCTATCTACATGTATATATATATCTCTATATACTTTCCACAATCCATTTATATATATATTTGTATTCCTGAAAGTCAACACGAGTATGGAGGCTTGTGTGCATACATCACTTTGATGAGCTGAACATATTGTATGGAGAACATAAGTTCCAAGTAGAGACACAGTAATTGTAATAGAGGGTAGAGCAGGACAGTATAAGATTTAACATTTTGTATGAGTTGGCTTCAGCTGCTGTTCTCTAAATAAAGGAGAGCTGGTAACTGCTTTGTCCTGTTAGCAAGCCGAGAGAATCCCTGTTCCCCTTTTACTCGACAAGTTATTGAATCTCCTGAGGGGCTGCGATTTGCTCCTCTCCTGCTGCTAGCTCATGACTCCTGGCCTCCTGGATCACTCCTTCCCCTCTGCACTCCTGTGTGCTGGGCATGAGGGGCAGAAGCTCCCAGACAGGAGCAGAGCTGGCCGGGGGGCACCGGGGCAGCCCCGGCCCTGCCATCGGGCACCTCCCTGGGGATGGGACGTGGGCTGGGGATGGGACAGACTCAGCCTAGGGGGGACAGGGCTGTGGTGGGGCTGGAAATGTGTCCTGTGGTCTCGCTGGGCCAGGGACTGATGGTCCCCAGGGCCGGAATGGGGTTCTAAGCTGTGGGCAGGAAGGGTAGGGCCCATGTGGGCACTCTGGCACTGACGGAAAACACGGCAGCTATTTTGGGACAGTACCTACTGCCCATGTTCCATGAAAATCCTAATCTGCATGACAGTGCAAAGGAGATTTCTCAAGTTCTTACATGACCTGAAATAAGAAGCTTATTCTGAGCAAAAACATCTCTGGAGTAGGAGCAAAACAAGTGGGAAATAAATACAATGATATCTCGCCTAAATAGCTGATTGAAAAACAACCACACCCCCCAAATCTATCATTCCTCTGTTACCTGATCAAGCTTTCCCTGAGTTTTCCCTGCTTCTCTTCTGAAAGTGGCTCTCCTAACATACACATTAAAATTTATTGACTTGATCTCATGATTCTTTGGCACAAAAAGATCCTGGTTTGTTCAGCTACTACTACTTTTTTATTATCTACATCTGTATGCATATGACAAATTATTGGGAGGTTTTTTATACTACCTTTTGAAAACACTTCTGTCCACTCTACCACAGCATCCAACTTTGGAAAAAACATGAATTTTCAGTAAGTCAAACAGACCCAGGATTTATTTGTGTGAGGACTCTTAGGGCCATTAATTCAAATTCAAAATATGATTTTAAAGAAAATGAAAGCTACGAATCCATGATTGGGCATCTTTATTCAGATTTCAAGTGTTTGCAATATTTTTTCACTACTTTCAGTTTGAAAGTGAATTAAACTACTCGCCCAGGTTTAATGCCATTTAACTAACAAACATTCAACCCAAGTTCAAATTAACTTTTCGAGTGTCTGTGTCTCAACAAACTGTGGTTTACAGGCAATATTTTTCATAGATACAAGTTGATTTTACTATATACAGTGAGAAAAGTCCTTCTTAGTCAAATTTTTGGTGCTTCAGTCACAAAAGAAATGTACAAAAAGTTATTCTTTCTGGGAAGCTGAATCTATTTCCAGTAAAATTGATTTACTATTTGCAAGCTTGAGTGAAAGAATATCTATGAGATTTTCCAAATAAAAGAAAGGAAATTCCAAATCATATCTATCTATCTATATCTATATCTATTTAGAAACTCCTGTTCCAAACCCTGTCCTTTGATTCATTCTGTGTTAGTCTGATTTTTGATATCTTAAGGTTTTTATTTTGTTTCATTCCATATAGTGTCACACAAACAGACAGGGTACTTGCTGAATCCCTGCCTCTGAGAAGCTCTGTGCAGTTCTTTACTCTTTTCAAGGACTATTCCTATTTAAAGGATACAATAACCCAGACATTGCACATTTCTATATATAAATTTCACTCTTTTTCCTCAGCATGATGCAGTTCTCTGTATGGCTAACTATATAAAATGTTGTCCTTAGAAACTCTGTGAAATTTAGCATAGATAAATTTCATATAATTTTAGTGGACCAAAAGTGTACATAGGGGGGTTGTTTTCTGCTGAAGCACACAAGAAAGCTGAAATGAACTTGAAAGTGATATGGGCTCTTGGCTTCATGAAAGAAAATGAAACAAGATGTTTAGATTGGTCCCTCCTGAATTGCTGGGTGTCGTGCTTGGGTCAATAAAGCTCACAGCCTGAGTTTTTTACAGCAGTCATGAATTTACAATTAGGGCAGCAATGAGGTAGAGTGAAACATTTTGTGGGTCTGAGCAAAAGATTGTTCAGTTTCAGATCCCATTATCCATCCACCCCACTAGGCCCTGGAAAAAGATAGACCACCACATAAATTGCACTCTGTGACCTAGTACTTTTATGAGGGGCACTTTCCTTGGATTTATTTTGTTAATTTCTTGTTTTAATCTGTGTGGCATATGTTTCAATTCCACTTAGGAGTCTGGCAAGAGCAGAATGTTATGGAAGCTTATGAACAAAAGATCTATAATGTGCTTATCAATTACCAGTTTCAGGTGGCCGGCTTCTCATGGATGGGGCTGCCTGTGACATATGTATCCACAGAGCATCCTTAGAAACACTGGATTCAGTCGAGTGCACAGTCATGATGATGCTTGGGATAAGCTTGGACTCAGGATTAACTGAGCATGTAGACACATCATGGACTGAGCTCAGCACTGTGACTGAGCTCCCTGTCTCTCGGTAGAAGCTGGCGTGTTTGGAGTTCACTGGGGAAAGCACACAGGGAAAAAGATGGGGTTTGGCCTGACCTTCAGCTCAAACTTTTGTTAGCTTATAACTCCTTGACCACAGTACAGCCATGAGGAGTGTCTGACATATAGCCCAAAAAGTGTAATGGGTAAACAGATGTGGGTAGGACTGAGATTCTTACAGGTCTCACCAGAAAACAGTGGTTAGATCCTGTCTGAAGATCAAAGAAATTCACATGCTTAGTTATTTAGTTAGTGTAGATACTCTCACACCACCAAGAGGTGGTTTTTAGCAGTAGCATTTCATAATATGAGAAAAGGCTTTACTTTTGGTTTGGTATAATTCTATGCTAAAAGCCAGTTTTACCATTTAAAATACGTCGGAAGAATTCAAAACCCCCATAAACTATTAATCAGACTTATATGGAAGTGAAGACAAAAATACCTGTGAACATGTCCTAGATGTTTGACTTTTTCTGTCTGTTAGACAGCCTTGGACAGTTCTGACCTTTACTGCTTGTGTTCCAAATTGCGTGCACAGGAGCGGTTTGAATTCCTGAAGCCAAAGAGCTACATTACCATGTCAGTATCCCAAGGTACCTTCCCCTTTTACCATGGCTAATGCTTTTTATATCAGAGCCGATTTGCATGTAGCCATGAGCAAAGCTTTGCCTCTATGAGCCCCATGCAGACATCCCACCATCATTTATTAAAGTGTTTCAACACAAAGGGCTGAAGTATCATCGTCCCCTCAGCTCTGCTTGACAGACTGGTTTTGATCATGGTCACACATGACCAGTGCACAGCAGAAGTACTCCCCAAGCCCATCCTTCCTCCTGGAGATTCACACACTATGATGAAACACAGCTAAGCTGCTTTGCAAGGCTCTGTGGGAAAAGGCATCTGTACTGCACCTGTCCTGAGTATTAGCAGAGTGTCCCAGAGAGCCAGGCTGCCATCCTGCATAAGTTCAAGAAATACTACAGGAGTTTCACTTAAAAAATATTCCAAGAAATCCAAGTGGTTTTCATAACAGCTAATGACAGTCATTCTGGTTCTTTAGTGTGTGACAAGGAAAAATTGGCTAAAGATGTGTGACAGCTGCTCGTGAACTCATTCAAACTGACAGAGCTCTTGAAGTAACTGCCTGCATCCACAGCGGTGAAGAGGTTCACTGCAAAAGCAATCACTTTTAATTGTAAGAATTTCCCTGGCTCATAATTTTGTTCTGTTCTGAGTCAGATTTCTTGAATCAAGGATACATTACATATTGGACTGTAAAAGTATGTCAGGTCTATCCCAGTATTTCAGCCAGAACATTTTCTGGCAAAATTCTTTCTCCAGTTGCAGTTTTCCTAAAATGTAAGGAAAAAAAAAAAGAAAAAGAAAATGGTAAATGATTTTGTCTTTTTGACTTATCCTTTGGGCTCTGTCCATCTCCCTAAGTTTTGATATCTGGCTATTTACATGTGTTTAAGGTGGCCAGATTCACTTCACAGAGTTTTAATGGAATTTTGATGCCTGAGAGTATTTCTGCATTGCTTTTCCTTTACACAACACATTTTTCATTTGCTCTCTCCAAGGCAGAGATGTTGTTGCCTCATTATGTCATTCGTCAGTGTCCACCTGCGCTACCCAAAACACCAGGTAGGTTTTGCAGTTTGAACTCTGCATTCCCATGGTATGTGATCCACCCGAGATTTCAAGAATTAATCTACAGGGTCTGCAGTTGTATCTTTAAAGTCAGTACTGCTAGTTATAAGGTCTTTAAGACTTGTTTCAAAAACTTGGATGTTGGTTAATTATTGCTAACAGACCGTGAATTTGTCTTGACAACATTCAGGAACTTAAGGCTTGGAATCCCTTGAACAAAACCGTGAAACATTGTTTCTTTGAACTCTTGTTTTTCAGACTGACTTAGAGTTGAATTATCAAGTGCAGAGAGAGATACTCTGCAGAATAACAGATATTCTGCATTTATTTTTGTGATTAATCACAGCCGAAGTGCTAGTGATTTTAGAAAATACACGAATGTACCCATAAAAGCCAGTACATGGAGAAAGTCTTGGGAACAGTAGTGGCTGACGTACCAATCAATGCGTAAACCACCATAAATAACAGTATAAAAGAAAAAAAGTCAAAGGTAATTGTGAGATGTAACAGGTGGATCATAGAATCATTAGGGATTGTTCAAGATGCTGGAGAAAAACCCACCTAAAATATTCTTTTTTAAAAAGTTGAATCAAAATCTGGATCAGAAACGTAACAGCTACTGGGATGATCAGTAGAATGGAGAGCCTTTTCATAATAAGTTACTAAAAAAGCTTTGCTTGTTTAGTCCATCAGATGAAGTCTCAGAGAGGATATGACTGCTCTATAAAGATCCCTGATGGGTAAGCATCAGGAAGGGGAAAAACTATTTATGGTAAAGGACAGTGCTGACACAAGAATAAATGCATATAAACTAGCTATGAATGCAATTAGGCTGGATATGAGGAAATTTTTAACCATGAGAGAAACAAAAATTGGGAACAGACTTCCAATTAGAAACATAGGGGTATAAAACCTAATTGACTAAAACCAGAGAGCCATATTGGTTTATGAGAAGAATAACACAACATGTGTCATCAAAAACTACACTTCAGGAGTCAGTCTTGTTCCCTTATTGTTATGCATAGGCATATATGTGGTTTACAAACTGTGTAGAGCACTAATGTTTCCTTCTGCATTTTAAAAACTTTAAAGTCATTATCCGCATGTAATTTTAATCCGTTACTACTGTGTCTGTAGAGTACCTTTCAAACTGAGTAGGATTCATTTTGACATGGTAAAAGTGATTAGTCATCAAAATAGTTTTATGAAATAACTAATCAAATGGGATGATGTGACTAGCACATTATCACCTTCCATTTGAAACTCAAAGCTCATCTGTCACAACAGATGAAACTGTGAAACACAGAGATGGGAACATTTGAGCAATAGAAACCATCTTCAGATCAATGCTATGGTGAAAGACTGGATACTCGTATGAAATTAATATGTAACACCCATCACCCTCCACTGAAAATATTTTGGATGCTAAGAAATTGCAGTGCAATCCTTGTAGAATTAACGATAACTTTCTGAATATACATCAGGACAAGTAAATCAATACTTTTTTTCCTGAAATCTGTGATAATTAGGTGGATAGCTGAGCAGGCAGGAAGGTTGAGACTACATCTGGTAAACAAACTGATGTGCTTTTCTGTCAACGAGGGCACCAATTGTTGTGTGTGTATTTGACTTTCTAAGAATAGATTTCATGTTGCTGTTTATTACATATGTATCAAAATCTAAGATTGATCAAGAAGTCCATCTTTAAAGCTTTTAATTGGTCTCTAAATTTTTCTGAAAGTAAAATACACAACTTCATTGTTGTTATCTGTAATGTTCTTCCTTGAAGTTTTGCCTCAGTAATCCTACTTCATTACAGAAAGTAAAAAAGGTAATTATTGGAATTTATCTGGATTTTACACCTAACTGTGAAGTTGAAAAAATGACATAGACCTGCATTTTTTTGATTTAAACTACAATAAAAATATCAATACAAAACCTCTAGGGACTTTAATTTAATAGATCTGTAATTACAGTTGTTTACACAGACTCAAACAAACAAGAAAGCCCCTAGGTATAAGTAAAGGCTTCAGACATCCAACCAATAGAGAAAAATCTACAGAAGAAACTCTACTTTGCCTCTCTTTCTGACCAAATCTCCAAGACTTCCCCCCGAGCTGCCAGATCAATAACCTCTGCATGCATGAGAAGATCTTGTAGCAGCTCTGTGAAATCAGTTCCACGCTTCATGGGAAATGCCCTTCTGATGATGCCCTTTCCCTCGAAACAAAAGGCAATCAGTCTGATCAGTCACTCAGCTAATCTCACCCCTGTAATTACATCAAAGGAAATAGAGTGTTCTTCAAACAGGTGTGTCTGTGCTGTCCAATGCCTGGCTCCCAGCTCCACACCTCGGGAACAGTTCGGAGACCACGAGGCAGCTAAGCATGGACTTTGTGGGCAAAGGAAAGGCATGCTGGACTTGGTGCTGGTTTTTCCTGCACCATGGAGCCTCATGTTTTGGCAGTCTATTTTGAAGGTGGTCATGGCTGAGATAGACACAGGAAAGTCACATCCAAAATGAGTACTTGACTGCTGCCTATGCCAAAACAGCAAAGTGGACTCTGTGTTCAGCTCAAGGGCCAGCATGTGCTAAGGGACCGTGCCTCAAGCCATCCCTGGCATGCATCCTGCTGGGTTTAAGGGCCACAAGCTTTAAGTCAGACAGTCTAGGATTGCATCACCATTTTCTCCGCTTCTCCCTATATACTCAAATGAGTTTCAGCCTGTTCTCTAATTCTTGCCCGTTTCTTGCACAGACATTGGTTGAGGTCTGACCCACTTTAATGAAATGGGATGGAACCTACAGTTACATTGACTGTAGACTTTAGAGCAGATGCTGCACCCTAGGCCTGATATACGGCCCCCGTAGCCATGACGAGTAAAGGAGCAGCTGAGTTACCCTACCTGCACTCCTTCTTTTCTGGGGAGACTATTGTTTGAAACCTCAGTGCATTTACAAGCCTGTTGAGATGAAGAGTGATACTGTGATCAAGAGACTTTAGAGAAAATCTGGTTTCGAAAAGCTTTAGTGCTTTGTATTCATTATCTGATTTTCCGTATTGTTAACTGTTTCCTAATATACCTTTTTTTCCCTGTAAATTATCTGATAAAAGTGAAGGTGTGCTTGTAATAACCTCCATTGCATGAAAGCCTGAAAGAACAACACATTATACTTTAATTGTTGTCTTAGCTGAGGATTTAGCAGCATTGGCTTACATTAATAGCATCTGTACCTGGTGTCATCTCACACAGTCTTAGTGTCTGAATGTGTTCTTGTTTTTAGTCAGAATAGACTTGTGATCAGTGTTAATTTATTGATAAAATTAAGACTCAAAAACAGTGTAGAGATACATACAGTAAATGAAAGCCGATTTTAAAGATTATTTAATCAAGGTGGGTCCAATTTTAAGGCTGTGTTAGCTTTACACAGTTGAAAGCTTCACTGATTGCATTAAAATGGCATTAGCCATGTGGTGTCAGACCAGACAGAGTCATAAGTTAACCAGTTTTCTCCATCAGAAAACAGATTTCATGAAATTTTCAGGACATCATCCATTATACATTTCCTTTTGCTGCTTCCTTGAAATGCTCCACTTCAGACACTTAAAACACAATCAAGATCACATAATCTCAGACGTATTTTGTTCCTGAATGTACAGTCCCTGATTGTGCCCCAAGTAATGAGCATACTAGTTTTATCTATTGATGTGGTCCTAAAATGTGTAAGTAAAGTTATAAATGATGCTGAAAATTGCTAACATGAAGAAGGTAGAAAGCCACTGCTATTTTACAAACCCTAAATTCTAAACATTTATGTTGTCTTGCTGTGCCCCAGATTGAATACTGTTTTATAATCTCAGTGTCAGGGAATTAAGTGGGTTGAAGAAGAGTAGCTGCTTTTGTAAAACATTGGAGTGAGTGTTTTTTATCAGCAGCAGAGTCCTTTTTCTGTTGTGTATAAATGTCACATGTTTCTACTTTACAGAAGAAGACATTGCTCATGCATCAACTTGGCCAAGATTTTTTATTATGGACTTTTCCCCAACACTTGGTGCAGGTAAATCACAAGCAGATGAAATTCTAAGCACTTCTAGCTGCCTTCAATTAAGCGTTATTTCAGATTCCTCAGCACTTTGCAGGATCAAGAACACAGAGCATCAAAGTTGACTCTGGTATGAAGACTCAGAAATGGCCACCATGTAAAACTCCATGGAAGGTTTTCCTGTCTCAAGACCCTTCTGGCAACTCCAGTTATTTGAATCTTCCCTGGCAGTGTGAGATTGAATGATGAGCTGGAGTTGCTGCATGTCAAGGTTTTCTGGTCTGGTTGTTGTTAAGGCCTGTAGCTAGTTGATCTCCAGTATGTAATAGATAAAATACATGCCGCTCCTCTTGAAAAATAACATCAGTTACAGTATTGATTTTAATCTAGCTCTTTTGTATTGATAAAACACCATGTTTCCAAACAGGCTTTAATTGGTGTATGGAACCAAAGCCTTTGAATTAGAGTTCATTAAAGCCTGTCCATTTTTTCTGAACTGCAATAATGAAAGCTTATTTTTTAAAAGGCTATTTACACTCCTGTCTCAAGCTCAGAAAGGCAATAACCCCTTACACATTGCAGCCTCTATATATCAAGTACGAGATTAATAGTAATTACTTTATTCTAGCACCAGATTATCTGCTAATACTTAGAAGTCTTCTGAATTACAGTTCATGCTGTGTCACAGTGAGAGGATTTGTTGCTGCTCTGGATAAGGATCATCTTCTGCATAGATTTCAGCATGGCAGACTGAAGATATTAGATGATTCCTATACTTTATCTGGCCTGGTATGATTTTGGTTGTGTTTCAAGAAACTGACTGTAGACATCCTTTCCTTTAGAAGTGGTTGTTAAGTAACAAGGGGTTTTGGGGTTTGGTTGTTTTGGGTAGGGTTTTTTTAATCTTCTGAAAATCCCATGTTGCTTTTGCATCAAAATTGTCACCAAGTAATGAGAAACTTTTTGGCAATATTATTGTATGACAATGATTACAGTTCTGCTTGTGCCAGTTGGAACCCTGTGAATGAAACTCATCTCTAAACCAAGGCATATAACCTAAGCATATATATGCAGGTGTTTACATGACATCTGTGGCATCTAAGCTCCCTTATATAATGGTTATAGCTGTCAGAGACCTACTCAGTTCTGGGAACAGAGCTCCTACAGCAGTTGACCTTCAAAGAAAAGTGGCTTGATTCAGTTGTCCAAATACAGGCAGGAGGTTGCAGGGTTCCTGTATCATGTCTGCTACTGCTGTGGGGATGTCTCAGATACCGCAGGGTATCTCATCATTAGACCCCTGTGCTTGGGCAGCTGAACACCTCTACAGTCACTGGGCTACTTTTGTAACCTTCCCCATCACCAGTGCTATCATGAGCATAGAAACTGACAGGGGAAACTGTCCAGAGCTGGACTCTCTAAAAACCTCAGAGATAACATCTATGAAAAGCCATTATTGAACTATATCAGAACAAGACGTTCTATTCAGCAGAAATGTGCTTTGAAAAACAAGGATGCCCATGTATCTTAAGAGCAGAAGGCTGTTTATATTCTTATGTAAGGATTAAGATGGCAGAAATGGGAGGAGGGGGAGAGAGGGAATGGAGGATGCCATGTAAAAAGGAAAACAGAACAGAAGCAAAAGTGACTAAAAATTACTCAAATGACCCTACAAGAAAATAAAGCTGCTTTTCCTCTCATTTTGCTTTTTAGATAAGTTGTGATTGTTCACTAAATATTTCAGGCAGATGGATTCTGCTACAGTTTGTTCCTGTTCTTCCAGCTCTAACTTGGAGTTACAAAAATAATTGAACCATGAGAGAGTTTGCAAAATACAGTGCCACACACACACCCCACTGATTTCGTTGCATACATGAAAGCTAAGCTCTTAGGAGAGAACTTGGCCTTAAATGCAATATCCCAATACCACTGCAATCAGCTGGGAATCTCCTCTGGATTTTATTTGGAACAGATTTTGACCTTGAGAAAGTGGCTCTGTGTGAAAAAAACTCCATCACTTAATAGAGTGTTCTGAGTTATTTTATTTGAAAAATATGTGCTGTACTCATACATCCCAAAAGAAAAGCAAACATTTTTTGCTTGTCATATTGTTTCAAATGTATATCTACACAGGAAAGAATCATATAGGAGCTGTGAATCACATTTTGAATCAAAGCCTTTAAAAGGTGAGGGAAGGCTGAGCCTTCCTGGACCTGCTGCTAGCAGTTCTCATTTTCTGTAAAGTATAATCAGTTGTGGCACCAGCAGCACGGGAGCGGGATGTTGGCACTGGGAAAAGAGTTCCTGTTGTGCCTTACGACTGGCTAATCATCTGAAGGGCAAAAGGAATCCTTTCACTTTAAATATCTAACATTTATTTTAAAATTTAAACACGGAAGCTGTTCTTCTGAGAAAGGTACTAAAACTGGTAGAAGCGTGGTTTATGGTCTGTCACTGGGGATCCATGTTACTTTCCTGTAGTACGGCACATTCAGGATTAATAATAATGCTTTGCTATTTCAGGTCTTGTGAAGCAATTTTTTAGGGCCATAAATTTTCTTGGTGTTATTTTGTTTGTGCTGTCTGTAGGAAAAAGGAAGGGTACCTTTGCACAAAATACTGGATGGCCAAAGGCAAACCACAAAATGGAGTCCAGGAGCTGAAGCGGATTTGAAGAAGGGTTTAGAAAAGAAAATCTGTGTATTTAACTTAAGAGGTGATGAAACATTCATCTAATTTATAAATCTTTGATGAATGGACTTTTGAGGTAGAGAGGGAGCGTTCAGGACAGCACCAAGCAGAACAGCTGAGAGCAGATAAGAGTTATGCAGAGAAAGAAGAAGCTGTGATAAAACATGAAAAAGGAAAACTTCCTTTGATTGAAGTCTACTTCCTTTGAGTATGGGTCTATAGAATAGTCTTCAAGGACAGTAATAGAAGCATTACTGTTTTGAACTCTTTATTAACATTACTTTATATTACAGTAGTGAGCAGACTCTCAATGAGATCAAGGTCTTTTTTACTGAGCCATAGCTGAGAGCAAAATATGTCATGAGATAATCCCTGACTTGGAAATCTAATGAGATTGATAAAAAAGAGTAGAAAAGTTAAGGCAGTAACCTTTCCTAAGGTTACAACCCAAGTCAGTGATGGATTTATTTATTTATTACTGATTTATCTAGTGAAATAAAACCATGATACATAGACTTTAAAATTACAGCTGTGTGCTGAGAGGAGATGAGCTGAACAACCCCTTCTTCTGAAAAACTCTCCCATTTGCTATAATTATCTCAGATGAGCAGAGTACACAGTGGCATTGTGAGTGCATTGGAGGTTATTAGCATTTACCTTGTAACAGAACTGTGTTAGACACCAGCACTGAACATTGTAAGCTCCTCTTAACAACTTACAGCTAGTAAATACATTTCCCTCATTGTTTTCCTTTGCTGAAAAATGCATGAAATTGGAGTTAAGAGAAAAGTCCCTCTAGTGAGGATTGCATAACTCTAGTCAAGGCACTGCAATAACCTCAGTTTTATGTAGATTATCATTTCCTTAATAATCGTACACTTATTTGGGAAGATCTTATGATGCTTAAAAATTTTTAGGAAGCGTGGGAAGCCTTTGTGGTCCTGCAGTTCTCTGTGACTGCAGAAAAAAAAGCTCTGGCAGCAGGGGACCATGTTTTACAACCAGAATTACCAGAAAACAGCACATTTACGTGTTGACTCTGAAGTCTTAGGAACAATATTTGTGTCAACAAATGTATTTTACCACGTATCAGAAAATGCTACTGATGTTCCTAGTTTTCTTTTTAAATGACAGAAAGCAGGATCACAGTCTTAGCAGAATAAAAAAATTTGTACAAATACAGTTTTCAAATACTGGGGGAAGATGCATTAAGTAATACACCTCACATTTTGCTGATTTTTTGCACTCATTAGAGAGATGAGATAAAATAATATTTAAGAGAAGATTTACATAGATGAGAAACAGCATTAGCAGGCTTATATAGCCTTCTGGCAGAACTGTGCAATAGCAGGGTATATTTTTATGTACAGAAATATTGTGGAATTTATTTTTAAAAATTACTGTTTCTTAGGAAAAAAATGATTACAAATATAGTTAAGTTCATGTAGATAAGTACTTCTTTTTGGTTTTTGTCTTCATTTCCATTTCTTTACATTTTACCTCCTTTTTCTCTCTTTTTTTGTGTCTAATTTTCTATTGTCTTTTCTGTCTTTTTAAAGAGTATTTGTTCCCTGCACCCTCCTTCTGCCTTTCATGGCTTGCCCCTTTATGATTCTTCCCAGAAAACTGTAAAGGAAATCTGCACAACAGAAAATCAGTGAGTTTTAAATGAAGCAGGGTGCTGATGGGACATTCATCACACATTTATATGCCTATAATACATGTCTACAAAAAAAAAAAAAACCTAAAAATCTGTGTTCCGTAAAATCGCCTTTCTGGTTTTAAGACAGCTGAAGACACACAGCAAACATATTGTGGTTCCTTTTCTCACTGTATTTCCCTTCTTTTATATGACTGCAGCTCTTGAAGTATGCTCGACATTGTGCAGATCCAGGGGCACAGATTGTGTTGCAGTGTGTGTGCAGTCTAAACAGATGAGAGAGAGAAGCAACACTCCTGGTAAACCCTTGTCGGTGTTTCCTTCCTTCTCCCAAAGGATTTCTCCTGACTGTCCCTTCTCTCCAAGTGCAACATGTCCCTGGACAGATGTTTAAGGGTATGTTGCTTTCCTTCACCTCAGATCACCATCTGGCAGATTCCTGTTCAGCAAGTCTCCACGGGAGAGGACAAACACTCAGATGGGAACTGGCACACTGATGGTTCTGCCTAAAAGGTAGGGACTTACCCA
Source organism: Ptilonorhynchus violaceus (assembly GCA_013397565.1). Taxonomy (NCBI): domain Eukaryota; kingdom Metazoa; phylum Chordata; class Aves; order Passeriformes; family Ptilonorhynchidae; genus Ptilonorhynchus; species Ptilonorhynchus violaceus. Next base: position 56,580 of record VZRJ01005281.1, read on the forward strand.
TATTTCTCTTCTGTGCTCCTCCCTTGCTGTTTCCTCTCCTTGCAACCACCTTCATCCATTGCTTACATTCTTCCATTTCCCAGAGCACCTGTAGATTTGCCATTTTTCCCTTTCCTCCTCTTTTGTAGCTTTCACACCTGACATGAAGCTGTTTTGTTTCTACTTTTGATTACTTCTTGTTTCCTCCTTTCTCTACCTGCAGACTCCTGCAATGCTGGTGAATCCTGCAGCTCCTTTTCTCAGAGGAGACCAGGATTCAGGATGAGAAGACATAGACACCCCTGCAGTTTGGCAGCTGACAGTAACCATAGCATGTGCTGCTTGCCAAAGTTGTCTCCAGTTCTGATCGGAGGCTACATTTAGCAGTGATCAACTTTTGGTAATTGTAATTGAGGCTTTTTAAATTTTTAAATGTGGCATTAGTAATTATAGATGCTAGTATTTTTTTTTTTCCTTTCCAGTGCTTGTGACTGTAGATGACACATTTTCCACAATAAAATAGTCACATTATGAAAAATTTGAAGCCACAGGAGGACTAGAACTTTCAGAAAAATCCCCAAAGACTACAAAACTGCATGATAAAACCTGATGAGCTGGTGACACAGCGCAGGCTGCTGAAGAAATGTCAGCCAGTGCTGCAGCTCCAGCTGCATGCACTTGAGAACTGGAGTTCAAGGGAGATTAATCCCTCATCAGAAACACAGACCCTTTATACCTCCTATAATTGGTTGAGCCTAATATGAGATATTGACATCTCTGAAAAGACAGCAAATGTACAGAAAGCAAGTTAAAGAGCACTCACATGCCTGTGCATAAGGGTTGCAGCTGATCTGCCTGCAGTACCTTAAGTCCATCTGGCTTAGGTGTCAATAGCAGAATACTCACAGCAACACAATCTTTGTCAAATGGTTATATAGCTGCAGTGAAGCCTCAGGCATCATTGCTCTTGGTGCCTAAGACAGCTACCTTAGAGCTAATTATCTCTCTCTGTGCCATAGTCATGTTCTCTGAAAGAAGTCATCCATCAGAAGGTGCTTGGCGTGTCACATGAATCTTCAGTGGACTCTTCAGGTTGCCAGCCACTGTTCTACCAGACACCTGATCCCCCTCACTGATCCCAACAAGGATAGCTGGGCATCAGGGAGGCTGGGGTGGGACACCCTCCTCCTCTGCCCTGCCTGTGTTTAGGATGGCAATTATGCTTTGTTGGATGATTCATGGGGCAGTGCTGTGCTACCCTGTGAGAGAGAACACTCAGAGGATGGGCAGCAGTTCCAGTACAGTATCCTTTGCAATTCGGCAGTGCAGAAACTGCCCTTTCTGCGTGGCCCACCAAGATGCAGAAAACTTGTAAAATATGGTGCTGTCTCAGGATTATTTATGTGCAAGCTCAGAAGGAAAGTTATGAGCTCCACTGGGAAAGAGCAAAACTAGGTAAACGGGCAACACCACTGAGGATGAAGTTGAACCTTGACAAGCACAATATAAAGCACATTGAAAGGAATGATTTAAGTTATAAGTACACACAGATGGTCCCTGAATTAGCTGCAGTCTCATGCAATAAAGAATTGGATTTTGCAGCAAACAGCTCCCAGTCTGCTCAGAGACTGGGAAAGCAAAAGCATTTAGCTACATTAAGGAGGAGAGAAAACGACATGTTCAAAATCAGCGCTTGTACATACATGTTGACATATGGCAGTGATTTCCAAAGGGTTTAAATAACTTAGATTGGCAATCAGACTATCTTTTCACATCATCTAAAGGGAAATTAGAAAGTCTGTAGGTAATTAATTTCATGGAAATAAGGGGGAACTTACTTGTCAACATCTGTAAGCACCAGGATGCTTGCTCCCAGCCCTCATCAGTGGAAAATGCATTGAATAATTAGATTGCCTTTTATGAGTAATCATTGTTACCTCTGTCTGCCATGACTGGAGAAAGCCAGTTTAAATTAACAGTCTGGTATTGCTAGTCTGGACTTCAGGCTGCCCTATGCAGAGCAGTTGCCTGGGTATTGTTCACACCATTCCCTTCTTGAGCTCCCTATCCCACTGGTTCTAGGCAGCTCCTCATTGGGTGTGTGGGAATATAAATTGCCCTGTTAGGAAATATTTGCTTTAAATAGGCTAGAGGGACAGGTGCCGTTGTAAAGCTTTTGAGAATTTCATTCTGAGGGGTATCTCCCCATGTTGAGATAAGAAACCTATTTGAGGCAGATGCAATAAATCAATCTTTTGGACCAAATACTTGTTTGTACATCTGTAGACAGTAATTTGAACACTACAGAGTTCATGTGCTACTGAATCAGCAATATGTGGCTCAGTATCCCTAAAGATTTGAACACAGTAAAAACCCCGAGTCATGAGTTTTAACTAGGGATTTTTTTAAGACTGGAATTCTCCTCCAGGAAACATATTTCAAATGATCAGAGCTACTGTGAAAGCAGAAAAGTTGTGGCCAGTGAATGGCTGCAGACACTGATGACCCAGATATAGCTGAATTATTAACAGAAGACTCTCATCGCTGAAGACCAAATGACAAATATGACTCATTATGACTGAGAGATCAACTTTAAGCAAAAATCCATTCAAATCAATAATCAGAACTAAAACCAGATAGGGTGTGTATGAAAATAATTTCAGCTATTCAGTACATACATAAAAAGTTGTGTGCTCCCCTTCTAAAATCACAGATTTATTTTTGTAAGTGCTTCAAACCTGCAAGGTTAATCTGTAGCAAAGGATGAGTAATAGCCTTCAAATAGAAATAATTAGACAAAATAGTACAAAGTTGCACCCTAAGACATTATTTGAAAAATAAATTAAAACCTCACATCTAAATTCCCTCACTAGTGCATTTACTACCCAGTAATTCTCAAGTTACCTGAGTTAATGCTCCAATAAAACATTCAGGCACAGGGAAGCCAAAAAGCATACACAGCACAAAGCATTTTTTAAATAGTCAAAATGGTATTGCATACAATTAAAAATGGGAGATGTAATTTAACTGTACATATAGATACAGTATCTTGTAGCAGACACTACAACTGTACATCTAAGATCCAGGAAGGCCAACAAACCACAAGGAACAGAATTTGGCATGGCAGCTCCCCGCTATTGGGTGTGGAAATAAGCTTCATTGTCAAAGTCATGTCGTGCTTTTCAGTAATCTCACATTTTGATGGCATTACGATGCTACTTCTCGGGAGCCTCAATGAATTTGCTTCGATATTTTAATGAGATTATACATTAGGATTGCTATTTGCTTTCCCAGAAATAACTATTATACTGCTTCCTGCCCACACAATAGCACCTTCATACCTCCACGTTTGCAGTAAAACTTCTTTCTGATGTAATCTCAAGGAACAGTGATTTTATATTAACTTAAATGGGACCTGCTAAATATATATATGAATACTGTCTTGCCTCCCCAGGACTGTGTGTTATTTGCAGCATGACTGCAAATATATCTTAAGAAATAAAAACATAGCATTTTATGTTATAAAATGAATGAGGAGAACAAAGTTGCAATCCATTACTCAGGTGCTTCATGTTCTATATTAGCTGGCAAAGCTTGCATAAATCAAATAGGTGAAAATAATATGACTTGAATTTTCTTTTGTTTATTGATGCACACACTCATGAAAAAAAAAATTGAAAAGTATATGTCCAAACCTAAGATATTGGTAGAAACACAGAAAAATGAGTACCAAAGCATAGCAAAAGGTCAGCTCAATGTACTTTCTTGCTGGTGAGGTCAGCAATTCAGGTACTCAAATAAACTCCTGCTTCCAACAATTCCCACCCTTTGAATTTCCTACCCTTCGCTCCCCTATTTAAAAAAAATTATTGGAACAGAGAATGAGGTTTTCAGGGCCTGAGCATCCACTCACCCTTGCTGGGAAATTACAAACATGGTGTAGGCTTGTCTTACACATGCAGAAAGGCACAGTCTTGCTTACAGAAAGTAGTCCTTAACTTGAACATTAGCAACCTGACTTTGCAAACAGGATTTGTGAGTGATATAGTTCTGATGGGCTTTGGAAGAAAGATAACTGAGCAGAAACTTTTTTTGTAATCCCTGTTATTGGGAGCGTTTTACCTCTGTAGCAGCTCATCAGGGAATCACCATGCTGGGGGCTTATACAGGGTCCCCATAGCCCAGAGCAGTGCTGTCAATATGGATCTATAACTAATAAAGTGGCAGAGAAACACAGCCCCTGCATTTGGTTCCTCTCACATTCCTGGTGTGTCCTGCCCGAACAGTCAGCGTTTCCCTGTGCTCAGAGCCAGGTGACCACAGGGCTGCTCTGATCTGTTGGCCCTGGGCTCCATGGGTGTCCAGCTGTGTGTCTAAATGGTCTCTGGACCTAAGCTGGTTTGTGCTGCCTTTGGCACTGAATGCAAACACTACAGTGGTACCATCAGTGCCTGGCTCAGTCTCTCCCTTCTCTCTTATCAGTACAGATGTGGAAAGGCCGCTTCCTTCGAAACCCTGGTTGACGAACACTTTGTCATCTGAAGCAAATTTTTCCTGGTTCACAGCCTTGACTTACTGATTTTTGGTTACCTTCATCCCTCCCAGAGAGAAAGGGGATTCAGCAATGATCCCACTTGCTGCCTTTGAAACCACAGTGCTACAGCAAAGAGACATCCCTTAATCGCTCCAGGATTCCCATGCCTCAGCCCTGCACAGTTCCAGAGATTAATTCTGTTTTTCAAATGAAGTGCTTCAAAAGAGCAAAATATATTCTCTGACATGGTAAAAAGTAAAGTGGGGCTTTCCAAAGTTAAATTATGTAAACTGGGGGACTATCTGCATTAAACACACAGATGGGTCTACGAGGAACTGTGGGACACAGAGTTTTGACAACCTGTATAAATGGTTTCATCTAGAAACGAGAATCTGTGACTGCATTATAGTTGGTTGAGCATAAAACCTCAGCAGCCACAGCACTTGCAGTGGCACTTAAAGACAAAACATTATATCTGAAAGAAAACTGCCTAAAATTGTTACCTATATAAGCTAGAACATGTCACTCTGGGAAGAAAAATGAAAACCCAAACCAACTCAACACAACGACAATATAAATACAATTTAGACCATGTTTTAGATGAATAAATGCAACAATTTATAAACTGGTCCTTTGATCCAAAGCAGCATGTAGAAAAAAAATTGGAAGTAGTGCTACCTTAAATAGTTCTCTCTCTTTAAAATAGCATAAAACTGAATAAAAACACCTGAAAACATGAAATACACCAAATTTATCCTTTAGCAAGTTTAACGAATCTGCATCAAGGTCTATGGAGGAAAAGGAGATTGGGGATCCTTTTTGGTGTGATTGGTTTACCTGATAAGAGGGTTTTTTCCTGCATTATGTTTGAGGATGGAAAGCTTTGCCTGAATCTCATGGCAGGAAAGTACTGTGTGCATTTCAGAGCTGCCCACTGGTGTGTGGCTGAGATACCTTTACTTTTTTCTTTAAATGTACTCTTAGAAACATGCACTGACAAGAGTCTTTTTATTGCCTTTCAATAGGGCTGTGCAAGTCCTCAAAAATGTTTGTAATAAAAAGGAATCCATGTCCAGCTATAGGATGTGGATTAAAAAATCTTATCCTCTTCTGCTTCTGTTGGTGACCCTGGATTTTGTTCTCTGGATGCTTCCAGATTATTGCCTTTAGTACTGATGTTATTTAGTACATTCAGGCTACTGACAGGTCTTGGTGCTTTCCATGCCAAGTCAAATAAATTCAGCTACTATGCCCAAAAGATAAAACTACTTGTACATTTGTCATCAATAGCACTTCTGGGATCCATTAATATGGAATATGAGTCTCTTCTCCATTAATGCTGAAGGGCTTATTAGAAATTGGATTCATACAGTAGCAGACACCAAACTTCTCCTTTCAAAAAGAAAGTTTATTGTTAAGACCTTCACATTAGAAGCTGAAAGTATTTATAATATACTTTGGGCTCACTCTTCTATAAAATTTTCCTGAATTGCTGATACTGAACATCTCATCCAGAAATAAAACTTAGCTAATCAAGAAATGAATAAGCATTCACTCCTTTTATAAGACATGACCTTTAATTGCTGATCACTTTTGGATTTCCTTTTTCACATTATATTATTTATGTTTTGAATTTGGTTACATTTTAATAAATTTTGGGGGGTTGGGTTTTTCCTGATTTAGTTCCACTAATTCATAAAGACAAACATTTGCTTTGTTTTCGAAAAGTTTCTCAAGGAGAAAAAAATGTTGTCTAGATGTTAGTAGTGAAAGGATTATTGAAAAAATGTACAAATAGATGATATTATATCAAATATGAGTATTGTGTTAAAGAGATAACTGTGAAATAACCTCAGGATTGATTTCTGATGCTAAAAATGGAAGAAAAAATTACAAAAAATATTAACTGCATGATAGATTTTAACATTTATGTTATTTTTGAAGTGTAATCAAGATGTTTCTGTACATAAAAAATGGGAAGAAAACCTTCGAATTTTACAGGCAGTTTGTCAAAATGTTGAGACAAAAAGTCCCAACACTATTGTCTGTGACATACTGTAAAGGCAGTAAAGCAGAACAGTTGATATGTACTTGTAAAAATTAGGGAACTTTTAACAAAGGTTATAGAAAGCTCACAAAGAATAGATAATGAACTTGAATAGCGGCAATTAAAATGATGACACATTCCTAACAAAGCTAGGACAATAATTGAATAGAGCAGTGGCTTTTAAAGGTAATAGCACTTATGACTTATAGCTAAATGGCCTGAAGCTGAATACATGGTATTGCTTATATTAGTTGAATTCAACTTCTTGCAGGATTATCCCAGATATGACTAGCAGACATAGAAAAACTAATATTTATCATGTAAAATAAAACTAAGGTGGTGTTTGACTCAAAGAGCTGAGTTCTGCTGTAAGGTTCAATAAAATGGTCCATGTAGAAATGTAGTGACCGTGGAACTTCAGCTGACTAAACACCGGGATGCAGCAGTTCTTTCCAAGGTGCTGGTTTAGAAGGGGCCAGTGGACTTTGTATTCTTTAACATCCCTGAACAGCCTTTTGGTAGCTCTGTGAAGTTGTGATATCTTAGTGAAATCAGTCAGAAACCCTTCTACCGTACCTTCCACACACACAAATAATATTTTTGTTGTCAAAGTCCAGCAGCTGGAGTCCCTATGTGTTATGCTGCAAAGTTTAATTTTCATTGTTTTTTTTCTTGAATGCTTATTTTATTCAGGGTAGTATTTTATTCAGCTAGTATTGCAAATATTCCGTATATATGTCACGGTCTTAATTTTTTTTTACAAAGGCTTCACATTGATCACATTATTTACTCTCTTATGTCTTGCAAAAGGTTATTTACACAGTTACAATATTAGCATCAAAATACGCACCTTTTGCAGAAAAATAAGCATTGCTGTATATCTCAAAGATTTGTATTTAAGTGCTGAACGCATAGATAGATGTACTTATAGGAATTCTTTAAACAGTAATAAAGGCAGTTGCCATAGAAGGGATCCTCTACAGATGAATGTTCTGTGAAAATGAGGTAGATGGTTTTCTGTGAGTAGGCAGTGAAATCAGTCACAATACAAGTTATGATGGCATTGGGGTCCTTGAACAAGACAGAAGTGTGCTGAGGAAGGAAATGCTCGAGACCGAGGCTGTCTGTTCCCTCCCCGCATTGTCAAGGCATCATTATGCTCAGAGCATTACTATTCAAAGCAAATCCATATAAAGAGGAAAATGAGCTAATAGGTAGCTCTCTTAAGAAAATTACAATAATGGCACAACTACAAACTGCAAGTGCAGAGGCTGAAATGCAGGAAGAGATTTCTGTGGCTGCATCGTGAGCTGGCAATACAGGAAGGAAGTCTGGTGATGGGCAAATTAATCCAGGGACAGATAAGTAGAGATAAGCATTCCTGGACAATAGCAGAAAGCACAAAATAAGTACAAAATGAGGTACAGAGTGCAAGTGGTGTTAAGAGGAACAAGAAAACATATTAAGTTCCTTAAGAAAGACAGGAAGAATCCAGAGAAGAGCTGGTCAGCTGCTGAGTGGGGAAGATAAACATATCAATATATTGAGGTGGCACAAATGGTGTTTTTAACAATAGTCCTCAGAAAACACAGTCAGCTGTGGTCAGACAGCTAATACAATTAGGACAGAAAAAATGTTAACTCAAGCTGTACCACAAAACATATAGTAAATAATACTTACATTTAGTAGACATTTGAAATTGTTTTAACTGTGAAATGGCAAACAACAATCAGTAAGCTTTCACACATTAATTCTTTGTTCTTATGTTTCAAACACAGCAGAAGGAAAACCAAAGTATTATCTAACAAGAGCTTTTACTTCAGGATTTGGAAAAATACAAGATCACATTAAAAAGCTATATATTTTCTGTCAAAATATCCAGGCAAGTAGCAACCAATATGTCATGTCCAGCCATGAATACTTCATGGACTCCTGGTCACTCTATCTCGGAGTGGATTTAGTAGAACAAAGCTGATCAAAAGTTTGAACAACTTCTGTAAAATAAGACAATTAATAGAGCAGAACAATTAGATTGGAAAAAAGATGATTTAGGCAGTTTGGATAAAAGCCTATAAATTCCTGAAGAAAGTGAATAGGAATTGATTATTCATTGTTTTTCACAATCCAACTACAGCAGGGCAGCCAAGAAAATAATGTTTAATAGGTTTAAAACAGTAAAAGGAGAGCCTTTTTCAGAGTACATCGCTGAACTGTGGAACATATTGACATAATGCACTGTGGAGACCAAATGGGACTGGTTAAATTCGTGGAAGGTTTACCTATCAGTGACTGCTAAACATAATGAATAGCAAGGGAAGTTGTAGAGAATCTAGAGAGCAAAACCAAACACAACCAGGGATCATAAAAAGCTGACCTAAAACAAATTGGAAAAATTACTGTTGTTCATGCTGCTATTCTTGTTACGTAAGAAATGCCTGGTAAGAGGTGCAATTATTTCAGATAACTCTTTTTAACATGGTATTTTTCAAATAGTTTTTGTGTCCTTCTAGTTCACTGATAAGTAAGGTAGTGGACTAAATACACAATCATGATGGACTTTGCTAATAATTTTTTTTAATTTTTACATTTTTTTGTTTCCTATCCAGTTCTTTATGCATGAAAAGTTCTTTGCCTTTTATTCTAAAGACATTTTTCTCATTATATCAAATATAAATATTGAATTGTCTTTACCAACACTTTTGTTGGTAAAGATCATCATTTGTTAGGTCAGTGGCCGTCATTTAAAAAAATGCATTTTTGTAGCATTCAGCTTATCAGCTTCTTTTTATGTGAATCAGAAGGACTTATAACGGTCTAGGATACACTGCACATACTTAGCTCTTCACCTGTGCTGCAGAGTGTAGCAAAAGCATGAGAGAAATAGGTAGGAATGTAAGCAATCATAGATCGAGGACACACAGCCTGCAATGAGATGCTGACTGAAGTAGAACTGTTTAGCATAGAGGAGATACAATGGAAATGTAGTAAAAAAATTGAGTTTCTGGTAACAGTCTTTAAATACGTCAAAAGTTTCTGCAGAGAGAAAAGCATATCCTTCATGTCCTAGATGAATAAGAATAACATATAGGTTGGGTATTAGGGGAAGGCTTTTCACGGTAATATAGTAAAAAAGTGCAGTACATTGATTGCAGAGGTTCAGACTTTTCTACCACTGGAGATGTGGCTTTGGGAGCTGGTTGGACTCACTGCTGCTGGCGGAGCCACAGATTCACTCATGATGATCTCTCTGGGATTCTGTAGGCAAAAAGTCATTAAAACTTCCCAGCAGCCTTCCTTCATTAAGCCCTGGGGGGAGTTCGCTGGGTTCTTTTTCTTTAGAGAAAAAAACTTTTTTTTTTTTCTTGGAAGCCTTCTGGCTATTCTCTTTTTTCAGAGGAAAGAGAAAACACTGCTAAGTGATCACCTGGGTCATGATCCTTTTCCTATAAAAGTTAATAGGATTTTTGTTTCTTCAGAGGAAGTTGAACCAGAAGCTGAGATAGCAAGTTTTGAACTTACAGCTACAGTGAGCAATGAGCATTATCTAAAAGAAAAGCTGGAATCAATGTGAAGGTCAAGTGGACAGGTTAAAATCAAATCCATTCCTCTTGATCTTTTTGTTTCTGGTCCTTCAACATGTTCTGCTGTTTCTTTTGTTGCGCTGCCTCAGCTTTCTTGAGAAACAGGGAAGATCAGAGTTCAGTGGCACGTTTGGCTGCAAGACTGTCATGGCGTGGCCTCACCTGGCTAGATGGTCAGTGGCCGCAACCTTCCCAGAAGCCTCACGCTTGTCCGGCAGTACCTCGGTGCGGTGTGCGATAGTCGGTGGGAAAGGTACAGTGCCGTGCCTTCCCTGGAGTCCCTCGCAGGTTCCAAGGCTCCCTGAGCCTTGCTCTCCTGGGTGCAGGCTACCACCTGCGGCCGGTGACTCCAAGGGGGGCGGTGAAGCCACCACACGTACACCCGCTAATCCCACCAGCGCAGATGGTTGCGCAGGCGGTGTCGGAGGTGGACTCTCCTTATGATATTCCACAGAAGATGTTTATTCTTGGAGGGTCAGAAAAGGAGAGCCAAAAGCACAGGGTGACACAGGATTATATACCAAACCAAACAGGGGCGGAGAGAACACTGAGGGCCAATCACATTAGGGTCGGGGGACGAGAAAGGCAGGGTAACAGTACACAAACCAATAGGGGTAGGCGAGGGGAGGAGCAGGGCAACAAAGCCAATGGGACGTCGAGTGAGGGAGAACATTCTGGAACATAACCATATACAGAACATAGATTGACAAGGATAAACCAACTGAATGGGGGAGCATACCACTCCAAGGCCTGGGTGGGAGAGACCTTCCTCCTTACCACAGTCCAGGGGCAGATCCTGGACCTCGGAGCCTTTACTTAATACAACACCTGAACTCCCTGGCCCCACTGGCTCCTCGGTCACTTGTGTGGGCCCATCCTCCACAGCATCTCCAGCTGCAGGCCAAGCCACCACCATACAGGACAGGGGCTTTCCAACCAGACCAGCCTGGAACACTGGGTAGCAGCTCCCCAGTTAAAAGAGCAGTAGGTGCTGCTGGCCAGAGCATTGTGCTCTGCATCATACATAGGAAGTTTAAAGCTTTATCTATTGATTTTGGAAATGGTTCAAAAGAACTCAGTCATAAACGATCCCTTTTTTCCGACTCTAATTCATAAAATGCTTTTAATATTATGTCATGAATTAATCAGTGTCCAACCTTATTTATTATTAATAACCAAGAGGATTATTTTTGTAACAGCAGGCTAATTATCATGTTACTTGATACAAATTTCCAGTGTAGCCTTGTCAGAAACAGAAAGTAGTGATGAAGACCTTTTCCTAAATCATGGATCTGAAGTCACATTTCAGCTAAAATTTTATTGTTTTAACAAGCACCATTCTTCTAATGAAAAAAAGTAGGCAGAGACTGCAGCTGGTATTATGACAATAACTTAAATTAGAACAAAAAGATCACCTTGGAAAAATATAATTTCCAGTTTGTTTTCCAGATTAAAATTCAAAAAGCATAGGCTTTAAAGTCCTGAGAAGCTAGGATACTCTTTAGAGTTATATTTTGCTTTTGAACATGCAGAGGCCTGAAGTATTCCAAGATACTGCAAGGAAGACTGTTGCAAGTTTTTCAGGTGTGACCTGATTCTGCTGTTGCTGTGACAAACACTTAGGCAGTTCAGGACTGAGAGTTGTGAAGTTGGCATTCTAAAGAAAAGTAAGTCACACAGTATAATGTTTCACAGTGATGCAGAGCATTTGCAGAAGAATGAACAGCTGAATTGCTTTGCTGCAGCAAATAGATATGCAAACTACTATGTAAACTTCATGCAGATATATCTTTTAAACTTCAGTCAGCATTTAATTCCAAACTTGCCTTTTGTTTGAATTGGCAATTGAGTGAATGCCTCCATTGTCCTGGAGGTATCCACATTCTTATAATACAGAAGATACAAGCAAATGTATTTCTACTTAGACAAAAGGTATTAAATTATTGGCCTCTCTCAAAGAGATATAGTTCCTTTGCTGTAAGCACCTGCAACATCAATGTTCGTGGACACCTACTCACCTAGATTCCTTACAAATGGTGGGGAGAAACAGGCAACTTGTCTGTTGGGTCTCTGGACTAATCAGAATCATCTGTGTCACATTAACCTTCTCTACCCTCAGAAACAGTCAGCAATGGACTTTCCACATGCTCCTCAGCCAATGAGTCTTTCACTTGTTTTAGCATTAAATATTGTCATTACACTTAGACTTAATATCCCACACTTCAACTTAAACACATAATTTCTTGTCTGACATACCTGCTTTGAGATCTAAAGACTAAAAGCCCAAAATACAAACCCGCAGGCACAAGTAGAAGTGAGAACTGCATCTAAGGGCAAGTCAGTGTGTGCCAGCTGTACCCAAAGGTCTGTGTTGCACTGTACCCATACCAGCCTGACTCCAGGATGTGTGTGAAAATATATCTAAGTGCATTCTGCAAGGTTTTGCACAGAATACCAAAAAGCCCCAAGTTTTTTCTGTAGGACTAGTTCAGAGGCAGATTACACAGGTCACGGTAAACACTTAATCCAGCTCTCTGCAGCAGGAAGTCTGTGCCCATTCCTTGTGTATGCAGCTCACTCTGAGGAACAGGAAGAGATGACCAAAGAAGTTGTTAAATGTGTCAGCTTGTGCTTCAGACCTCAGTGTGGTGATGAGGCACTCGGTAATGAGGCAGTCAGTGATGTGTAACTCTCCCCCTTGTGCCGTTTGGTTCTTACTAACGCAGGATCAGTAACTCTCTCTTTTATTTCTCTTGTGCTCCTCAACTTTTATCTTGTATTTGCATGCAGTGTTTTGATTTCTGCACTCTTCAGATAAAAACAAATTCTTTTGCGTCTATAATGAATCACAATCACATGAGCAGCCTTATGGGAAAAGACTATTAAAATAAAACAGCATTATTATGAAAACATGGGGACGTTAATAGCAAGAAGTACTAATTATTTGCAGTATATTTACTAAGTGTTGACCAGAAATTTTGGCAAATAAATTGCTTTAGCCATAAGAGCTGATGTTTTGCATCAGTTGTCATAGTTTCCATTGTATTTGTATCTCAAAAAATGGCATTTACTTATAAGCAGTCAAAATATTCTCCTTGAAAAGGATGCAGAGTGACTGTCAGGTAAGACATGCCTAATGGCTCTCTCACTGCCTCAGTAAGCCCACACTCAAGGCCTTTGGCAGTACTCTAAGGCTTTCCCTTAACTTTGCTAGATACCCGAAGAGATGGACACAAATAAATGCTTCTGCATCCTTTGACTCAGCTTCAAATTAGATGCACTGATACTAGAGAGCTGCCTACCAAAATAATGGTTGCAACAACAAAGACAGTTAATCAACTCTGAAATTCTGTCTTGAAATATAAACTGCTTTAAAAAAAAATCTGAAAAGCTACTACTAGCAACAGTTTCTGAGTCTCTCTACTTGTTTGTTTTTCAATATTGTTGAAATCCAGAAATTGAGTAAGGAGGTGATAATTCTCAGAAGCAAATAGAGCTCAGCAGCTGATCCAAGACTGCCATAAAGAAGAAACAAAGACATGAAATAAAAAGTTGCCCTAAGTATTAGTCTCACTCTTCCAAATTCTGCAGATTTTTAAATTTGAGGCTTAGACAACCCACTGCTGTCAGGACCTCTGCTGTCTCTATGCTTTCTGTGGATGAGAGAGAGCAAAGCCCTCCAAAATGCTGCACAATACCCACAGTACACCCAAGGCAAGATAGCAATGGTGCCCTTAGCCAGCTCTGGAGTGCTTGTTTGACAGTGCTTCCCTATTCTTTGTCAAATAACCTATTGAAGGGCTAAGAGGAGCTGAAGTGGATATTTCAAATGCTGCACAATGTACCTGTTTTCATGCCTTCAGTGCTGATAAATATGGGTTGTTGCTTCCCAGAAGTAAGCCTATGTAAGTTTACATCTGACTGGATGTATATAAAGCAGAATACCTTTCAGTTACTAAGTGAATAAATATAGGGTAGAAGCATGCCTGCAGTGAAGAAAACAAGCATTATGTTGTGTTCCTGCAGTGATGTCAGTCAGAGCCCAAGGGCAAAGTGGAGCTGTGAGGCCACTGGTGGTTGTGTGAATCTAACAGCAGGCATAGTCTGAACGTGAGGCCATCCCATGTGCAGGGACAATGGGCCAGTTCTGCAGCTCATATCCACTGATGGGACATCAGCTCACTTCAGTGGAGCTTGCCTGGTTTATATCAGCTGAGGATTCAGCTAAAAAGTGGATTTCTGCATCACTCTCCTATTGAGCAAGTGATGTCAAGCATGCTGCTGCTCTTACCTCTTTCATTACACATGTGGCAGCAGCACCATCAGTTTGCTTTCACTTCCAGGAAGGGCTGAGCTGTGACTGAGAGGTGGTGGGACCCTTTGTTGTTGCGCCAACAGCCTGAGCTGGGAGTGGTAGCTGACCATCACCCTCTGCAGAACACTAACTCACCAGCTCTGGAAGAGTTTAGTTTGTCAAACTCCTAAGTTTGGGAACATGGTCAAGACTCTGAATATAGGATTTTATATTTTCTTTGGGGAATGGTTTTTATTCTTCACCTTTTCCATTTATTTGGTGGGAACAAGAAAAGATGTCAAGTCAGTAATAAAAGAAAAATAAAATACTGTGGAACACATGCTTATTCCCGGTAATATTGTGCCATGTATTTCAAAAACCAGGGGACTCATTTATAGTTGGTTTAAATTAGTAGAATCACAGGACTAAGTCAGCCCTCATTAAAATGAATAGGAGTCTTTCTATGAAATTCACTGGAGGCTGGAGCAGGCTATTACATGGTATATATGGTCCTTTTGAAAGAATCAGAAAGAAAATGGTTCAAATTATTTTCACTTCATGTTCTTAAACAATTTAATTATTACTTTAATGCAATGGGTCAATGCATCAAAGGAAAGTATTTTGTGGAAGCATGAACAATTTGAATTTCAGGATTGCAGTGTATTAGATTAATTAACTGGAAAATTACTGTAGTAATCATAGTGGAACTGGAATCAAACCTGTTAAGGAGACTCCCATGCCATTTCTTATTTCAAATGTATACTCGCTATTCAATGTTGGTAAAGCTGTTCCTCATTTCCATTGCATTAGCTGGGAAACACTGACAGTAGTAGCTAATAATTTACTTCAGAGATATAAAGTTTAAAGTTTGCAGAAGGCTATGAAGATTTGTGAGAGAATATTTCATCCTTTGACAAAGACACTGTACTTAGCCATGCCGATTTATTCCATCAGTTCTAAGTACATAGGTTTCTGGACCAAGGTCGGAGAAGTCAATGATCCACAAAGCTCCCTTTCTATCTTTGTGCCATTTTCATCGATCACCCATTTCCAGTCTTCTGGTGGTGCTCAGAATTACTCTAAATGATTGTCCTCTACCTCTTCTTTATACTTGTTCATAGGCTATTCTTTCTTGGGACTGAAACTAGGAGTCATATGTCAATGTCCTATGTCATTTGGAGTCACAAATCCATATAAAACACCCTTATCTCAAGAGATTTACAGTTTAGAAGGCTCAAGGAGAAATGAATGTTTCTAGAGCATGATTCATCTCTTCCTAAGATAGTTGTCCAAGAAAGACATTCAGAGTGCCTATTTCTCTCCATTGACTAGAGAGGGGGAGCTGACTAGTTCAGACTTAAGTGTTGCAGAGGTCCAAAGTTAACATGAAGTTATAGCTTTCTGCTCCTATATATTTTCAAGATATCCTTGCTGGATCTATAATCTAGATGGATGTTAAGTTCCTTCTTTAAACTGAAAAGGTAACTGTTCAAGCAAATGGAAGCTTCATTATCACTGTGAGTTGCAAAAGACATTTGCCCTCAGAACTAAGTGTTTATGCCTCAAGAGCTGTTGCTTGTGCATTGCACATAACATCAAATAGCTCATCTGGAGTTACTTAGGACTGCAGTGTGCTCGTTGTGCACCTTTCATGCGTGTTCTCAATAGATGAGAACCTTCTGATGATCCTCAGAGAATGGTGCAGCTGCTAATACCAGAAATATAGGTTTTCTTCTCCTTTCCTATTCTTATTGTTGAGTTTTGATTAGTAAATTTGGCTTATTGTCCAAAGAATATAAAAAACCCTCATGCTATGGGTTTAAAAAAACCAAAGGATTTGAAAGGAGTTCAAGTGTTAGCATGTGTTGTTGGACCTGTATCACAGTTTATCATAGTTAGGTTCAGAGGAGTAATTTGCTCTTCTTTGTTTATTGCACTAGTAATTGTAGAAAAACACATTTTTGTATCATTCAGGTGTGTCTTCCTACACTGAATTTTGGCATCCTTTCTGACATATTCTCAAACATGTGCCCATACTCCTGCTCACACTCATTCCACGTGTGTGAGAAACTGCTGGTACCAGTTGTCCTGCAGTTGCTGAACCAGCAGCTCAGAGATGTGGTTCTCTCTGCCTTATTGCTGTTCCCGATTACAGCACTTTGTAACAGCTCAGATCTTTTTGTCTCATAGCCTCCTGCTGCAGCAAGCTGTGATTTCTTCCTGGTCAGGGCTTGTATAACGTGTTATTGCTTAGTTTCCTGAGCTCCATGGTGCATCTCCAAAAATAATTGACACAAAGCCCCCTAAAAGTAATTTTTAAAGAAATAATCAATAAGAAATAATAAGGTTTGGAAAGTGTAATTCTGAAAATTGAATAGTTTGTTTTATGTATTGCAGATACGTGATACATTCTGGTCTAATCTGGCCTTTGGGACAGTAAAGGTTAAGAAAAAAATGAGCAGAGCTGTGTCAGAGAAAGCAAGTACGTGTCCAGACACATCACTGAAGAAAAGTTGTATCAAAGTATTATATTACTCTCTGAATCTCTGTTCCTCATATTCTCCTCTATTAAACCAGCCTTTTTATGTTGCTATAAAGGAGTAAGGTTCAATAAATCCAAATTAGCTAATCTATACATATTTCATTTGCTGCACTTCTTTTATTATTATTTGTCTTTGTTCTACACCAGCAAAATATGCTGGAACAGCAGACAAGAATTTCCAGTTGTTCATCAAAATTCAATTCGATATCTGCCTCTTTCTTCATTTCTTTTGCAAAAGGCAGGAAAAAAAGTAGGCTTTTCCATGAAAAAGCTGCATTTGATTGCAGCCTGGCTACAACATATTTTTCATGAACAAGTATCTTCTTTGTGATAAATTTTAAAACTTCATTAAAGTCACATGCCACACACATCCTTTAGTAGATCTGAAATCCCTTGGTTGGGATTAAAGATACTTTGATTTCTAATTTCAGCTCTGCCACTAACCTTGACAAAGCCATTTGACTGCTTTGTACCTGTGTTTATCTACCCATTCACAGTCTTTGCTGCTCAGATTACAAGCTCTTCAAGATAAATACAGTTTCTAACTGTCTGTTTCAATAAGTTGCCTTACAGAACCCGTATATGTTCCTTTTGGAGAAGCGATATACCCTCTGTGATGACTGAACTCCTATTTCATCTTGCCCCTAATTTCTATCTTAAGAAATTAAACAAAGATTTCAGCAGTTTCTGTGGGTATTGCTTATGCTGCTGGTGGGGATTGATACAAGTAGTCTTGGTCAGGACTTATTCCTCATCAAAAACTATCCTCTTTCCAAGTGATTTCTTAGGACTTTTGAGTATTACAAATCTGAGTGAAGTGATCCTATGAAAATATACTTGAATTAGGATGAGAGTTCCAAAAATCTTGTGATTGAGTTTAGTGGGTTTTAGGAAAGCGGCATTGAATGAAAAATCAGAGATGTGGTAAGATTCTTGTATAGGTTAATTATCTAAGTTCTGTGGAAATAGTGGAAGTGTGTCTAATAATGAACCTTGATTTTACTTCTTTGCCACAGCTTTTCACTTCCAGTATTAATTTCAAGAAAATTGTTAGTTTCACATTGCAATCATCCACATTGATTTGAAACTTAATGGCCTATTTCTCCACAGTAAAAACTCCATGGCGATAATTTTAAGCATTCAGTTGCTGAACATGTCACAGAGGAACCGAACAAGAAATGAAAATTCTCAGGAATAAATAGATGATCAATTACTGTTTGTTGATGGGGAACGGGGAAGAATCAGAATCAGAATCAGAGTGACTTACCGAATTTTCTCCTTAATGGGATTTTGACCCCTAAATCATAGGTAGATTTTTAGAAATTCTCATATATATTCTCCCCTATTTTAATTTCTTAATATCACTTTTTCTTGCAAAAAAAATGAAAATCAATCAACATGCATGGCTTGTTTAGCTACATTACTATTGTTGCTTTTCTATAGCCAACAAATTGACTAGAGGAACACAGAAAAAAGAAAGGGAAAATTTCCATTTTCAGTTTATCATCCAGAGATAAAAAGCAAAACTTGTATTGCATATTTCAGCTTTCTGTCCTCATGACCTCCAGCTCCTTTCATGGACCATGCAGACAGCTGGCTTGGTCTAGCAGCTCTCCTACCTTTTCATAAGCCCCTGTTTCTAGGGTCTTAGTCCCTAAAACTTTTATAGAGACCTTGGAATTTTAAGTGATTTATTATGTGCTTACAATTAAAATCCATTTAACAACTGCTAAGAAGAAAACTAGGAAAGATGAGGCAGGATGAAATGATAAGTCTGCAGGAACATAAGAACTAGTGCTGTAACAAAAAGAATCCAAAGAATCCATAAACCACCGTGCCTCAGCAGATTCCTAATATTATCTGCTTTATCTGCTCTTTCTAACAATCATACATTTATGGCCCGAAGTTTTAGAGAATACCTCTCAATTTGAAAGCAAAGTTATTGTAACTGAAATGACAAAATGGACAATTCCTCAGAGAACTGACCTTTCTCACTCTAAAATAGGAGTCTGGTTGCCTTGCTAAAATGTTCAGTAATGATGTACCAAGTTTAAACATTTCCTTCCAGATTAAGAAATCTCCTGCTCATTACTGCAGAAATCTGAGACTGCAGAAATGTTTTCTGAATTTGACTTGCAAGGATATTTTGCTTCTGTCATTTTATGTGCATAAAACACAACAGTTTTTTTGATAGAGGAGGCACCTTTGAATGTGTTTGTGTAACCCAAAGAAATACTAGGGTTGAGTGAAGCTGCTGCCTAGTCAGTAGTGTTATAGCATTCTTCAGCCACAACAGCAAAAGACATTTTGAAAATTATGTTCACAGGTTAAATTTCTTCTTAAAAGATATTACCCAGTACTACTTATGAGATATAATACTTACCCAAGCTATAATTTTTCCCCCCAAAAATTTTAGTTTTGAGCAGAACAGAGGGTAAGAGAATGGGTTGAAAAAACAATTATTTTAATTTCCTCTCCCCTATCTGGACGAAACCAATGCCTTAGAAGATGCTTCACAGAGAAAATAAAACAAAACAGCCTAAAAGCCCAAAAAGACTTTCTGATACCCACCCACTTTGGGGCAGCAGGTAGGAGGGCTTCTGTTCAGAGCTTTTTGTAGCCGCCTGGGACATCTCAAGTTGCAGATTCCTGCTTTCCCCTTCCCTGCTGCAGTGGTGAATATTTGAACCACAAAAGTAGTGTAGGGTAAAGCTATTTTTTTTAATCCTGTGATTGATAAAGAGTTTCAGGGTTAAATCCAATAACTCTTCCCTGTGAAAGCCATATAGAAATTATAATGGTGCTTTGCAAAGCTTTATTGGAAAATCAGGACTGGCTCAGTGCTAAAGGCATGTTCCACAATTGATGTTCATGGACTGGTAATTCTGTTAAAAGTTGTATTGAATACAAAGAATGTGTTTTCCTTATTCCACCACACTTTGCTCCTGTAATAGAGAGCACAATATAGTCCAATTCTGATCAATTTTTGTAATAAAAGGTTAGTTCACAATAGATTAGGTAGGTGAAGGACCTACCTAAGAATCACATTAAAGCTGTAGCAACCTCAAAAATAGATGCATGGGAAACCTGTTTAAATTAGAAACTAAACCGGAAAAGTGATACAATCTTTTATTAAAAACTCCAGTAGAGCATAGATTCTCATCCAGATGAAAGAGAAAAATTAACATGTCTTAAATAATTGATATTTTAATAATCTTCAGGGAGCAACAAATAGTTCTTTATCAGATACATATATTACACATCACTATCTAATAAATATAGAATTCTCTTCGGGGAAGACCTCTGAGCTATACTGACTGGTCTTAATATGTCCAATTTCCTGAAAAAATAGCAGTTTTGGAGACTTCAGTGGAGCTGATCAGATTTTAAATGCTTTATAGGCATAATAAGGCACATTTTTTTTCTCCTGTAACTTTACTCAATTTGCATGACTTGGATATATAATTCTTACTGTTGATAAAATGCAGTATTACCAATGTAGTGCCTTTGAGGGCTTTTGGTTTTTTAGCACTAGTGAAGTTGCCAAGAGTTACCAAAAGCCTTTAACATGGTGTAGAGAGCTGACAACAACCATATATTCAGAGCATCATAGCTCTGTTCTGTAGGAAACCAACATAACAACCAGTCAAATGAACATTTCTCTAAAGAACGGTGATTCTGCATTCGTCTCTCCTTTTCTTCGGGACCTTTTACATCTAAATTAATCCACAAACCTCTAAAGTATTCTGTCCCTTGCCTATCAGAACCAAAATTATCAATTAGTTCTTTTGAATCTAGAGTGCATGCATTTCTTTGATCCCTAATACTGTGAATGTGAAAAGGCAGTAATCATCTGGATGTCCCTATAACTCTACATCTCAGTGGAAAACACTTTGTGGCAACCAGTGATGGATAAGGTAACAACAAACTTTTCAGTCTGGAACAGGGAGGGAGTCCTTTGTCGCAAATATTAACATTTTCCCCGTCTTTTATCTTTGACAGCTTTATTTCATACATTTTCTTACTAGGAAGTACATCAATTCTGTACATAAATAATTAATGTGTCATTTTAATAATTCAATATAGAAAATTCAATATAAACATTTAGAATTAATGCAGCTATTTTTCAATGCAGCACACTTGTGTATTGCAGAATATTAGAGAAATGTAATATTCTGGCGTTTACTTGAGGAAGGACTTTTGATATTTTATTATATGTGAAAGGTAAAGAAAATAAGATAGAAAAATTGAAGATGGTGCAATTGCTGTAGCAAACTAATCCTAATGTCATCATGTTCCATAACAGGAGTTTCAGAAGCACCTCATTAATTATAATTAGCAAATGGAAGACATATTTAAATCAGAAGAGCCTAAAAAAAAGGCATTTTGAATGTCATTATTTGACATATTTGGGTTTTCAGGTGAAAGTTTGGTTAGACTCAGCCTAAGGAATGAGAATGGAAACATCCCTCAGGTATCCCCATCAGGATGCTTTGCACCTTTGGGGTAGGTTTTTGCATTACAGCTACTGTGATGCAGATACTAGGAAGGGCCTCTATTTGGTTTCTGTTATCCTGGGAGCTTAGCAATTGGTAAGCACCCGGGAAAGCTGATGTGACTTACTCCAGCATAAATAATTGAACACATGAACCCAGAACGTGCTCATCAATAGCCACAGGACAGGAAGAAATTCTGACCAGGCCAGGCTGATGGTAGCTGGACAGTTTTTCTGCCTTTGCCCTAAAAAATGACCCTTAAGGTCTATATCCCATGACTCGGGATGCCAGGAGGTGACAGCAGGTCAGTGTGATTGTCTAGAGCCAGTATTTGGGAAGGCAATGCAGAGGGACAGCCTGGTGAGCGAGGGTCAGGCTTTCTCAACACCTCTGGGAACACAGGCTGTTAAACAACCTCCTGGGAAAGTCAGCAAGGGACTCTGACTCTGCCTAGACCAGATTTCCTCTGCTTTTTGCCCCCAAGAATCCAAGACTGGAGCAATGCAAATTCATGTTACCTGAATGTGAGACGTGGTGATTCTCAATACCCCTGGCCTGGCCACGGGATTGGACCTCAGGGTGAGTATGTGATTAGGAGTAAAGTGGGTGATTATGAGTAGAACAGCCTGAAGATCAGTTGAACTTCAGGGCTGATGTCTGTCTTGGCCAGTGTGCACAAAGTACAAACTTTCTATCTGTCTATAATACTTTATATGCACTTGGAAAACATAAGGAATATGGTCATTTGCAATAACAATAATACTGCCTCACTTCATCCATTACAAAAATTTGGATTAATGAAATCTGGATGTTAATAGGTTGAGTGATACTCCAAATCTGTAATGACTACAGCAATTGAATAAGACTTAATTGTCCACTTTAATTGCATTGACTCTCAGGCAGCAAGTCTCCAGATATTAAGAATAAAAAATGGAACTATGAAAATCATAAAGGTATTACTATGAACTTTTTTCACCTTTCTTCAAAATTTAAGTTCTAACACTTCATATATCTATATAAAATAGAGCTTTATTTGTTACTTTTAAAGACTGCAGCACAATTTATTTAGCTCTGCTCTTTCAGCACTTCCTAGATATTGTGTGTTTGCGATGTCCCCAGGCAGGATATGATGCTGCAATATACCATTTTGGTAATTACGAAAACAGCATTTTTGCCTTTCCCTTGGCGCTGAAAATAAACCCTTACATGGTGTATTGTGGTAGTTGTCACGTTTTAGATTTGTCACAAACTGTAGACGTTTGCTTTATGATTACTGAGGAGACAAAGCTCTTTCATGGGCTGTAAAACTGTTAAAGCTCAACTTCTAGATTTGTGTTTCAGCCTAGATCCATCTGCTAGGCTTCTCTCTTTCTGTCTCCATTTATTTCAACAAGTAATATGGGGTCTTTTCCTGCTTCTTGGATCTTTTCTTCTTTCTCAATAATTTTCAGTTGTCTTCACCCGAGTTATTTCCTAGCTACTGTCTGAATCCTACTTATTTTTCTGTATGGACAGTGATCAGATCTTTGTATTTTAACAAAGTAGATAAGCAAAATCCTGGGAGATTTTAGCAGTGACCTAAGGTAGGAAGCAGGTTCTTCAGAAGTCTGAGGTTTACAGAATATATTATTTTGTCTATTTTATCACCTGAGGAATGTGCTTAATAGGATATGTATAACCAAAAAAAAAGACACATCAGAGGAAAAGCTCATGTTAGTCTTTCTCAGATAAGAACAGCAGCCAAAAGAAATGACAGAAAACCCTGATGATTCTGGAGTAATAGGAGGAGTCTGAATATGGGACAAAATAATATCTTGCATGTAAGATGACACTTAATGAATTATGTTATTTCATATAAGCAGATTGAAGGACATCAGACATAACATATATACCAAATGGATATGGAAAAGTAGAAAACTCAGCTCATAATCAGAATTCTGGAGGAAACTGCAGGCACCAACTATATTTTGGTGTGAGTGCCAGTACTGAAGCAATTACAAGAAGGAAGTCAGCATGTCTTGTACCTGTAGTCAGACATGAAGGACACTGAAGGAGTCAATAATTTAAGCACATTTGGTGAAAAAAAAGAGGACCCTTGGTAGAACATGGGAAAATGCACAGAAGACTGAATGGAATTGAAGTTTCAGGATTAAGTTGATAACAAGCAGCTGTGGAGATGAATCCACTCTTCAGTCAAGAGTGTAAAATCTGCATATTAATTGCTAAGTATGAGTTTATAAGTGTTGGAATTTGTTAGCATTCCTTATTTAACCTGCTGTAGTTTTTTCCTATCTGTTAAAATAATGCAAGAAAATAAATCAAAAATAGATAAAAATCAAGCACCATAATAGATGCCCTTGTTTTATGTCTTTTATAATGACAAAGCACTGCAGTATTCTGCCTTTGGCTTTGACAAATATTTTTATTGCAATAAAGCTTACATGAAAATTCAGCTAGATGTTATGGGAAATTCATCTTCAGTTTCATCCCACCATATCAAATATCTTTGTGAAGTCAATGAAGGAGAAAATGACTTCTCTATAGAAAGATTTTAAAAATCCTCATGGATGGAAGTTGTTATGTACTTCTGTGAAATATTAAAACACTTCTTTAAATGATCAGTTTTTAATCTTTTTGTCCTTCAGTTTTCTTTTCAGGCACAAAGATATGTGAATCTGCACTACAGTTATTTGATAATCATGACCTCACCATGTGTTCAGAGTAAATCATGGGAATGCTGCTTGGAATGTAAATGTTGTCCAGCTGGCCAGGCATCTCACCCAGACTGCCTTTATGGTTTATTTCTTTGCTGAGCTTTGATTTCATGTTCATTTCTTTCATCACATTTTGTGCAAACAGATATCCTCCTGGTGCTGTTTCTTTCCTGGACAGGAAACCAAGATTCTCAGTTTTAAATATTGTTACTGCTGCTGTTATTAACAATGCAGTAATTTTTATTTAATGATGCCAGTAATTAATTCACACATCATCAAGGCGTGCACAACACTGTGCAAATATTTGTGCACAATAACAGTTCATATGTCAGAGATCTTGTAAAATTCCCAGCTGCCTGGAACCTCAGAGTTTTGGAGACATTGTTTAGACAAGGAAAAAATCCCAAACTGTTGTCATAACAGTATTTTTCACTCCTTCTAAACCTGCAAAGAATGATTACCCGGCTGCTTGCACTGTATAGAAGGGTTCAAAAAAAGCTCCTTGTTTCCCCATACAGTGCATGTGGAGATTATTTTATCCTTTTCAAAGGCTATATACAATTTTACAGTGGGATTGTGAGCTCCATCCCTCTCTCATGTCACTGTTATGATGCCAATTGCCATTACCTACTAGGAAAGAGAAAAACAGTTTTCCCTGTACTATCAGACCTGGCAGTGAGGTGTGCTCTTCTGTTTCATCTCGGCCACCCGGAGATCCCACTGAGCAGTTGGGTATATATGAAAGGCTGGTACTGTTGTACTTTCATCATATGGATTTTCAGTCAGTAAGAGATTTCTTCAGCTCACAATAAAACAGAACTGATATCAGGACTAGGAGAAGGTATTACTTGAAGGAAGTAGAGAATAAAGTTTATGTACCTGTACTGCTAACGCAGCTGCTGTGTAGATTTTTTCCTCATGTACTCAGTGTCTTGTGGAGGACAGAAGAGGTTTGAATATTTGAGGGATACTGTGAGGAGATGAAAGAAAATCTAGATTGGTGAAACTTGTTCTTTTGAGTACATTCCTACTTATAAAAAAACCTCACAGAGGGTGAACTTAACAGCTGTACCCCTTATCTTTGAGCTTGTTTTGTAATATTTAACTCCATGGCATCATCTTTGTAGAACAACTGGGTATTTTGACTATTTCCTGCTAAGTTTGAAAGACAATTATGTTCCCCACTTCCAGTTCTTTGAAATGAAAAACCTGCAGGGCAGCTGATGCATTGCATGGAAGTTTCAGCAACATCCTCCTGTGTGGCTGCATTGTTATGTCACAAACAAAATCATGAATTCTCTTTCCTTCTGTACAGGCAGCTCTATTACCCAAGCTAAAACAGATGTAGACCTTTGCATTGCTGATGTCGTCTTCTATAGATTGAGAAAATGTTAAGGCATACGGGAATATGGGTTCCTTTTTGATTCAAGTGAAACAAGCACTTCTTATGGACTAATACAAATGACACTGGCATATTCAGAAAAGAATGCTTTACAGCATTTTTTGAGACGATTCAAGCAGAGAAGACTCCATGTAATCAGCATGAAGAAACCCAAGCAGTTATTTGGACACAGAATTTTTTGGACAGACCTTTAAGACAAGATTTTTATCCCTCATACGTTAGACTGGACAGTATAAAATTTAAAACAACATTTCCCCCCTCAGAAATTCCTGACATTATTAAAATTCTCAAAGAACAAGATAATTGTTAAAGTAACTTTTGAAAACAGTGTAAATACTAGGAGCCATGCACTGAGCAAATGGCATGTCATACCAGGAAGCAGAAATGGCAGGTTGTGTATATAATGTGCCACCTGCACATACAACCCGATGCTGCCACACAAAGGGGTAGGAATTTCTGAAGAATTCAAATCACGAATTGATAATAATATTGATTCCTTTTTTTCAGCTTCCAGGTCATATAATGTTGGTAGTTAACCTTTGATTGTTCTGTGGAAGAGAGGAGTAGCCCTGCATCTCTGCCATTGTATTGAGAGGGAATCACCAGAAAGCACTTTCCAATGGTTATGTCAACGTTTTGCTCTATTTCACTATTTCTTCCCCTCACTGCTCATTTTCTGTTTGAGCTAAATTGTAAATGTAGATAAATTCTATTCATTTCAGCTCAGCTACACTGCTTTACATCCCCTACAGAGCTGTACCCAGGTTAGCACTTACTGACCTGGTGCAAAACCTCTGTCTTGTGTTATGAGACTTGTTTTTCTTTGCTTCTGCAGTTCTCTTGTTCACTATTGAATGCTCCTGATCCACTGTAGTTTATTCTTTTCCAAGCATGTCCTAGAACCATAGAAGAGTTTGGGTTGGAAGACATCTTTAAAGGTCATCTGGTCCCAAACCCCTGTAATGAGCAGGGACATCCTCCACTAGATCAGGTTGCTCAGAACCCTGTCCAACCAGACCTTGAATGTTTCCAGGGATGAGGCATCAATCACTCCTCTGGAAAACCTGTTCCAATGAATCACCACACTCAACATTAAAAAATTTCTTCTTTATATCTAGTCTAATTCAACCATCTTTTAGTTTGAAACCATTATTCCTTATCCTGTAGCAATAGACTCTGCTAAAAAGTTTGTCCTCATCTTTCTTATTGGTCCCTTCAAGTACTGGAAGGCTGCAACAAGGTCTCCCCTTATATAACATGTCAGTTATGGTAAATATGATGCATGATTACCCTGCTTTGTTTTTTCCAAGCACTGATCTCATTATGAAGACAACAAGCTACTGCTTCATGATGACATTAGTAAATGAGACCATAATGGCAAGAGTAGTTAGTCATGTCACATTGTAAAGAAAGAGCTAGAGGAAAAGCTGTGCTTAGCAGTGACAATGAATGATTAAATATTTACTGTATTGTGAGCAAGAATAAAATATTTCTGGTGCTGGGACTTACTGCTTGAAGTAAAAAAAATTATTTTTGGTACAGTAAAAATATTGTCCTGCCAAAACACTTGTATTGCTTTACTCATTAAATAAATGTAACATTTTGAATTATCTTGTAATGGAGCGTAAAAATAAAATAATCTTGCTTCAATCACAAGACTAATTACAATACAAGGAAAAAATTCTCTTTTCAAGCACTACATTTATTCTATGATACATTAGAGTGTCATTGGAGCCAGCACTTCCTTTGTTCTAATCTGGTCAGGCATGTGTTGATTTGAAAAGGAACATCCTTATCTTTAAGAAAAAAAAATGCCAAGAATTCAAATAATAGTGAGTTGATGTTACTTGAGCCAAAAAGTCAAAGCAATGCTGGTTTCAAAGTGCATTAAAAATAATGAAGATAGGTTTCATTTGAAATGGAAAAATAAGACAAATCTAAAGTGCTGAATTAATGAAAAATGAAATATGCATGTGCTATGTCTTTCTTCTTATTTTTTATAAACTTTCTAGAGGCAAACAGGTAGATTGTTACAGAGGATTACACTGTAATTAAACTGGTCCTTCACCAAAGCAAACACTATCCTTTGAGCCCACTTACATCTATACTGAGAACAGAAACACTGCATTGCTATAGAGAACTTTGAAAACATAAAACATGAACTGTTCTTGTTGAACAGCCTTTATCCCTCCCAAACAGAGACAGCGCCTCTTGAAATACGTGTCTGCGTGGGCACGTAGTGACAGGACAAGGGACAACAGCTTTGAACTGAAAGAGAATAGGTTTAGATTAGACATTAGGAAGAAATTCTTTACTGAGAGGGTGGTGAGGCGCGGGAACAGGTTGCCCAGAGAAGCTGATGCTGCCCCATCCCTGGAAGTGTTCAAGGCCAGGTTGGATGGGGCTTGGAGCAGCCTGGTCTGGTGGAAGGTATCCCTGCCTATGGGAGGGGGTTGGAACTATGATGATCTATAAGGTCCCTTCCAACACAAACCATTATATGAGTCGAGAATGTATCTAACCCAAATCACCTTTCCAATTGCAAGATTTGTAGTTTTGAACCAGGATCTGCAGCACAAGAAGACAATGTGCTAATCAGAGTGACTGTACTACGCCCCAAGCAGGGTTAACACGTGCTGCAGACGTGCATCATCTGTGTCCATGAACGTTCAGAGTAGTTTCAGCAACTACAACATCCTTCTGTTTGGATGGTATGTTCATGGCCTCCCTCATAAGACTGACTGTGTTTCCCAGCAGGAACTTGAGAAAAAAATTGAAGTGTTTTCCATTTCCATGCCACCTGACCCATATGCTGCAATGAGGCACTTCACAACATCAGAACTGGAGGGGATCGCTACAGAGCAGCTCTGTTGCAACCCAATTAACAGATAACACTTCTGGCTGTAGTGATAACCCCCACTGCTGCAGTCAAACCCCACAGACACCATGCAAACTGTGCTGGATGGCGTGGCAGAAGATGCAGCAGACAAGACAGAACTCAAGTAATCAGTTCAACAAAACTGGAAATAAGATTAACAGCTCAGCCAGGTTCTGCTCTGTGCAGAAGACAGGGACTTTTATCCTACCCTTTTCCTGCATCCTTTAGATGGCTGGCTGGAATATTTTTCAAAAACTTCAAACAGCAATGATCCAACAATACTCATAAGAACCCTGATGTGCTGAACTCTTCTCACTCTTCAATGTTTTGTTTCTAGATTGTCAATTTACATCTCCCTTGGCCTCCTTCAAACTGGCAGATATTTAGAATGGTTTGTTTCCTTCCCCTTTAAGGTCACCTTTATGTATTTGAAGACTTTTATTGTATAGATAGAAAATATGATAAAGTCTTTTTTTTTCCTCTAGATTAAATATAACACTGGTTCAGCCACTATTTCTGAGTAGTCTTACGAGGAGCAGCTGAGGGAACTGAGGGTGTTTAGCCTGGAGTAAAGGCAACTCAGGGGGAACCGTATCACTCTACAACTTCCTGAAATGAGGCCGTAAACAGGTGGGGGTTGGTCTCCTCTCACAAGTAACAAGTTTTAGAAAAAGAGGAAATGGCCTCAGGCTGCACTGAGGAGGTTTAGATTGGATATTAGGAAATATTTCTTCTCTGAAAGCATTGTCAAGCATTGGAACAGACTGTTCAGGGAAGTGGTTGAGTCACCATCCCTGGAGGAATTTAAAAGACACGTAGATTGGCACTTAGGGACATGGTTTAGTGGGCCATGGGCTTTGGCAGTGCTGGGCTGGACTCAATGATCTTAAAGGTCGTTTCCAACTCAAATGATTCTGTGATTCTGGGGCTTTTGGGTGAGTTATGCATCCAAGAGCTGTAAGCATTCACCTTGTTCTCCTCTAGCCTTTATCCAAGCAGGCTACGCTTGAACTGTATGCCCAAAATGAAATTCAGGACTCCACATAAGCAAAGCAAGAAAATCACTTCATGTGACAGTGCTGTTTTGGATTCAAGCACAGGGTTTGACTTCTTTTGCAATCTCAAAGCTATTACATTTCTCTCCAGTTTGAGATTCACTACTGTAACTCAACCTGATACTGCAGTACTTGATTAATAATTTCACATCCTGTGTTCCTGCTGTTGTTTTTTCTTCTCAAAGTACAAAACTTTGTTATCAAATTGCATCCTGGTTTTCCAAAATATTTCTCCAATATTTCAAAGTCATTTGGACTGCCTTACAACATACTTGCAGTCCCTCTAAACTGGATAATGTTTAAAAATTTAATAAACTCACTCTTTGTTCCATCCTCCAAGTCATTAATGAAAATATTGAATAGTATTCTACCCCAAACCGAACTGTTTGGAATGTCATTTGATACGTTTTCTGTTTTGCCAGCACACTGATTATTATTCATACAATGCTGTCATCTGACCCCTCTGACTGACCCTGTGTTAGCTACTGCTAGTCAACACCACCCTATCATGCTTTAAGTGATGATATGTGACAAGATCTCTGACATCTTCTGCCTCTGCTTCAAGCAGACTGAAAAATTTATTTATGACTGTAACAGACAGTCTTCCTCAAACAGGTTTTTTTCCTGCTATACTGAGGAAGATATAGAAGCCTCGTGAGGTATGACTTGATAAGGAATCTCTAAACTACAAGACTTGTGTGTACCTTGGGCTCTGACAGAGACTAAATGCATTGCTGGTACTGAAGGGTTAAAGAAACCAGAGGCTTGTCATATAGGGTTTCAAAATCACTGTAACAAAGTCATCTGGCTCATAACATAGAAGGAGTTGTCGAGCACACCACAAGTCTTGTGCCCTCTGAAGTGTTCACCAGGCATGAACAGCTTGCATTTTTTGAACACATCGTACGCTGGAGGAATCTGTTCCTACACACAGAAACCTAAAAATTGCCACTGCCATGAAATCAGGCAGATGTCTTTCGATGACTTAGTCAAGACCCAAGTCATCTAATCAGGAATTTTTCTGTTATTGTTAGTAAAATAGCAAAAAATCAGTACAACATGGATAAGCAAGTAAGTTCAAGGCACAGGAAAAACCTTTTCTTTTCACACGAATGTCAATTAAAATGGTATTTCTGTAAGAAATACAGTTTTCCTGAAATTTAATTTTTGCACTTATGTGTTTGTAGTAATGAGGTACTGATAACAATTTTTTTCTTCTGCAATGCCAAGTATTTTTAAAAAGAGAAATAAGTTTTCAAAAGTAAATAAAAAAAGAAGAAAATTAATTAATGGACACCTTAAGAGTTTGTTGTAACTCTGTGCAGAACAAACTTAATGAAAGCCTTCCTTTTGTCATGCTGCTTGTTGCCTATTTAGATCAGATGGACTATTTTACAATTGCTTCTGTTAAGAGCTCTGGGTTACAAAACCTACAAAAGAAATTCGGGTCATCCATCATGCAGTGCACGTGTATGACCACCCAAATAAAAGCATAAGTGGCACAAATAAAAGCATAAGTGACAGTTGCTGAGGGATGTCAAAACAATGATGTGATCCTTTCCTGCAGTGAAAATACCACTAGACAGACGTGCATACTTCTGATTCTAGAGTTGAAGGACAGCAGTAGTGGATACTTTAGTTTTGTTCAATAGAGCTTTAGAAATGTGATTGCCCAACAGTGTACACAATTTCTTTGATGTAAACAAAGCAACAAAAAACAAGTAGGTTTACCCTTAAAGACTGCAAAAACAATTTTTTAAACTCCTGGTTAAGGTGAGAATGGAGCCAGACACAGGTTTAGCATATTAACTGCCACTGTTCTTCAACAGGTAAACAGGATTTGGAAAAGAGAAAAAAATGTGGCTAGATTACCAAGGAGAGATTAGCACGAGATTTTCTTCTGGGTATAATTTTGCACTGATTACTGCAATGGCCAGCACTGAGACAGTGATTGTGACTTGTAATACACAACATGTGCCAAAAATAGTGCAGCTTTCAGACACCAGGAGACACTCGGAGTACCTGACAACCTGTCTGATCAACAGACACTCAGGATGATGCTAAGCATCAGCTACAGAATTTTATTATTCAGTTACTGGCTTTAGATGATTTGCATCCAATAACTTTAAGAGAGATGGCCAAGGACTCTCTGGCTCCTCCACACTGAGTCTCAAGTCTTGGAACATGAAGGGTCTGGAGCACTGAAAGGAGGCAAATGCTGCAGCAGTGTAAACAGGGGGTTGGATGCATGACCTCAGCCATCAGTTCTAAACAAATAATGTCATAACTGTTAAAATGCAATTAATAAACTACTTAAAAGGGGGTGATGTACATTTTTTTTAAAATTTAATTTGCTACTTCTTTTTAAGTTAGGGTTAACAAAAGTTTGTAAACTTAGATTTTGTTATTTAAACTGAGATGGATAACCATTTTCACTGAGAATCCACCATCTACCTAGACTACTCTAAAAGTAAGGCAACTGCTACGTCTCAACATGCCACTCTAAGCTGAATATTTACCAGGGTTTTTTAGAGATTAGCCCTTGACTTCCTGTATTCCACACTGCACTGCTGATCTGGAAGGAAATCGAAAATTGCTGCTGACAAAGTTCACAGAAGACACAAGTAATGAGAATGATAAGTAATGGTGAGGATATGTTGCAGAAAGAAACCAATCATGATAATTACTTGATAGATCAGGCTGCAAGCAACTAATTTGACCTTCAATAAAATTGACTGTAAAATTATCCATTTAGGAAGGAAGAATACATAGCCTGATTACAGTCTGGGGATCTTTATCCACATTAGAAATGTCTTCAAAACAGGCATACTGAGACCATAGCAATAACCAGCTGAACCTTAGCTCCAATACAATTATTTGGCCAAGGGACTGATGAAATCTTGGTTGTGTACACAGGAGTTTATCAAAAAGAAAGTTACAAGCAGTGATCCAATTGCCTTTTTAAATACCTACATGTGGAACAAAAATCTGATAAAACCAGATGCACCTCTGTTCCACAGAGACATGTGTAAGAAGATACAAATGCTTGAAATTAAACCTACAGGAGCCTAGTCAATGAGTAGAGCACACGCTATTAACAGCAAAGGCCATTAATCATTACTACAGTTTAACAAGAGCTGCAGTAGATAACTTTTCCATCACTGGAGGAATGTAAAAATCACTGGCTACCCCTCTAGTTTCTGCTGTAAGCAGAAGTTAATCAGGAAAATTAAGTTATTTGTTTTGTGGGGGCTATAGATTATAGCGGTCTTGTCTGTCTTTGCCATGTGCAAGTCTATAACACAGCTTTATAGCTGCAAGGCATTCTGTCATTATGCTCTAAACCTGCACTCTAATACCAGACTTCGGGACCTCTGTGCTCTGCTGTACAAACAGGCAATTGGTTTGTATTCAGCTCATGCAGACAAACAGTAAAAAACCCTCAATTTTTTAACTTCGATTTTGTCTTGTTTTGATGTTCTGTTGATGTAATGCAAGCATGACTTTGACTAAAGTATCTCTACTCTTCATGAGAAAATATATCTTCCTATTGAAATACTAGAGAGTTCAATTATGGCCTTTGCCCCTAGATTTGTACATGAAGGTACTGGTGTGACACAAAATATTCCTAAAGAGCCTCTTAAATTTACACATAAATGTACAAGTACGACACAAAATACGTCCTAAGGAGCCTTTGGAAACGTGCACATTGATGTAGTCGGGGCTGTGAACAAGCGCAGAGTTCTTTTAAGGTTTTTTACATGCAAGAAGAGCAGCTGGTGAAAAATTCAGTGGTTTTGCTTTCCTTTGCATACATCTGGGATCTTTCTGGTTAATAATGTTAATGAGGTATTAAACCAGTGTGTCTATTCAGAATATGAACCTGTTGATGGCTAGCCTGTTATCTATGGTAATAATCTATATTGAGTGATACTACAGCTGTATTTCATCTGAGGCAGTGGTAAGTTTTGGAGTAAACTAATTAGAAGAATTGCACTGTCAGCAGCAGCACCCATTCCTAAGCATATTTTTGGCAACTTTTAAAAAAATGATCCCTGTTCTCTCAGAAAGTTTTCTTGTAAGGTAGATTAGTTCCTAATTTATGCTGCTAATTATTGCTGATACGGCTAAGAAATATTTTTACTCTATCTATGGGATTAAGATGCCTCTTCTGAATGAGACAATTTATGAATGTGATGCCATAAAAAGAAGAAAACCTTTCAGTAAAGGAATGAGTGCCCCAGTCTGTAGTGCCAGCAACCTGCTTTCAAGGGACAACAACTTGCATCATTCAGTAATTGCCTTGTGCTAGTTCTAGTTCAAGCCTCAAAGAAAGCAAAAGAGGTAGTAAAACCTGATTGCATTGTCCCTGAATGCATTATAAATACAGACTGCTATCATCCAGAATACCTGTCACGCAAATATCACCCAGGATATAACATCTGGTTTCATCAAGTTCCCTTTGTTATCACTTGAAACCTGTGGCTTATTATAGAGTAGAGGATATTTTAAAGTGTACCAGCAAATTAATGCTAGGAGATGGTTTTTAGTAAATTGAAAATTATAAGACCTTTTAATTATGAAAGAAAAAGACAGTTACCATCCTAACAGATAAATACTTGTGCAGTGTGCCAGAAGCTTCCTGAATATATGTAAATATATGATAATTAGCCAGTGTTCATGGTACAACACTTTCAAGAGCTAGCAAGGCATTTCTTCATCTGATTAAGCAGTGAATATGCAAGAGTAAAAGGTTAACTCAATGTGAGTCTGTTATGTGATGTTCTAATAGCATCATGCTGATTTAAATGGGTAGGCATCACTTAAAAGTAGAAACTCATTTTCTTGGTCATCATTTTCTGTAATGTCTCACAACATGAGAGACACATTCAGGGAGTAGAAAGAAATGTAAGATGTGATTTCAAGGCAGTTTTCAGTTCAGACATAGCAAAATACTGAGACAAGTCTGATCAGACAATTTCAATCTCTGTGCTCACAGTATGAGTGACCTTGGAATAGTGCAGGATGATGTGTATATAAAAAAGGGCTATTTGGCGAAAAGTATCCATCTTTGAGTTGGTAATTTGTAATTAAATGTTACTTTTGTTGATGAAGAAGCTTCTGCAACTAAATGACATGGCTGCATTCACCCAATGCCTTAACAAGGCTAAAAACAACTGAAAAATATTCAGTATCATTCTATACTGATGATGGATGTCTCAGGACGATATAAAGGATGATATCTCAGTGTTGTCGTTTATCTGCAATTTGCATAGAAAGTGCCTTGCTTCTCCCTCCCTGAAAGGGATAATTTCTGTAATGTAGCTGTTATATAGAATATAGCTGTAGTTTAAAAGCAAGGGTTGGATGAGTAAGAGTCAAGCTTTCATTAACCTACCTTTCTTTACAGGCTACTACTGATCCCAGTACCCAAGATTTACATTTTCCTCCTTTATTTTTAATTAGTGTTACACTTAGTTCTACTTCTTGTTCTGCTTTCTATGTCCTTCTACATCCCATTTCCTTGTTGCCACTATTCACCCTCCTTCTGTTCCTATTTGCCAGGACAAATATTGAAAATGATCTGGGACTGTGTCCGAGAGCATCAGTAAATCCTTTGAGTCTTCTCTACCAGGAGACACTTTACCCAGAGCTGTCTCCCAGGAAATGCCAGGCCTGCCTATGCTAGTGTCTGTGTCCAGCTCCTTTGGAATCTTTTCTTGCCATTTAAATTCCATCCAGATAGCTCCTATAGTGAGTTATAGTTGCTTGATATTGGAAAGTCATTGTTCATATCAGCAGTTCTCACAGGGATGGGCTTAAACGTGTAACTTCTGTCTTCTGGAATCAGGGTGCTAATAAAAATAAAGCATGATTTACACCTCATGCTCAAGCTGGGTATAAGGGAGTTGCAGTGAAGTGTTCTGTTGTTGGCTATGCCGTTAAGCTGAGCTCTGTGTGTGTGTGTGCAATGCAGCAGTGCAGTTTTAATGAGAAACTCCCTGAAAGTTATTACCGAGAAGCAAAGTATCGCTATGCAGTTTTATTGCCAGATCATAGAATCCATCTTTTTTCCCTTGGCCTGATCTAAGCACACAGCAGAACAAGCCAAAAAACCAATCAAACTCAAGACCAAAAAAATCCCCTCCACCCTTCTGGTTCCTGCAGCATCTTTGAAATAGCTTTCTTATCTTGAAGGTTTGCTGCTTTACCTCTTTTGATCTATTTCTACACATCTGATTTAAGGGCTCCGTATGCATGGATCTGTCCCACCTGTACAGGATTTTTTCCCCCCAAGCCTCCCACAGCATGTCACATGCTGGCCAGTTGCCAGCTGTGTGAGCTGCCGTGGTCACTGCAGTGTGTGATTTGCATTGGCAATTCTGGGCTATGAAGAAAATTTAAAAGCAGAACAGCAGCACTCGGGTAACTGCTGGGCCAGTCATGGCTGTTGTCCCAATAATTCAGAGTTAACCATTGGTGTTTTGTTACTTAAGAGGTTGTCACAAAATGGAAATCAGCATCTTTTTCTGCAGTGGGTACTGATGGGTGATGAGGGGGAGGCTGGCAGGAGATGCAGCTGATGAAGAGCCCAGAATGAAGAAACAAAAATATGGCAAAATTGATAGGGAGGAAAGGATGCAGATGCTGCTGTTTTGATTGATGAAGTAAAAGCTGTTAGAGATGCTCTCATTAAAGATTGCTGAACAATCTCCAACAAATCACATACTCAGCAACCTAGTGGGTCTAGTGTGAGTGTGATTGGAACAGCTTTTCTTATGTAGGCCTGCAGAAAAGGAATTGCAGGATAAAAGGGCAATAAATAGCAAAGACCTCTGCCAAAGTAACTGATGACTGACATCACTCTCTGCCTCATTTCTTCACCTTGGGATAAGGGTTGGGGGACTCTCAGTGTCTATCTCTTCAGCAGTGCTGAAGTTCTCTCCTAGGGACTGTGCATAGCTACTCTGAATTCCTGTCCTCCTGACTCACTGCGTGTTCTGGAGCAAGAAAAGCAATCTCAGTGTTTCAGTCTCCCCCACATCATTACCATTACCATTACCATGGTTTATTGCAATGTATGCATCATTCACAGGGGGACTGTGACAAGTCATTAATTAATATTTGACCAGAACTTTGGCAATATCCAATGTTATCTAAATATTCAAATTTCTTTGACCTTCTGACAGAAATAAGAGGGACAAACTAGATAAGCAATTTTCTGTGGCTAGAATCTCCTTCATGAACTAAGTCTCCCTTTTCATAAGCACTGCGGCTGTGGCCAGATAATCAACTACTATAATTAAGTTCATGGTAGTTTATACCAGGAAAGAATCTGTCCCCTTTTCCTTTGAAGATAATTTGCTAAGATCCCTTCTGCAACATTTAGTAGGCTCCATGTTCCCTACAACCCTGACAACGTCTCTGCTTTCCAACATGTCCCATAAAGCAGCCTCAGGGTCTGCCCATGATCTCTGTTCACCAGCTGTCAGAATTGAACCTACAGATGTCTTGACCAATGGGCTGCTATGAAGGTCTATAACGCTACCAAATAATCCAGATTTTCCACCAGAAGGGTGCTGATTTGGATTTTTCTCCCCTGTGGAACCACCATTGCCCACGAAACTTATGGGAATGTAGTACTTTTGGGCCATAGGCACCAAAGTCACATCTGTTTGATATTGGTCAATTGGTTCAAAAATCCTTTGGAATTGACAGATACATTATCAAGACACAGAAAGAGAGGTGCTTTCAGAAACATCAATCCTCGCTTTATTTCATGTTATATCATGAAAAAGGCATGAGAATTTTAACCTAAAAGCCATTTTCCATGAAGAATACTGCTAAAGTTTCATTTATGTAATTTTTACTGACATAAAAATTCTGAATAAACCCCCTTCCCACTCTAGACAGTGAAATCTGAATTAGAGTTTTCTTATACATCCAGTAGTTCTCTGATTGATCCCAGAGGATTCCCACAAAACAGGAAAGTACACTTAATACTCACAGTGAAGGAGAGAATTTTTAGGAGAAACTTTCTAGTCTTTATTCCTCACATAAGAGAAAAGAAAAATCCAAATTTTTTTTTCTCTTTGTAAGTCACCTTAACATTTGCATCCATAAATTAGAAAAATTATGTGACGCAGCTAATAATCCTTAGGGAATTAATGCACTGCTGGAGAAGATTTCCCCTCACAAAAACAGTCCTTGGAATGATAAATACTTTTGTTAATGAGATATAAGGAAAAAATAAATTATTTTTTCCATATTTGCACAATTAGGGTGGCTCAGCTGCTTGGATTAGATCCATGTGGGAGTTAGCACAAGGCCCAAGTGACAATGAACAGGGAAAAAAGTCCAAAAGCATAAAATAGAGCAGCTTAAACTTCTTCCAAAACAAGATGCTCAGCTCAGAGAACAATGGTAGATAAACTTAGGATTTGATCCTGTGATGTATTTCAAAACGTTAACATGCTGAGGACTCTGGAGGAAATATAGTTGACCTCAATGGCTGGCTATGAAAAATGGCATTACTGTGGAATCTCTGATTGCAAATAAATTTCTCTGTCTTGCTAATTAGACTGGTCAGAAAAGCCCTGTTCCATTACAGAAATACAGGCTTTTTCAGCTGCCTCTCTGCTGGAGGAAAGGACACTGACAACTCCTCTTGAGCTAATAAATGTACTTGCAGCAACTGACAGAAAGAGGTTTCAAAGCAAGCTCTGTTTCAACAACTAATAACAGATCTTCTTTGATGTGTATGATATATGCCTGTATTTGCTCACAGTGATTCTGCTCTCACTACTACAAGATGTGTACACACACCTTAGAAAGCTTGTTAAAATGCATCAATTAATAGGTTTTTTTCATTGCACCTCCTGTTGTTCTTTTCATACATTGATGACACTGATGTTTGATTCCTGCCCTATGAAGTCATCCAGTGTTGGTCCAGCAGGACTTGCCCACTGAAACAATTGCTCATATCATGCTGGTCTCTCATGTAACTGTAACCTCAGTTTATACCACAGAACCATTGACAACTTTGGCAGCACCAACACAGTGTTGAGACCTTTGAAATGAACCCAAAAGAGGTTAAGGTTTTCTTGTCTCGTCTCTAAGTGCTGCCCACCGGAGACCCGGCCAAGCAGTGCGACCACAGCTACTTGTGATACTTGACCAAGGACAACTTCTAGGTGAAAATGCCTTTAGCAGTAGAAAACCACAACTTTCATTATCTGTAGTACAACTTCACTGCCTTCTGAGTAAAGTCTAATCATGGGTTTAAGTCCAGGTTGTTGGATCAGCAGGGTGTAAAGAATTCTGTGAACCTTGAGGCCAGAGTTATCACAAACTGTGTCAGTGAAGCTAAATGTAGTTTCACTACATTTAGGAGAGGAGAAGGTTCATAGTCAAGAGCTTGTGTGAAACTTGTCTGATGCCAAGAAGGACACGTTCCTCACCACGTTCCTCGACACCCCGTTGCCACTCAGCACCAGGGACAGCCATGAAGCAGAAGGAAGCCAGGAACCTTTTGCGGTGTGAGGCTGGAGCCTGTGTTGGAGACGTGCCCAGTGCCCCGATGCTCCTCCTCCTCCTCCTCTGCTCTGTCAAGCCAAAATTCACTCAGGCAGAGAGCTTCATCTTGGAGCCATGATGTTCTTCTGGCCCTGAAATTTGCTGCTTGACTGAAACTTGTACTGTAGCCAAAGGAAATTTTAGTACATGGAAAGGAATATGGGCCCAAGGCTACATAGACGTATTTATTATACATCCAAGATTTATAATCGAATTGGACATTCTGGCAATGTGATAATGATCAGATTACAATTTTTATCACTGTTTCTCAGTGTATCCAAATGTAAAATTTATCTCCTCCCTTCACATCTCACTGCAAAGCCTGCCAAGGCATGTAAGCCCCTGTGTGCCGTTTCTGAGGGCTTGTTGTGGGAAGTTTCTTTGTTATCTCTGCCTGATGCCTGGGCCAAGAGATCTCCTGGATATTAGCCTGAAACAGACTCAGTGGATGGCAGATTTCTCTAAGCTCGCCAGGTACCCATGTAATGTCTGGTGCAGCCTTGTAACCTATCAAGACTCGCTTGAGGCATCTGCTGCAGGTGGGGTTTTTGTCTGTGAAAAATGAAAGGACAACATTTTAACCAAATGTTGTAGGTTGTCAATGATGTTCTAAGTGACAAGACTGAGAGTAAAAGGGAATTAAATATGGGAAACATGTAAAATTAGTTGGCATTAGTCCAAAAGAACTATGAATACATAGTGTGTTCTACATTGACTGTATTAATATTTGATAGCTTGGATTGGTTACCGTGTCTGTTCACCTGACACCAAATCTCCATTTTTGATAGAAAATGTAATTTGAATTCCTCAAAGTGTTTGTTTGTTTTTTTTTCTTTTCAAGTTTGCCTGTTTAAAGTATCTGTAAATAATAGAGTTTAATTGCACTTTATTTTGCGATTCTTATTGAATAAAATAAGTGTATTTCTTTTTCCCAACTTTCAATAGGGGCAAAAAAAGCATTAAACTGAACTGAAAAAAAGAACCCCTGAAAAGATCTTGTACCCATTACTTTTAATCACAGGCTCAGCATTCTATAAATTTAAAATTATATTTTTCTTTCTTATCTGATAAAGCAAACTCAAATATATAGGGGGAAAAGTCCACTTATTTGAGATAAATTGGAATTCCTTGCCTGTTTTTTATCAGCACATTGCCAGAGGGAACTCAAAATACTTGATAATCCATTTCCTGTTACAGTGAATATTTTATGACAGTGACATTTTCATCTCTGTATACAGGTGATCAGATTTTCCTGTTATCTGTCTCATATTTTAATGGGAGGTTACAGCACTCCATGGGACAGGGATGCAGAGGTTCCAGTTGAGCTTCCTCACAAGTTCTGCTGCTGACTCACTCCAAAGAGGGGCAGGGACATCAACTCTGGATTCACAAGTGTTGACTAGTGCAGAGAAGACTTAAATCTGTACAGCAAACCTTGCTCAGTACTGCTCTTCAGCTTTGCCTTAGCTAATGCCTGCCAATGCCTAAACATAAATGAACTATTAATTCCAGATCCAAGCTGGCATTACACACTCTTCTGGTTACTAGTTTGGGCCTATGCTACCTTAAATCTCTGTACAATGCTCAACTGTATGAAACAGATTTGGCCTCAGTGATTGTGATTGATAAATTTCATTTGACATGTCTCAGGTCATTTGCCTCTGGAACTGGGATTAGACAGATTTTCTTTGCAGGTGTGAGTCAAAGTGCAAATGTCCATAAAATCAGGAGTTTCAAAGTGAGACTGCAGCAAAGCTTGCCGTGTCTGTATCCTGCATTCACACACCTGCAAATCCTTTTTTTTTTTACAGATTTTTCTTCCCTGGGATCATCCTTTGAAAATCAGTATTTTGGGAAGTCTGAGGAAAACAAAATTTGCATTCCAAAAATTAATTTCTGAAAATGAGGTAGCTCTTTGGAG
This sequence comes from Ptilonorhynchus violaceus, assembly GCA_013397565.1. Taxonomy (NCBI): domain Eukaryota; kingdom Metazoa; phylum Chordata; class Aves; order Passeriformes; family Ptilonorhynchidae; genus Ptilonorhynchus; species Ptilonorhynchus violaceus. The sequence goes on from VZRJ01005281.1 coordinate 97,599, forward strand.
AACAGTAGTAGCACTGTGCCTCAGCAATGCATAGGCTGGAACATCCAGTACATAATTCTGTGTCTTCCTGATAGTCAGAAATGGGGCTCCAGATTTAGACACCAAACTTAGGTGTTACAGAGTTGTATAACACCTATGTGTGTTTAGGCAATTACAGACAATAGAAATTTAATAAACATAGTGAATCCAGAGAGCTTTTTGGCTTCCCAATATAGATGCCTCTTCTCAAAAAAGAAAAGTAACTCTTTAGTAGCAATATTCAGCTGCCAAATCATCAACTGCCTGGTGCCAGGTAGATGCTGTGGGCTAACCTGTGCATCCTCCTGCTGCTCCTGCAGCAGGACACTGGTTGCCCTCTGGGATGGGGTCATATAGCCCAGCCCTGTGTAGATGTATGACATCTTCCAGGGCACTTCAAATATCCCTATTTAGGCAACTGAGTTTTTACTTGTTGACTTCATTGACCAGATGTTCATTAGCTGTGCTGAAGGCTGACAAATCTGACTGGTCTGTAAACACCCATACTGTAGACACTTACAAAAATTAGATGGAGTTGGTAACCACCCTTGGTTTATATTTACTTCTCATGAGTGTGTCAGCTACAGTCAAAACAGCACAGCAATCTTATTGGGTGTGACAGCTGCCCTGCAGCAGTGAGTGATGCTGGCTGGGAGCTTGTGCTGGTGCACCATGACCGAATCATTCATCTTGATCTTCACTAAGTTGAACAGGGGTCACAGAATGTGTGTGATATTTCATCAGATTTCTCTAGTACTGTGTACGAGACCAGTGAGTTGGGTTGGTTTTTTTCAAGACCTGCTTTCCTGTGGGTTTTTCCTGGCACAGTTCAGGGCTGTGTCACCCCTCAGCAGGACTGATTCGTCTTGCGTGGAGCACTGCCCTGAGACAGACACAGAGCTTGCAGCTCTGAATGATAACTCAAGCGTGCCTTAGTGGGTAGACAGCCCTACATGTCTATGCATCCAAAGACTGTATTAGCTACTATGTCACACTGAGGACATATGCCTTTCTGATAATCAAAATGTTTTTCTGATTCACTGTCTTTTGAAATTCAGCCCTTCCCCCTGTAGGTGTGAACAAAATGTGAATTTTCAGGTGAAGACATCTTCTGCTTATATTGCTCTAAAGAACTTCCTGACATTATTTACCAGATTCCCATATAGTGCCATTGAGGACAGTACTGGGCTGAGGACTAAAATGCTAACATCACTCCCAGAAGCAGAGGGGTTTTCATCAGAGATCTGGCATCCTTGGCAGGCATGACTCTGCTCAACTTACAAAGGCTGACGGCAGCTCTGAGTTGGGAAAATTTACTCTTGCTTCTTTATTCTTTAATTAATTTATCCTCTGCTGCACTGTCTAGTTAATATTAATGTGCTCTCCTTGAGCTCCACTACTTACCCATGTCACTATCGTAGGATCATAAAATCATAGAATGTCAGGTTAGAAGGGACTCAGGGATCCTCTGGTCCAAGATATTAACCAGCGTTGGACTCAATATCCATCCGCGGGGACGCCACTTGTGACAGACTGCCAGTTTGAAAAGAAGCTATTTACCACCACGCTCTGGCTGCAGCCTGTCAGCCAATTCCCCATCCTCTGCACAGACCACTTGTCCAGACCATAACACGGGATGAGACCATGGGAAGCCACATCAAAATCCTTGGAGAAATCTCGGCAGACAATGTCCACTGCTGGCCTCCATCAACTGAGCAGGTTACTTTGTCATAGAAGGTTGTCAGGTTTTTTAAGCATGACTTGTCCTTGGGGAATCAGTACTGGCGCTTCCCAATCACGAGCTTCATTTGACTTATGATACTCCCAGGAGGCTTTATTCCATACCTTTCCCAGGGACCGAACAAGACTGACAGGCCTATAATTTCCTGGATCCTCCTTTGAGCCGTTCTTGTAGATGGAGTCAACATCAGCTTACTTCCAGGCTTCTGGGACATGCCTTGATCTCCCTGACTTCTCAGAGATTATGGGCAGTGGCCTTGCAATGGTGTCAGACAGCTCTCTCGACACCCTCAACAGATATTGCCAGGACCCATTGATTTGTAGGGCTCAAGCTCCTATAATAATGCACACCCCAATCCTTCCCGCAGGGACAGTGGGTCTGTGTTTGCATCGGTCTGGATTTCTGTTCCCAAGGCCTGGGGCCCGACAGTGCTGGTATAGACAGGGGTGAAGAAAGTGTTGAGAACCTCGGTCTTTCCAGCACTGCGCTCAGCATTCCCTGGAGCTGTTTCAATCTCCTGGGAGGGCTGTGCGCTCCACCTTGGGAATTCCTGGCTCTGGAACCCTCCTATAACTCCATCCACCACTCAGCCACAGGAAGTACCATGTCTACCATATGCCCCACTGAGGGATCTGTGTGATCTTTCATTGCCAAACACTTAAAACATCCCTTTCTCTTGCTTTTAATTAACTTACTGACTACATTTCACGAGATGGAAGTACTCTATTTTACAAAATCTAAGTGTTCGAATTTATTAAGGTGGTGAAAATGAGCAAGTACTTGGAATACAAATATTCTCTGTGGTTGTTCACATAGAAAACCCAAATATTTGCTTAGATCTAAAATGAATTAATAGCAATTGGGTAGTTTGCCTTCTGCTACTTATTCTAAATGTTTCTGACAAATGAATGAAAATTGAAGAGAAATCATATGCTTTATTTCAAATTAATAGTTAATGGAAAAGCACCCAACTTAATAAAAATTCTAATCTGAGTCAAATTTTTTCTCAACTTTTTTCTAAATAAAACTAAAAAAGGCATCCTAAAAATTGTCCTTCACATTGTTTTACCGAAAAAGGATAAACTTTTAAAAAAATGTATTACAGAAAATTCAGAAAGAATAAAAACATCCATTTCAATCCTCATAGAATGAAAATAAATTTTAAATTTAAAATTTTTCTATATCCAAGGAGGCCTTTTTTTCAGGATATACCTAAAAAGTTGGCTTTAGTTGTACCTCGTCTTTGTAATGCTTAGTAACCATAAATAAATTAAAAATCCAAATATTTCTTGTAATTCAATACATTTAACAATCTATCTGGAATGACTGAAAAATCATTAAGACTTTATGGACAATGAAATGAATTTTGAATGCACAGATACATAAAAATGCAAAAAGAACAAGCCAAATGTTCTAAAACTTCTCTGGATGTAACGTGTTAGTAAAAATATTGCTACCCTTAACCACATGCTCCAGTGACTTCAAGTAAATACATTATCTGACCATGAAAGTGAAGCTGAATCTACTAGAGATTTTGTGCAATAAGATTTTTGCTTAATGACTATTGAGTTTATGACAATTTTGTTCCTCATAAATAAATAAATCAATGTCATCTTTTCATAGTTCTGTGAAACTAGATATTAAAGCAAAATTTGAATTGTGAGCAAATCAAAGTATATTGCCTGCCCTAGACAACGAAGCACAGGCACAGCGTAAGACAAAAGGCAGTGGGATCCGACAAGTTTATGAAGTGGGTAGAGCTGCAGTTCCATGTGTACCACCTGCAGAAATCCCTGCCAGTCTGCCCAGCGCAGGCACTGAGACATTGGCTGGCAGAGAGGGCTGGTACATAACAGTGCACCCAATATCTGCAGTTATTGCAATGCCAGCCCATGCTCTTGTCTTTTGGCACCTGCTGCTTGCGAGAGCACTCGACCTGAGCACAGATTCCTAGGGAAATGACTGGAATAACTGAATAACTTGTTCTTACTGGATTGTGTTAGACACGCTTATGACAACCATTTGCAGGAGCTAAATGAAGTTCAGCTCCTGATCTTCAGCTACTTCAGCTTGGGTTTTAATGCTGTCATATAACAAATTCAGTTGTTTTATGACAGATCCAATGGAAAGGTGATGTCAGGACTTTATATTTCATTTACTGGTAGGCAGAAGCTGAGGTGGAAGCTGAAACCTGTCCCCATGGGGTTTACCAACACCAGGTCACTGAATGAATGACAGTTAAAGCTTACACCCCACTCATTTGCAACCCAATTTATTGGGAAATAGAACTCTCTCTTTTGCAGTACTTCATTTCTAGTTTTGCCATCTCAGATTTCTGAGCTGTTTTATGCTTTCTGCATCTTCACAAAGCCAGTGGAGTTACTCTAGGGATTCACAAGATCATCTCTGTACATGAGATTGAGGAGGAGAAAAGAAATATGAAATGGGAAATATGAAACGTGAAATGTTCACTGTGAAATGAGAAATACGTCTCCTCTCATTGATTTTTTTCTGTTCATAGAATCCAGCTCCTGGTTTATGATATACTTCAATAACAACCAAAAGAGTTGATTTCTACCTGTGATCCTCAGTAATAATCAGTAATCCTGTAATGAAGACTGCTTATTATGATATCTTTTGCCTGCAAGCTGGTGAGAATTTCATCCAGTTGGGCTATACTTTTCCCCTTGCTTATAATTAATGATCAGAACACTGTAGTCCATTAAAGATGTGTAGGACTTCAATACACAGCTTAGATCTCATTATGTTATCACTGGACAGGTTGTACCTTACAAAGCAAAAAGATTAAGTGCTGGTTTTATGGATGATTGAACTCAGCATCATCATGACTGATTCATATGAGTTGCTGCAGAAAGCAGTTAAATAGTGCAGTAATGAAAGGTGTGATTTTGGATGAACTTTTAATTCTAGTTGGAAATTACCTAATTCTGAATGAATTTCTAGGGTTACCTGTGCCTTCCTACTTCCAATCTGAAGCCACGCTTTCCAAGCGACAGACTCACCCCCAGATGTCTGTTGGGGTGGAAATCTGTTGTATATCTCACATTTGAATAGCCAAATCACAGGACTTTTCTCCACTATTCAAGATTTCACCACAGGCATCAGCTGACTCCACTCCTTGGCATTTTTGTAGTGGTCAGGATAAAGGGTAACCCTTTGGATCAAGGCAAATCTCAGGTATTTATATCACAAAAGAGGGAAAAAAAATGAAGATAGAAGGAAATCTGTGCACAGCTAGACTTCATTCTTCCCTTGGGAATCTTGGAAATCTCATCTTTGACCCACTTGTTCCCCTGAGACCTGGAGAGAGCATAGGAGAAATTCTTCAAGTACTCAGTTTAATTCTCAGATGTTGGCCATGCACTGCCTGGTGTAATCTGAGCTGCATATCCTTTCTCAGGCTAGACAGATTGTACTGAGGCTATTGTACAGCTGCTGACTTCATGAAAGCTGAAACTGAAATGTGTAATTATATGAAACAGTTTGATACAAGCTTAACATCCCCTACCTGACACTGTTTTAAAAGAGGACTTAGTTGTGCCAAGGTGATTAATATATTAATCAGGGACTTGAGAACTTACCAGAGCTGTCTAATTAAAACAGCAAAAGCCATCCAGACAGACAAAAGGCAGATACATGTAGAACTGAGAGCAAAACTATTCACAGTCTTAAGCAGACCAGATGTTGCCATCAATCCAAACAAGAAGGCTGATTGAATTGCTCAAGTTTACTGTAGTAGATGTATTTGCCCAAAGCGTGTATAACCTGAATAATACTATGGTTCTTTACCAGTTTACTGTGGAAGTCACTAAATGGCTATTTTAATTTTAATTTACTCTAAACAGGAACATTGTTTTAAAGCTTGCCACTGTGGAAACTGTCTTCTCTTTACAATTTTCTAAAAAGGAACAAGACATCAAACTGATTGCAAACTCAGATACCTATAAAATATTTTTATACAGGATATCTTCTACTCTTTCCAACTATTTCTTCCAATTTTAATGCTATGTAAGCTTTATCTCTGTTCTGTCTGGAGACTTTTGGAAGACTCTTGAAAGTCATAACAAATGAGACTTCAAACAAATCACCATTATTAAAAGATTTGTTTGCTGGTGAGGAAGCCAGTACAGAGAAGACAAAGGAGAGAAAGTAATTTTTCAGTGAATTCTATATCTCCGAATATTTCATAACTACCACTAACAATATTTGTTGTCTCTATGACTCTATTCACATACATTTTTCAGTGTTGGCTTAAACTTATGAAATCTGTTCATCTTCTCTCTTGTGATTTGTTTTTAAAACTTTGGAAGATGTTTGCAGTGGCTGTGCAATTGTATTGTTTGAATTTGTCAAAAACTGGCTTAAAAAAACTACATCTGATTATTCAAACACCACTGCCAAATCACAGAGCCTGGATGCTAAAACAGTGTTTGCTAGTTTGGACCACACTTCCCTTTAGACATGATGTATTGCCACAGACCACCATAAATTTACTGAATGCAAATTGAAGCTGTAATCACTGATAGTTATGACCTGTAACACAAGATAAGGCCATATTTTTTCTGGTCAATACTTGAGACAGAAGGTAAACATTCACCTGTATTTATTTGTATCCACAAGTCAGCATTGCCTAGAACGGGGTAAAGAGCACACAGATGAGTTATCTACCAACCCCTAATAAGTATCATTCTTTGAATATATGGGCACGGTAGCATTTGCTACCAAACATTGTTCTTTGCGACTCAAATACCCATCCAAATATTGTATTGAAGTTATCTGCATGCAAAGCTTTGCAGTTCACATTTGATTCCTTCTTCACTGTCACTGGTGGTATCTCACAAGTATTTGTGTTGTTTCGTGTAGCAGATAAGTGATAGTGAAGCAGATAGTGATTCTAGTAGTTTTTGTTTTAAAAACTTAAATGCTGCACCAGAGCCATATTTATTTCCTTATTTTAGATATGATCTGATAGAGCTTGGGAACATAATTTCTTTTAGCTCATTTTGAAGAGACATTTTGTAAGCAGTTTTACAGGAAAAAAAAATGTAAGAGGAATTTGCAGTGAGGGGTGGCTATGCTGAAGTTCTGTTTCGGAAGGCATTGGAAACCAATCTAACAGAGAAAATTGCACAACTTTTTTATGAAAAATATCTACACAACACATCCCTCACGTGTTCTCCATAGGGGCCTAGTTAGGATAAATGGCAAATGAAAACCAACATGTGCAGCTCCTGCCTTTCAGCCTAGGAAGACTTCAACTGCAGATTATGAAAAGATTTGGGAATATTGGGACAGAAGGCCTGCACTGACATACTCTGTTCTGAATTATAGCACACTAATTTGTAACGACCGAGTTCAGTGGCTCATCCTTCAAGTATTTCAAGAAAATTCTGAAGAGGAGATATCGACATAAATCAGTGGTCCACAGCTAGGGGTGACACTGAGATATTGCGAAACAAGACAAAAATCACCCCATATCACATTTTGAAATAACATATACAGCTAGAAGACATCTTCTTAACCCACTAATTTTGAAACATGTTAGTCTGTGAATTTCTCCATAATATTTGTAAATTGATGGAAGAAGCCAGGAACAGTTTGTCATGTTTCTGCCTGGGATTTCCTGGATTGAAGTACACACACACACACACACATGTTGCACAGCTGCCTTCTGTGTGAGAACGAGCCAGAAATACTCTAGATATGTTGAACTCACAGTGCAAAAGCAGATCAATAAATTCTGTACAAATAACCCAAATCTTGTTCTTTTATTTAAAGAACATTTCCTGGGGAGAGAGGCTGTTGTGCCTGTTAGTCCTGTCCAGGAATCAGGACTTCACCCACCATCACTCCACTCTAGATCTGCTCTGGCAAGATAATAGTTCTGCAGCTGTTCTGAGGCAGACTGGCAGCTGGATCTCTAACTGTGTGCAAGCAGAGCACGGAGTAAATATTTCCCAAGCTCTTCCTTTCTTAGGAATGCTGGCAATGTGGCAGGTCTTTGAGGAGTACTCCTACATGATGGAAGAGGGAGGAGTACCTGCCCACAGTTCAGCAATTTACATGTTTAGATTACTCTGTAAAAATCTGTACTCTTGTGATTAGACTGTATTTTTATACTGGAACACTCACATTTCTCCCATTTTGCTTTCTGAAGCGAATACACCTTTTTTTTTTCTTTTATTTCAGTGCCTAAATCACTTTAAATCCTTTGACAGACTTTGTCAAAGCGGGAGTAATAAGAAGCTAAATGTAAACTATGGGATATAATTGTATTGTTCACGAAAGACAACATCATGTATTCACTTTACAAAAAGCAACCAGGAAATGATTAGTTAGATTCTGACACCTTTGCTGCAATACTGATACTTAATTTGGTAAGTAACTACTTCAAAAGACATGAAAGTAAGTTTAGAGATCTCACTGCAAGAATAAGTTACAGTATTTGAACTCAATTTGTGTAATTTTTTGAGAATATGGATCAATAAATGATAATCTTATTATAAATCATTGTTTAATCAGTATTTTGGCTCTTTGAAGAAGTAGCTCAATCCCAAAATCAACACGTGAAAGAAAAAAATTAGAGTTTAAGCAACTAAGGGAATATATTGGCCATTTAAAATCTATATGGATAAAATTAATGATTTATAATGAACCATAAAAATCTCTGATTGGAATATTAACTAAAGGAATATGGCTTTAAATTGGATATTATTGCAGAACCCACTTTAATAAAAAATATGGCAGTGATTTGTCAGATGTCATAAGCATGTCTTCAGAATTACTAGTGAGGTCTTAGCATTCTCAGTATGGAATTGGCACATTTTTATTCTTTCTTGATTTGGGATATTTTGGGGGGTTAAAGCTAAGATATGCCATCTATATCTGGGACTGAGACCTCCAAATACCTCTCATGAACCTCATGGTTAGCTGAAAGATCATAAACAGCTATTGACACAGCTTGGATTTAAGAATCAGATCTGGGTAGACTCAGTTGTCTTTTGGGGAATAACTATTTTTTTGGTATTGACTCTACAGAAAATTTGGCTTCCAACGTTATCTGCTCTTGATTTCACCTGGGGTAGGCGCCTGAACTGACATCAGCTTCCCTCCCTCAGTGGCATAACTCCACATAACAAGTTATCTGTAGCTATGACGAAGATGTCATATTTTCTCTTAGCTCTTCTGCCTGCTTTGAGAATGACAGATTTTCATGATATTCCAGATTCGTTGTCTAGGTTATACCACATGGTTATAACAAAAGCCTTTGTTGGCAGCCTACCTTGTGACAACCAGGCAGTCCACACTGACTGCAGAATGAGGCACTGGAGATGTTAAAGAAGGGCCAAAAGGATTTGAGATAACTGGTGATTTTGTACATAAGTTTTGGTCTTGATTGTTCAAGTTTAAGTTCTTCAATCCCTATAAAGGAATTGCAGTATAAATGGCTTTGTTTTCAAAGGAATGAGTACAACAACCTTGGAATCGCCTTTGAGAAGGGTTCTACCCAATTCTTGTGTATGAGATCTAGGTGTGTGTATCTCTGACAACTCTGACGAAAGCTTTGTTTGAGCTGACTAGCTTTTACCACAGAGATGCCTTCCTTAAGCCAGAAAAATTGTATCAGATCTAACGAGCCTCACATCAAACCAGCAAAACTCATCTGTTTTTCTTCCTCTTCCCACAATGAGACCAACAATAAATAGCACTTCCTTGCTCCTCCCAGAGCTCAATATGGACTGTGAATGCAGGACTCTGTTCCCACTGAACAACGAGAAGGGAAGAAACTTTGTGAGCAATTCCCCTGCCCATGTTCCCTGGCCCCTCCCAGCCACGGAGCAGCTGACAATGAGGGTGAGTGGCGCAGCACAGCCGTGGCACGCCTGGCGATTGCATTTCAGCTAGGATGGCTCTATTCCTCCTTAGAACCCAAAGGAATTGCTGTGACATAAATTGCTACGTACAACACTAAGGAACTTCACCATACTGATCAATCTAAGGGCAATTTATGTGCAAGAACCATGAAATGAAGCTAAGTTACTCTGGCACCTAATAAGGGAGTGAGATGACATTTTTCTCTGATTGAAAGCCCACAACTCTTTAATTATAGAGCATTGGGCCAAACCCATCTTAATTTCATGCATTTTTAGGTTGAACTTAATGGGGATTCTTGTTCTTATTTGGATTAAATTTTTAGCTTGATTTTTCATTCTGAGCCCCTTGCAAAGACTTTAACAGCCAATCTGCCAGCACAGACATCACTCTTGGTTACCTCTTCAAAGGCATAGCAGAAAACAGCCACACTTCTCTCTGATCATTGGGGAGGGCTGATGTTGCTCACCAAAAGGGAGAGTAAATGATTTAAATTGTTTGTTATATCATGTCAATGTCTAAATCTTGGATCCTAACTGTAGGTGATTAGCTAACGTGCATCGTTGTCATTATTTGTATTGCTGCTTTTCTTCTAAAAATTTTTCAGATGCAGAGAATAGTGTGGGCCTTCAGAGGCAGGTCCTAAATTATTCAGGTAATTTACTGTTCTGCCAATTAACTTGGTATTTCCAGAAGTCCTTGCATAAATCAGCAGGTAAAAAAAAAACAACCCACCCCAAATCAGTTTTTTTCCACTACCCATGACAATACCATTCAATGAATTTCCTTGCTTATTGTGTCTGCAGAATGTCTTTCCCTGACAAGCTGTCAGTATCACCCCAGCCATTTCACAGTGTTGACAGCCCTCTTCTGATGTAGAACATGGGACACAGAATGAATCAAAACAATTGGGAAGTGTGACAATGACATCAAGGAGAAACAGTTTGGAGGGTCTAATTGAGGTGATAGGCTTTAGCCATCAGGGTGGCAACTTGTTTGTTGACAAGAATCTTTTATATTTGCTAGAAAAACATATTCTTTACTGCAGGTCAGATTATACTTGAAGTGTGAAATGGTACAAATTAAAGATGGGCCACACACATTTAATAATTAATCTCCTAATTTAAAAGCAAAAGTTTGCTATGCTCCTAATAGCATTTTCCCTTTCTTTTTTATTCTTTTTTCTTTCTTCATTGAAGTGTGTTTTCTTAGTTCTTATTATTGGAAAGTACCTGGCTTCTCAACAGCAATATTGACTCAATTTTTTATTCCTTTGGAAAGGTGCTAACATTTCATCCAGAAACAGTTTAGAAAGGAAGTAAATCTTCTGCTGGATTTTTAGATTGGTTTACTTCCACAATTAAAAACAAATGAAAATATTTAGAGTCCAATTTGAAGTCTGCTCTCAATAAAATGCACAGGGATCCATGCTGGCAACTTCTATTAATACTAATGGAAGTTATTAAGTATGTCTTCCCCAGGCATTGACGGGAGAATTTCCTGCTCATTTGTAAAGTAGGTGGAAAGTGAATGATCCTCCTGTGTTATGCTCCTGGAAATGTGCATTAGGTATGGTTATGAACATTATGAAGGGAAATCAAAAAGGCTGTTTTCAGAGGATGCTGTGGAAAGGTAGTGGAAGTTAGAAAATCAATGGATGTGGCAGCGCACTAGATCAAAAAATGACCTTGGCTGATATTTGTGTTGCAACAGGTGTTGCCTTTGATAAATGGCTCTTGTAAATCCGTGGGAATGTTGTACCATCCCATCCGAGATAAAAAAGTTTAAATGCTTCTGATGAACTTTCTAAATGCCAGCCAGCAGATGCACTTGGGGGCTATTAAGTTTTGTACACTTACAAATGGCAAAACACACACACAAATGAAATACAGGAACCAAACTGGTAGAACTCCTGATGCCTGGAGAGAAGCACCAGCCTCCACTGCCTGCTGAAGGAAGACATATGTCTGACATATCATTAATCAGAACTAGCTTAAATAAATTGTACATGGAATGTCAGAGGAATTTTGAAAGTAATTTTGTGTATTGTCTGCAGAGCTGGGTGAATGATTTGTGCGCAGCTCTTCAGCAAGTACATTTTTTACAGGTTTTCAAGCACTTGATTTCCTTTTTGCTAACTTATACACACACAGGTTTATCAATTTTCCTGAACCAGAAGTGCACACATGCTATGCTGTCCTGATCCTATGACCTGAACTCCCAGACGATTCAGGTTGTATTATGTCTCTGTCCTGGGTGATCAATATTGCTGTGGGAAGAGAAGAGGAGGTAATGTGGGCATTTGCTTCTTCATACATCAGTTCATGTTTTCAGAATCTGATAAATCAGAATGACACTTTAATTTTTTCTTCTTTACTTATATATTTGACTATGGCCAAAACATCACTGCTAGAAAATAACTATAAATTCATATTAATTATATGTAAAATGGTGGACCCATATTTTAAATCCTCCCCTGTTCACTGGAGATTTACAGTTGCCCTATAGTCACAGTATAGCTGAACTCTTAAAGACTGATTGCCTGCAATGTACTATAAGAGATAAAAATGTAAGATCATACCCATAAAGTCCTACAAGCTGACAGATTCAGAGCTCCTATTAATTGTTCTCATCCAAAAAGAACCAACTTGTAGAGAAAGAAAAAGACAATTTAGACAGTTTTTAATGAAACACACCAAAAAGACAAAAAGACAGTTTTTAATGAATACAACAGAAAACTTCTATCTTAAGGAGGAACTAGAATAATTTGAATGTAAATAACTTCCATGGAAATAAATCAGGATTTCAAAGAATCTGAGATACTTTGGAATAAACATGGCCAATGTAATTGTTTGGGCATGCTGGCAATGCAAACTGTTCTGCAACTTTAAGGTATGGAGACAACAAAAGAAATCAAATTATTTTAAAATCATTTTGTTACTAATCTTCCCAGCAGGAGACAGCACACATATGATTCTGATTCTCCTGAGAGAGCTATCACAGAAGCAATTTGCCTTGATATTTTCTTTTATGGCCTCTCCCCCTCTTGTTGGAAATATTCCATTTCTTTAATATTTTATACTTTTACAATGAGTATTTATATCACTTAATAAATATGGAAAACAGAGTCAATTTTTCTGAAGATTCTACTCTTTCTGTTCATGCCTTAGAGACTTCCTTGTTTTCTTGCAAATTAGAACAGCATTGAAAATGCCCATTTGTATTGCAACCCTTGCATGCAGACTTTCTCTGTGCAAAAACTCTTAAAACAAAATTTTGGTTTGTAAACCTTTCAGGATTTTCCATTTCAGAGTCATAAAGAGCCTTCACTTCCCACCTAGGCAGCAATGAAGCAATAAAAGATTTAAAAGAATAAAATATTTGAGCACATTGAGAGCTTAAAGCTCTGTTATCACAAGATGCTTCTTTTCATACAGCTTTACTGAAGCTTGCATTTATTTGAATCTCATTTCAAGCTTGTAAATGGAGATGTGCAACACACATAAACCCATGATGGTGCCACAACACAGCAGTGCCATGGTTAAGGATTTCTGTTAGGGAAACTTGAGGATGATCTAGGATTATAAGGCTGGTAGAGAGATGAAGCAATACAAATTATTTAAGAAAATGAAACTTCTAGTGAGACCATAATGCCTGGGGTTTGGACACAGATGAAAGATTTGTTTTTATTAAAGAACATAAGCCATACACTGAGCCTGAAGTATATTGCATAGGTAAGTCAAGCCCGAGTCAATATAGCAGAGTAAAGCTATTCAAAATTTCCTGCACACTGAAAGAAATGATGGCTGTGCAGTCAAACTAGATGAGAATGTACTTGAGAGTCTTACCTGTAATATCTGAGGCAAACGCATATCCTTAGTTAAGCATGGACACAAACCCTAAAATTGAAATATCTTGTGCTCAGGCACAGAGTAGTTCATGTAATTATTTATCTCATTTTCTGCTTATATGTTCATGTTGTTAAATTTTGCTTTGAATTTCAAGCTCCAACAATCCTTTCATCTCAATACCTGGAATTCACTTGAATTTGATTCGTTTCACATGAGTTTTATGTTAACATAAATCTGTCCTGCATTTGTTTCAAGGGCTGATAGTACCGGTCTGTTCCAAGCAGGCAGTGAGACCCCCTGGTGACCTGGTACCCGACACATCCTTTGTGTCATCAAGTTTTTCCTCTTGGTCTTGTAGAAACAAAGTATGGCTCAGCACAATAAATCAAAGCAAATCAGGAGTTACAGCTCATCTTCACCAGATTGCAATGGCAATGAAAACTAAAGTGCTGCAGTGAAGCAGCACTGCTGTGTCTGAATGCAGCACTGCAAACAGATGAATGTCATGGAGAGGGTAGGGGTGGGTGGTGATGAATTCCGTAATGCCGACTTGTCTGGCCTTTTCTCTGACACTGCACAGCAGCAGTCCTGAAATGCATGAGAACAGGGCAAATAACTCCCAGCCTCCTGTAATTTGTACCTAAGTGATTTCCAGGTGCCTTTGTATTTCATAGTTCTCAGTGGACTTCTTTACTTTTTTCTAATGGTTTTCTAAGCATGTGGAAATATTTAGCAGCCAACAACATCCTAGTTGAAAAAAATTTTACATGTTCATTATGTGAAGGAAAAGGGAGCAATGTAATACTGCAGCAGTAGGATTACTGCACTTATGGATAACACTGGTTGCTAAAGCTGGACTAGGTGAACATGAGTATCTCTTTTGTGGATTTGCAATTGTGTCTACTTTCTAGGTCTTAAGCAGCAAATTCAACATGAACTCCTTCTTTACCACAAAGAAGAAAAAGGAAAAAAAAAAAAAAGAAAGAAAATGCAGAACCCGGTTTATACCCAGCACTGTGTTCCTGCTGTGGACTTGTGCATCTACAGTTCAACCAAAGAATTTCATATAATCTTCTGTTTGATCTGAATCCACTTTCTTCATGTAACTGGAAAGTTTCAATACCACTGGCCTACAAAAATAATGTTTCCTCTTGGCAGTGTTGTAGCCTGCACAAAAGACATCAATATTCAGCTAAAGCAGGCTCTGCAGTTCAGGTATGTCCAGTGAAGGATGTAAGCTGGGGACCTGAATATTTTTCTTAATTTTCCTGTCGTGGGAAAGAGTTGGAAAGCAAATGATACAGAGCAACTACAGAGCATTAATAGAAGTTTCCATTAACTGTGGTGGGGCATCCTGGGTTAGCCCCCAGACACTGTGGCTGAAGAAGAAAGCAATGCAGCTGACAGCAGTAATTTCAGCAATTAGTCTATTGCTGGAACAATTAACAGAGACAGACAGGCAAGATTTGAAAACTAAAAATAAGCAAGTTAAAGCTTTAGGAAAATTTGTTGAGATGACTGAACAATGGGAGTGTTTATTTTGCACTCCAAAGCTGCCAAGGCCACTGGAAAGAGCCAACAGGCAGGGCTGGACAGGGTGCAGCCGGGGATGGAGCTGTTGGGGGCACAGCCCAATGTGCCACGGGTGGTGCCAGGTACGTGTGGCACCACAGGAGCCCTGTCCCTGGCACACACAGTGGCTGCTGTGCCAGACTGCCTCACACCCAACAGGTTTTCTCATTGATGTGACTGGCCAGTTGCCAATTTTTGAAACCAATTGACTGGCTCCAGGTATCCTTTTGGCCAGGAAGTGATCCTATGTAAAAATATACAATACGTATCTACCAACCCTTCAATAGATAAAGATATATATGTATAATATATTGCATATAAAGTTATATACAAAATTGTACAAATAAGTGTAAATAAATATTTTATTTAAATATACACAGCTTCATATAAAATGTATTTCCATATTTACATGTAACACCTATATTTGAACATATTTAAACTAAATATATATATCCTTAAATACGTAGGTGAGTAATAAAAAACAACTTCTTTAATAAGAGCAAGTGAATGACTGGTTTAAATTTTAATGTGAATAGAAAGTAATTAGACAAATCAAAAGGCTGGTGCAGGGCCCCCAACTTCAAAGGCTGCTGGAGAAGCCCTCACATCTCTGGAGTGGGACAAATGTGGATGGACACAAACATGATGAAAAATAGGACATCAGAGGTCAGACCCAGCCAGTCTTTTTCTGCCCCACAGCATGTCCTGCTTCATCTGCAACCCCCTCCAGTGCTGGGGAGGACCAGGAGTATCCATTTTTGAGCCTTCCCCACAGCTATCGGGTTCTTAGGAGCAAGCTGGTTCTGGATATGTCTCATTGTACCCTTTGGGAGCTGATGGTGATTAATCTTCCTACTTTGTCCCACTGCTGTGAGTCATTAGCATTTAGTCAGTCTCTGCTTCATACCTGTTTGTTCAGAGAAATGCAGGTAGATGTGTGCTGGGATATTGATGACCTGCTTCCTGCCTCAGCAACATGTAATTTTTACAGTCCTTCTCCTGCTGGTATTTTGCATCCATGTGTTCACATGCTCTCTCCACTCATATCAATATAAAAATGTTTCCAACAGTTTTACACAGCCCTAGAAGATTCCCAGGCTTCTATTTTCTAACACTTAGTATCTGCTGACAAAAAATAACAGGTACTTCTAATGATTTGTAAGTTTTCTTCTCAAAAGTCACCAGACTTGTAGTGTTGCCTCTCAAAATACAGCAGTATACTACGGCCAACTTTCCATTTTTCTCCTGCAGAATGGCAAATTAATATTGAAATTAATTTCTTTCTATGCAATCATTTTGTCTATAAATTCTATCTTATCCTGTCTTCATAAATATCTGTTTTATTGGATTTTCATAAGCTTTACTCTGTGCTTCTGTGCTTTCTCATTGTACATTACTCACCTTACATTATCACTTCTTATCCAAGAAAAACTGAATAAAAAGGTTTGAGAGGAAGAGGAAGAAACACTGACTTATAATACTCTTTCACCAACTCTCCTGCTAGGTATTTTCAAGGGCTACCCCACTGGCTAATCAGAAATTTATTGGCAATAATAGAGAGGTCAGTTGACATCAGATGCAGATGTTGATCCAGGTTCAAATGCCACATTTACAGTTGGAAGCAGCAACTGACTCTCCTGACATTAGCAGTGGAGTATTCAATGCCAGAGAGGTAATGTGGAATTCAGTTCCAGAAATCTATTGTTAGGAAAGTTGAGAAAAACTGAAGTAAGCAAGAATCAGGCAGACATTTTTAAAGAGTTCATATTAGTAAGGGGAAACTTATTTTCTGCATGATTCCATCACAGAGCTGGTCTCATACAATGTTAAACATTGAAGCTCGACCATAAAAACCTGCACAAGGTTTGTACCTTCAGTTTCACATTCTGTCAGTAACAGCTGGAGGAATAATACTTCACAATATGAAAACAGAAACTGTTCCAATATTTCATCCTCAGACTAATTAAATAATTTGGAAAGCTGCTTCACAGTCACTAGGATGATCATAAAAATCTGCTGATAAAAATGTGTTCAAACAGTTTCACTCACTAAAGAGCAACCTCTGAGGGCCTTTGTATTGGCTAGGGTTGGTGTCCTCCATAAGAGTCCTGGAGCGGCATCCAGCTCCAGATACTGGCGCTAGCACAAAGATAAAATAAATAAATAGCTAAAATGTGTTTTATATGATACTGCATATTCCCATTACATGTCTTGCACCCTGGCAGACTGGAAGAAAGCTTGAGATATCTGTCAGATTAATAAGAAAATTCCACTTTACGGGACTGTGGCACCTCAGTACATTTTCACGAATCAGGTACACAGGTAAAGGAAAATGCTGCCCGAGGCACCAATATGACAAGACCAAGGCAAAGTTTATTTCCTTATTGACCTCCCACAGGTTCTTCTGCTGTTGGCATTTCATCCTGGATTTCCACTTTGATGGGACTGTGTTGCCCATGCAGGGCAGCCCTGAGCAGAGCCCTGAGGCTGCCCTAGCAGCACAGCAGAGTCCTGTTAGTGGCTCTTTCTCATACCTGTATGCTTTGATACACATATATAAGTACATATGTGGAGAGTGTGTCTATGGATAAATAATAATTATAAAAAAAAATGCATATTTGTACACTTTTTACCTATTTTTATATAGACAAAAGTGAATAAATATATATCTAAAGCAACATGTCTTTAGATGACTTTCCTTAAAAAGTCAAAGATGTGTCTCAATTAAGGAAACGAGTTCAGAGTTTCCTGCCTGTCATGGTCTTTGAGGGTGATAGTGAGAAGTCATTTAGGTGCTCTATAATTTAGTCCTGACTTCATAAATTGGGGACAAAGCTTTTCCTTGAACATGAAGATTTTCAGCTTCAGAAGACTGGGATCTCTTACTAGGGGGCTATAAAACACCCTTTAAAACAAAAGTTCATAATCAATTGGGATTTCTAGGTGCTGCAATAAAGAATAGCAGTACATTGTACTCTGGGGTCAAATTGTATAAAAGAGAAGAATTATAGCACAATCTCTGTGCTGTAGCAGTTCACATTTTTCACTGAAAGCAGTGAAAACTAGCAGTCGTTGTCTAAGGTGAGCAAAGTCAGCTAAGTTTGCTTTGTTCAAAAAAAAAAAAATAAACCCCACACTGATAATTAGTTAGCAGAACTCAATTTCTGTAGCAAACGGAAAGGTGGTAACATCTTTCTTGCATTGGTGGTCAGAAGTGTTGGTGAGGTGTATTGGTGAGGTTGGTGAGGTGTATTCCATGCTCCAGAATACCTAAAGATGAAAAAGGGCTATAAGAGAGAATTGCCATAATGAGAGAACAATAAAACTGGGAAACAGGACAGGGGAGTAAGTCCTGTCCTTACCAAGACAATACATTAGCTAATGGAAGTTCACATTCTAGTATAGACACAATTTGTGGTGTCTCTTCATACAGCCACCCACAAGCTGAACCCTGGGGCAGGTTTCCCCCACCCTCCCAGCCCTTGACTGGGATGGCTTCATAACCAACAGGTACTAAGAGAAGAGTACACAACTTCCTCAAGGTAGATGTGGTTTAAAAATTCAGTGATGCGAGGTGTTCACCATCCCTGACATAAACTGGAATACAGAATTTCTGTGGCTTGGGAGACTGGGCTCTGTTTACCTTTTAAATCTTCTGTAATTGGGGCTAGCATTAGATAATGAAGTTATCCAGACTGAGGAACTCAGTGCTTTTTTTTTTCTTTTAGAATAGGAAGAACAAGAGCTGCTGGGGATCAGCTGTGAATGTACTATTGATTTCTCTCCTACTGTTACCATGAATGACGAATGCCTTGTAAAGCATTCTCATTTATTTGGAAATAAGAGCTTTTCCAGCAAAGTGCAACAGCACCACCACAATGCTTTCAGCATGATGGGAGGGTACATTCTGCCAGGGATTGCTTTTGGTTAACCATAGCAGTGAAGTGATACAGAGCTTTGTACCTTCCGGCCTTACCTAGACTAAATCCCTGGATTTGCAGTCAGTCATATTAATCATGCTGTATGTATATCACCATCAGTGTGGAGCCAAGACACAGATGAGCAGCATTTGTCTCCAGTGGCACGTGACAGTCATCCATGTCAGGCTTCTCACTTGGTAGCTTCAAGTGGCATAAAATGGGCTGTGTTTTCTTGGGAATTCCCAGAAGGCAGCAAAGCAGACTGGAGATAGTGAAGCCAAGCAGCTCTTAAGTTTTATCTGTGCCTGTTATCAAGCATCTCGAAGTATTTCAAATTTGAAGTGCTCTTTTGGGAGATCTGGGGGAGGGCGAGGTTGTTTTCCCTAAACAGTCAAGGATTTAATGGGGAATGAAGGGCTCATTTTGTGACCTGCACTACTATTCCAGCTTCTGGACAAACAAAGGTGTGGCTGTCCAGAGTTGTGGACACTGGTGATTTTATAATTTCAAGGGAATATGTTGAAAGAGGAAATAAAAAAATCTTTTACTATTCCAGTACATTTCAAAACCAGAAACCAATGTGCTTTTAGCTTTAAAGACAGAGGTCTACATCAAACTTGTATGATGAATGAACTACACTTGTTGAATTTTAGCATAAACTTTCCTGAGGTCTCGTCTTAGTATAGAATTTGATGCTTTTGGCAGTCTAATTGTACTAGACTGCTTAAAAAAACCCAAACATCTTGCCCTATTACCTGTACCAGATCAAAGAAGGGCAATAACTAAACAGATGTTGCTGCATATGTGTCTGTCTGTGAATCTGTTTACTTTAGAGCACTTTAAAGAAGGACTAAGTAAAATAGTGTAATTGTAGAAATAGGAAATTGGGAATAATACAATATTGTATTTTTAGTCTTAAGAGATTTAAATAAACAACTGAGCAAATCTACTTTGAAAATATGAAGTCTGTGCCTAAACAACAAATTATTTCTTACTCTCATGTGCTTGTAAAAAAAGCACATCAAAATTTATTCTCTGTACTCTTGCTACTTGTATACTCAGCTATAATATTAGGTTAGTGTTTAATAGCGTGCATGGCTATGAAAGTGTTTCCAATTCCCATCTGAATGAGTTAAAGAAATCAAAAGGTTACAGTACAGTGCCCTGGACCTCACTGTGCTTTAAAAAGTAACAGTAAAAGGGGTTTAAATTTTACAGAGGAAATGATTCAGTAATCCCATTTTTGTTGTGTTTCTTAAATTATAGATTAAAATACATCACAGTTAAAATGTAGCAGTTTCGATAATGTAAAATACGTGAAAGTCTGTGTAATTATACACACATGAATCGGAAGACATTACCTGCTTTGATCCTACAATTCTAAGAGAATTCAGGGTCTCAGGGAATATTTCCATGAGGATGAAATAATTATGATCAGAAGTAGCTGCTTTTGAATGAATCCCTGTCTATTTACAGAAAATCCAGACAAAACGCTCTTTATGACAACACAGCAGGAACAAAACCAAGAAGCCTGTCCCTTCCATGTGGTTCATCACTCTCTCCATGCCAGAAGTGCCTATGCAGCAGTGTCATTGCTTTTCAGATTTGCAGTGTTTTGCTTTTATAATTTCCTCACTGGCTTTGTGCCTCTGCCTCTAACAGAAACACACAGCCATGATCTAATCAATTCCCTCTCTCCACTAACCATGTGGACACTTAATTACCCCCCTCCATCAGACTGGAGTAAAAATGTTTCAGCAGAACAACAATTTATTATTCCTGTGTAAATGGTGCCACTTTTTTTACTTCACGGTTCTGGTGGTTTTCAGCCCCTAACATTTTGCTCTTTCTGGCAGCCCCATCTTCAGAGTTACAAGAAAAGTCTTTACAGTTGTCACCATCCTGCCAGTGAACCTCAAAACCTTTTTATCATAGGAAGCAGGTTTTGTTCTACCTCACCAGCTGGGACCATACTTGTCATGTTGACACCTGTGCCCTTCAAAGTACACCTGAAATCTGAACAACACTCAGGAAGTGTCTTTTACTCTCCCAAGAAATGGAGAAATGGACAACTTCTCTGCTAGTGTGGGTCTTTACTGGAAATAAAAAGGAATGACTCTAAGTTTGTATCAGGGGAATCCAAGACAATGTGTGCAATTAAAAATCTTATGTCTGCGTGTTGTTTTTGCAGGGTCTGGTTTTTGGTAGCAGGGGGGCCACAGAGGTGGCTTCTGTGAGAAGCTGCTGGAAGCTTCCACCATGTCCAGCAGAGCCAATCCCTGATGGCTCTGATGATGGATGTGCTGCTGGCCAAGGCTGCGCCAATTAGAGATGATGGTAACGCCTCTGTGATAACAGATTTAAGAAGAAATCATAACAAAGTTTGGGGTGCACAGTTGTAATTTTCCAGCTAGAGAAGAGTAGGAGTGAGAACATGCGAGGGGAACAACAATGGAGGCACCAAGGTCAGTGCAGAAGGAGGGGCAGGAGGTGCTCCAGGCGCCGGAGCCGAGATGTCCCTGCAGCCCGTGGTGAGGGCCATGGTGAGGCAGCTGTGCCCCTGCAGCCCATGGGGGCCCACGGGGGATGCAGAGATCCACCCACAGCCCGTGGGGGAGGTGCCCACGCCGGAGCGGGTNGCAGTGGAAGGAAAAATCTTGGGTGAAGAACTGACCAAAATCCCCACCCCATCTCCCTGTGCCATTGGTGGGAAGGAAGGAGGGGTTGGGGGGAGACAAGGGTGTCTTTAAGGGCTTATTTTACTTCTCATTCTTTTACTCTGATCTTGTTAGTAATAAATTCACTTTATATCATTAAGTAGAGCCTGTTTTGCCCTTGAAGTGTTTTCCCCCAGTCCTTATCTCAACTCATTAACCCTTTGTTAAATTGTCTCTCCTCTGTCCAGTTGCAGAGCAGAGCAGAGTGAGTGAGTGGGCTTTTTGTGGGTGCCTGGCATTTGGCCAGTGTCAAACCACAGCAGTTGCTTACTTAACTCTTATTTCAGGGATTCTGGAGGTCCATCACTCTTTTTTTTTTTCACTATGTAATTTTAAATTTCAAGAAAATAAATAGAAGTTGTTCTTTCTAGGCAAAACTGGTTTATGCATTTAAATTTAATTTCTGATGCAGCTCTTCAGAACTGGGCAGGTGATGGATTTGGGAAATAATGGAGTTTCAGGTTAATCATGAGTGTTTATCTTGCTGTAACAGGATCACCTGGAGCCACTTACTGTGAATTAAAAGTCCTTGTTTGAAAGGCATGGGACCTGTCATTAAAAATTTACAGTGTGAAATGATTGTAGAAAGTATCTCATGTCCTATAGGTAAAATGGGATCTAACTGCTACAGGATGAGCTTTATAATGGTTACAGTTGCACTGAAGCAAGCAGAAACTCTTAAGTTCTTAAGTTACTCTTAAGTTCTTAAGCAGTAACTCTTAAACTCTTAAGTTCTGCCCCCAAAAGCCTGGAAGTATAACAACATTTTTCCTATGAGAATGATTTAGCAGCCTGAATAACTGGAAAAATATATTTAAGGAACTTCCTCAGAAAATTTGTTTTCGCCATTACATCAAAGAATGACTTTACTTAGAGTCTGCAGTGCAGAAGAATGTGGGAGGAATCTGAGTATGAAAAAACATTCTCCACCAGAAAGGAGTGGATTAACAGAACTGATCAGAAGTTTTACAAGGATTTTTGTTTTTTTCATAAATTTCTTTTGGGTTTTTTGGTGGTGTTTATTCGTCAAAACTGAAACCTTTACAAATTTGTGGAAAGCTTAGGTAATGGTGCATTTTACTCTCAAAATTCTACTGAATTAATTATTTCAGCAATACTTCAAAGATGACAAAAAAATCCCATTTTAAGATTTGAAAGATAGGTTTGTTTTCTATCTGGTGTGAAAAGAAATCTAAATTATAAAAACTTAAATATTTAGAAAACATTCTAGTGTTTTAAGTGTTCTGCAATAAATTCTCCTTGAGGGTTTGGCTAATAAAAATGTATGCAGTTTTTAATTTTCATACCTTTTTGCAGTAATTATTTTCTAACATCTTGAAATGTAATGGAAAATCTCTTTCACACTCACATCTGCTAATTAGCTCAGTTATTGTCACTCTTTGGACATGAATGATTGTCTCATAGATCTCAACTCTGTTATGTATGCCAGAAACAGTCAACTAATCCCATGAACCTAAAAAACCCCAAAAAGCATTAGATGATATTAAAATTCATTTATCATTAATCTTTTTATTTAAAAAGCTGCGCTTTACTTTTAGGCAGTCTCATTCTCTGTCGTATCACGTGTACAAACTACTGATGTCAGATAAAATGCACAGCTTTGGCAGAGCTAATCTGTTTCCAAGAGGGATATTGGGGTTTCTGAAGTTAATTTCTATTTTCCAAACCACAAACATACTGCAAAAAATGAAACATTTCTAGGTACAAGTAATATTGAAACCTATTCTCTTTTCTTATCCTATGATTGCTAATCTGTGCTGCGGTGTTAATCTATATTCCAGTATATGTTCGGATTTACATGTTTACAACTCTGTTGCAAAAAGCAAGCTCTGCTAATGAGTGCAGAAATGTTCCCCCATTTGAAATATAATGTATGTTAAAAATCACAATGCCAGAATCGTGCTAAGTGCACATGTTCTACCACTTCTTGACTGTTGTGAATCACTTTTGAGTGGTTCCTTGCAGAAATATATGTGTAATTCTCAGTAGATGGAAATATCACTGCCGTGTTACATAAATTAAAAATATTTCAGAATTCAGACTGGAGTAGGACATGCTGGCTTCCTATACATTTACTGGTAGAATTTATGTTTTCCTGTAAAGCATATTGGAGTAATCAAGGAAGAGCTCTAAAAGTATTAGGTATTCTCCATCCAAAACTCAACAGATGAGGTACAAGTGTAGCACAATAAAAAAAGTCTTAAATCACAGGGCAGCAATGTAAATGTTGCATATATTAACATTGTATCCTTATATATATGTTTTCCAGATAGTTTCCAATTATGTCATGGAACTAATAAAACATAATATTTCTATATTTACCTTATGGTAATGGAAATTCTTCATCAACATTTTATGCTGATTAAATTTAGCTATTTTTCTAAAGTATTTTTTCATGGGAAATTTTACTCTTTTTGCCAACAAAGCTTATTTTTTAAAGAGAACATGTTGAGCAAAACTTTCAGTAATTTTTTTTTTCCTTATTATTTATTCTAGGAATGTGGAGTCATTTTCTTTGATTTTCTGACTTTTACTTGTTACAAATAAAACATAGAACTAAAGTAACCGTGTCATTATGAGTATTCATTTGGTTGAGCCAAAGTATATTACTGTAAAATTATTGCTACACAATATAACATCTTTTCACATATTTCCATACTTAAAAATTTTATTTTCCTAATTACTAGGATTACTTTTTTTAAAGAAAAGGGGATAAAATGTTTGACAATAAAAAACCTGTGAGACAAAATATGCACTGTCCACACATGCTTAAAGGCACAAGCCTGCTTAGTCTCTTTAGCACGAACAGAATAACTGATGTATATTAGCTTAACTGTTCATGTGTTAAATTAGGCTTAAGTATTTTCAGGACTGGGCCATGGTTCTGTTAAATGACACGAGTCTTTAAATTCTTGGGGTTTCTTGCTCTTTAAATTTGATATGTAATGTCCATAAATATAGCTCTCATGTTTCTTTAACATATTATGGCACAGAGTTTTACCAGAATGTCTCTTTACATTCTTCATCTTGTAATTCATATTAAATTGCACTGAATAATGCAAACATATAGACTTCTGTTGCAAACTGACTAAAAGTCGATCAAAATCTGCACTGTCTGATGCAATCAAAATTTCCTTGCTAAATCTGGTTCCCTCCCAAAGCTATTTATACATTTGCTAATGCCTCACTTTGTGTTACACCAGATAAGTCACTTTGAATTATGGTTGTGGAGTGTAACATGTCATAAATGGTGTAAGCAGGTGTGACATAGTGGAAAGCAGTGACTGCAACATGATATTCTGAAAAGTTATGCCAAAGCACTGTGCAGTGAAATTCCTGCCATTATTTTCCTTCAATATATATATATATTTAATCACAGTACTTAACAGCATCCTTTGAAAATTAAAGAAGCTCTCCCTTTGATTGCTGATATGAAGATTGTCAGAAACAAGCAGCATTTCAAGCCTGGTATACAGGGTGAAAGCTGTTAAAATATGTGAGTTCATGTATGATGTATTAGTCATGCTATTTTTACTGCCATAGGCCTGGTAGGAAATGTCTTGGATCTTACACTGGTTTACCTTATTTCACATCACAGACTGGAAGACACTCTATACAAACCCTGGTATACTGGTGTAACAGAATTTCTCCTTACATGTATAATAACTCTTAAAGCAACACTTTCTTATTACAGACAAGTTTAATTTCAATGTGATCTTTTTTGTGTATGTTGTGTATTACATGACAACGAAGCCCTCATAGATTTCTCTGCATAGCCATGTGCATTGTCACAGAATTGTAGACAAATTTCCATTTCCTCTTACTGTAATTAATTTAATTAAAATTAATTCATCTGAAAAAAAAAATTCTGGAACTCATGGTATGGCCTGAAGCAATGTAATTACCCACATTAACGATTGTGAGGCACCTCAAACCCAGCATGAAGATGCTGCATGAAATACACATCTCTCTAGTCCTTGACTCCCTGACCTTCCTTCATAGCTTGCCAGGGGTAGAATCCCACACTGGTGTGTTTGTGCCCATTATGAACAGGGTGGTTTGTGGTTTTCACTAGGAAAACAGATTGAGGTTATTAGGTAAGGACCATCCTGGGCTTAGTAATAATCACTTTAAAACAATATTAATTTGGATAGTATCCAAAAGACCTCTATTTTTGCAAGCTACTTCTACATGAAAGGGTTTTCACAGTTGTATAAAATGCATTAATATTGCTTTAAAGGTTTGTTCACATTGAATGGGACCATGGAAGAAATTTTGAAAGTGAGTTGTGCACTATTCTGTGTAATACAATCGTTTGTATCTTAAAACTGAACACCTGAAAGATTTGGCTTTGTTAGAATGGAGAAGTAACTTAACTATTTCATGTGGAGGATCTTATTTACTGATTAGAGACTAGGAGACTGGGACAGAGATAGTAAATTCTATTTGACATAGCTGATACTAGATGTGTAATTGGATCAATTGAGTAATTTGTGATTGAAAAATGTGAGAAAAATGAAAGGGCATATCATTGTATCAATAAAATAAACTTGAAATTATGAAAAGTAATAAATTATTCACCTGACTGTTGTCTTATTACACTGATTATAACAGTTGAGACCATGACAAATATGTTTCTGTTGCTTAGATATGAAAGGTTTTACATTGTGTTGGAAAAGATCTAAATGGGAAATTTTTAGCAAAAATAATTTTTGTACAACACAACTTTTAATATCCAGTTGCAAAGATATCTGATTTTCTTTTTTCTTTCAGAAATGTTAGAGCATCAGGAAATTTTAATGAGGCATAGGATTAACAGTTGCTTAAAATAAGGTGATATCATGTGACAATCAAGTAGTTCTCTTTGTACCACATTTTCCCTCAATAAACATTTTAGCCCTCTGGAGTGAGAGAAAGGAAGAGAAAGGGAGACAGACAGAAAAGATATATGTTGCTGCCTGGAAGAAACTGTTAATATAGATAAAACATCCTTAAACAAGCTACATGGAATATGCAACACAATGCAGATAAAATAGCTGCTATATTTATCAGCATTCTCTAGTGTTTAAAGATTTCTTAGTGAAGTCTCTGCTTATAAAAGGTGCAAGACTGACAGCACAGGAATATGAAGTCCTTTGTCTGTCTCCTGGAAAAGTACTGAGTAGGCAGCAAAGTCCTGGTTCTCTTTTCCTTTAAAATTATTTGTCATGTGTGTCACTGTTGAATTTACTGCGTGGTTTGCCTTTGATTGACAACAATAATTCATGGAGTATATGCCTCTCTGCACTGTAGTCCCATTATATATCAAATGAGCAAGGAAGGCAACATTAAAAAATAAGAAGTGTCTGGTTTCTGTAGCTATATTGTGTCTTCCAGCACTGGACCAACAGAACGCACTGAGCAAGCACAAATCAATTCCCCAGCCCTTGGGCAGTGAAAAAAGCTGGCACTCGAGTGTGATACAGGGCCATGGACTGGGGTCCTGGGGATGGGATCTCTGGACGGGCAGCAGGGCAGGCAGGCTGCTGGAGGTCTGGGAGCCAGCGGAATGCTTACCAAAATGGAGTGAAAGTGGTAGCAGTAGCCAGAGATGCCATTCAGTCCTTGGAGTCAATCCAGATACTTCCTCAGGATCCTACTGCACCCACAGTTTGGTCATGTGGATGTTTTTCTTCAAGGAAATGGGTTGAAACTGCAAAGGGATCCCACAGATCAGGAGAGAGATGATAACAGTCCCCGTTGCCTGTGCCAAAAGTTTAACAGGCATCTTAAATGTTTCTACGATAGATGCTGATCTCCTGCCAGCTGGTGCACAGAGTGCAGCGTGTGCCAGCTGGGCTGGGCACAGCAGACAGTTACATCCCAGCATATATATATTTTTTACCCACTTTGTGGTATTTGGCCTCAATTGCCAACATTTTTGGAGTACACGATTCATCTGCCAGCATTTCTGCTCCTTTGTGTGGTGTGAAGAAAAGATTCACACTTTTGTTAATATTCTAATTTCACACTCCAGAAGCACATTCTTGTCACTAGTGATGCCCTAAAGGTTAAAAGCAATTGTAAGGAGTTGATGAGGTTTTATTTCAAACCTGTAGAGAAGAATGCCAAATTCAGGAAAAGTGGAGTCAAAAGCATTGGGCTGTGGGTTAGCCAGTGCCAGAAGTGATGGGCTGCAGTTGTCAACCAAACCCTATAGATGCTTAGAGTGGAGCAGATGGCAAATTTCAATACATTCTGCATTATGAGGAATGTACTGTTTTTTTTAATGAGTAGCTAAAATCTGCAATGAAAAATCGCAACAAGCAAATAAATCATCTGCCTGGATTGTCTGTCACCAGAGCAGTAGGGATGATTTGGCAGCACACTGAAGCAGTAGTTGTTGCAAACTATTGATATTTTTTTGTAAGAGTTCGGAATGGACCACATGTCTTAAAAGTTCAACTAAGCTTGAATGAATTCCCAAGACGTAAACTATACTTAGACAGAATTTTCTTGCTTGAGGGACTCTTCAACTTCCACATGCTGATTGCTCCTGCAGCCTCTGACACTATTCCATCTGCTCCATCTGTTGTCGTCCAGTTAACACTGGGGGAGGCTACAGCTGTGCTCTAGTCTGCTACAAGTGCATTCCTAGCCTGATTATAGGACTACTCATAGAGCTGCATGCAGCAGAATGGTTCTTCTGTATTATGAGCAACAGAAAGGCAACTCTTCCTATTTTTTATTTTTTTTTTCCCAGAAAACCTGAACCTCTCTGCCTGTCAGGTGAAGATCATGACACGGTCTGAAAGCATAAAAATTTTTCTTGTTGCTGGGAGAAATATCATCTGAGATGGTAACTGTTCTTTCTTTTCAGTTAGGAGCTTAAACTCTCTGATTTCTCAACATAACCAATATAACTCTCTAGCACTCTGTGTATATTTCTTGGGAGAGGGGCATGGAGAGGAAAAGTTTTGCTCTGGTTTCTCCTTTTAATGTTCCATTCAGAATAGGATCAGACACATGATTCAGATTAAGGGCTGAATTTATTTGAAGGCAGAGTCGAGGCAGTGGCACCCTGCCCCTCTGTCTCTGGTCTGGGGTGTGCTCTGCTGTCTCTGTCACTGCTGACACAGTTCTGAAGACCTTCCTGCCTAGGACACTGCATTCATCTGTGAGAAGATTGTCCAAAACCAGTGCAAAAAATAAACTTTGGAAGTTCAGGGTAGACTGCGTGATGAGACTGCTTAACCTTCAGACACAGAGACAACCTCTGTTTTAAAAATATTACTTCTGTTTTTTATAATAATTCCTAAAGCCTTTGGATCCCTGGCTCTGTGCCCAAGTGTCTGAATACTCAGTGAGTGTCAATAATTTCGTAATACTACCACAGTCACACAGCCCATCAAACCAGTGCCACCCCCATCCACTGTAGATATTCCGAGAGGGGTGTTTCAAACCAATATTCTGTAAGCATCGGATAATGCTTCAGTATTGGGATGAGCTTTAATGATCTTTATGCAGCTGATCCTAAATGCCTTGACAATACTCTGTAAACTCTCTGACATTTTAAGGTACATACTCAGCATGATTTTCTGAACCCACAGACAATGGTTTATCTCCAGCCCCTTCTCTCACTTAAAGGCAATATCCTTTCCAGCTGATGGTATTCATTTCAGCTGCCAAAACAAAAAAACACAAAGCAAAACAAGAAACCTTTGGTTCTGTCTCCCACATATATCCTAACCTGCTTTTAAAGGGTCTGAAGGAGGTGAATGGTTGAGTGAGGAGGCAAAAAGAGTTAATTGAAATATGGAGGTTTTAAGCCAAATTTTAATCCTACAACAAAGACACCGGTTTAGTTGAAAGCATAAAAGCATACTTGAGTCTCTTTTTAATGTCATTGCAAAAAATTATCTCTAGAAAGGAAAAATAGCTTTTACTTACTCCAGACTGTCAAGGGTGTGATTATAGTGAATTAGAAAATATGTGAGAAAAGAAATATCTCTTTTATGCAAAAACTCAGCTTGAAGAAATTTAATGAGTGAGCGAGTGAAGGTTCTTGCAAGGGTGCATTCAGGACTTTTGCATGAGTGTGCAGTCTTGGGAGCAGATAGCTGAGAGGGAGTAATCACAGATATGAGTACATATTAAGACTAACTTCATGATGCCAAAAGTTTAAGTGAGATTAGAATCAGTCCCTTTAGCTTCAAAGCATTTTGTTGAGCAGTTTTGGATCAGACCATATAGACTTATACCTTAATAAAAATCCACATATGTTATCTAACTCTTCAGGAGGCAGCATAGATATGTGATAAAACCAGAGCTACAGTATTACAGGCTGCTAAATGCATTCCCTAAATCTGGAGGAGTTTAGTTCACAAGAAGAAGGCTTTGCATACCAAGTACATGAGATCCTGCAGCTTTCTAGGGAATAGCTTTAATCGAAAAGTCACATTCCTTGCCTCCCATGTAAATAAATCAAGGTACTTGAATTTGGTCATGGCCTTTGTCTAGCTCGACGCCAACACCAGTCCAAGGTAATGCTGTGAAGGTTAGAAATAGCACAGTGGATTCAACCCTCACATTAATACATATGTAACACCATAGGTAACACAGGAGTGTCTCGAGCTGGGATTGAAGTGAACCTCATTATCTATAGAACATATTAATACAGTAAAAAATAAATGCAGTGGTAATGCTGTGCTTTATTGGGAGTAAATTTTTGGTAGGTTATAAAACAAGCTAGAAGCAAGCTAGGAGAAAAATCAACCCTCTTTGCTAAACTAAACATGTGCTAAGGAAGTTTTTATTATTTCTTGATCAATTGCATTTTAAAATGCAGTTTACAAAAATATCACCTGCCCCTAGTGAAAGCAATGGTGATGTTTCTGCTATCCTTGGTATTTTCTCACTCCATTAAAACATCCAGCTGGTAGGTCTCCAGTCACTTTAGAAAAGAAGGACTAATGTCTTTAAATTATCATTGTCCTATGAAAAAGTATTGTTCTTCTTTACTGCTTGCAATGCTTGGGTTCCACAATATAAAGTGCTGTACAAAGGCAGCAAAATACATTCCCAAGTTTAAGATAAGCAGCAAAGTAGGGAGTGGATTTTTTCTTTTTAATCATTCTCTGGAAACATGGAAGAAGATATCTAAACTCCCACAGAAACTCTCCTTTCTCATTCCAGCTGCTCTGCTATTTGCTATGTAGATGTGTCCTTGGTGATACCATGGGGAAATATATGATTTTGCCATATCTCCAATCCCAAAATATCCTTAATACATTTGGGGAAATCATTAATAAAGTGACACTTTGAAGCTTCTGTATTATATTTACAAGAGGAAGTTAGTTAATCTAATGTATCAAACTAGTTTATACAGTGGAAAATGTCATGATTTTCATAGTCAAGAGTTACATTTTCTCTTTGAGTCCCCATAGCTATACATTGATATATAAGTGTTTCACTTAAAAAGGTACTTACAGAAGTTTATGTTACATTTTCCAAGTGCATGAACTATCCTATCAAATCATGATTCATTTCACTTAGCTTCATAAACTTTAAGCATGCAGCCTAAATCAGTGCTCTAATCTTCCTCCACAGCCAATGAATAGAGGCTGATTTGAGCACGGTTCTCCACTTGTTATAGAAAGTATTTTATAGGAACTTGCAACCAAATTTCACATATCTAAATATAAATGAGCACCATCTCTGTTACTAGTGTAATGGAAACATCTTGTATTTGGTTTAAGAGCAGGAAGCCTTCTGCTATAACATGACAGCAGCCACAGGGAACTTGTTCAAATAACCAATATTTCCTTTGAACCTAAGAAACAAAACCATCTGAGTTTTTGAAATCAGAAATTATTTCTCTGAGGAACCCTCAATAAGCAGCATTTCCCCATTCATAAGCACTGAGTCCATGTGTGAAAGAACAAGAACTTTATTATGGAAATTAGAAAAACTATGTGAATGATAACTAAGTGTACTCCGTGGTAGCTTTGCCAGCAGCCCATAATGACCATGCCTTTCCACTGTGGTGATCATGTAACAGCAAAGTACCCCTAACTGTGTAATTTATTTCTTTTTTAGGGTTTGTCTATGCTACCACATAATTTAGTTCCTGAGTTCATAGCAGGCACTGGATCTTTACTGTCTGCATTGTGTGGATGTTAGTTTGCATTTGGGATTTCTTTGATGGAAAACCAACCAGAGCAAAGGACACAAAACTTGCATGCAGTCCTTGTCAGGGACCCACACACACCTACAGGGCTGCACCACTACCCTCAATGGTCTGTAGTGACAGAGAGTCCTGCATACTCCCAGACTTGCAAAATGCAATAAAAAAGGCAATAAAAAAATCAGTTAAGTGGCCTGCAACACAACTCAATCCATGTTCAAACTGAATTGCACTTAAAAAAGAACTCTCAGGAAAAAAAATTAAATCATTGTGTCTCAAAGCAATGTGTTTACTCCCTAGACAAGGCTGCCCCTAAGCTAATTTGAAAGGGACCAGTCCTGATCAGCAAAACTGTTTCCACTCTTCACCAGTTTGCTTAGGGCTGTGGTTAACTCCTTGGGTGGGATGCATTTAGCAGTAGGGATGCAACCTAAGGATATTAAACCCTGTGCACAGTGTGTTGGTAGTGCATCCCCAGTGTCCTGAGGTGCAGACAGACAGATCTGTCCTCAATTCTTTACGCTGTGCTGCTCAGGGGTGTTACTTTTACTGTTTGACTACATAAAAAGCTGCAGAATTGAACAAGTTATGGTGCTCATTTTCCATCAAAGGCTCATTTTGGCAATCAAAATCCTCACAGACGTACATCGACAGCACAGATGACTTTTAGGTGGAGGTCATAAGGATGTACTGCTTCTCAAAAGCAAAAGTAATTGTCTTTTTCTCTTATTTCAATTATGCTGCCTAATCAGTTCTGAATTTCATCCTGTTTATAATTCCCAAAGTGTCTTAGAGATGATCAGGAAGAAAATACCTCAAAATAAGCTCTCTTTGGAAGCTATTCAAAGTCTCTCACTCATACTGGGATGCAGCAGAAAGAATCTACTATGTGGAGCTCTAAGAGGAGCTGTGGTGATGAAAACCTGATGAACAAGGTTTTTTTCACTGAAAAATTCTGTTTCAGAAACACTGGGATGTTTTGGATAAAACACTTAATTTCAAAGACGTTTTCAAGAAAGTTTTAAATAATATTTAATTTTCTTTATTTTTGTTTTGATAGAATCACAGAATGGTTTGAGTTTGAAGGCCCCTTAAAGATCATTTCATTCCAGTCCCCTGCCATGGGCAGGGACACCTTCCACTAGACCAGGTTGCTCAAAGTCCCATCCAAACT
The DNA here is from genome assembly GCA_013397565.1 of Ptilonorhynchus violaceus. Classification (NCBI taxonomy): domain Eukaryota; kingdom Metazoa; phylum Chordata; class Aves; order Passeriformes; family Ptilonorhynchidae; genus Ptilonorhynchus; species Ptilonorhynchus violaceus. The sequence goes on from VZRJ01005281.1 coordinate 130,671, forward strand.
GGCCTTAAACACTTCCAGAGGTGGGACATCCACGACTTCTCTAGAAAAACTGTTCCAGTGTCCAATCACTCTCTGAGTAAAGAATTTTTTTTTTAGTGAAATGGCTTTAAAATAAAGTTGCCAGGGGAGAGGAACCTCACACCATCCCAATCCTATCAGTTTGATGCCAGTACCTATTTTTAGTTTGCTTTCTTTTAAACATTATATTTTAATTTCACTGAAACTTCAATTATTTAAATTTTTTAAAGATTGATTTTAAACTGTATCACTGCATGCTACATTTAGAGTAACGACATGAACCATCTTGCCACCAACAAAATAAAGCATTCTGATGAATTGTAGAATTCTCTAAAATGTTTTAGAATTCTCCTTCCTCATGAATTTAGAAACTGATGTAGTCCGATGAGTTTTAGGAGAAACATGAAAATGTCAGACTCTTTCACTAGAAGAAAAATTGTTAACAATGATCTTAACAGGCAGAGAAAGCAGCTTGCTATCTGTCCACCCATCAGTGGGAGTTCATTACCTTGCAGAGGGCACTCATGCCCAGCCTTAGGTGCAAGACAATTGAGTTGCCTTGCTGAAATCAGGGTTGTCCAATATACCAGTGTCCCAGTGCACATTCTTGTCACTCACCATGGATCTGTAACCAGAAGGTTTAATATAGTGTAACTAAAGGATACAGCACCTTCTTCGGCTACTATCCAGACCGGGAAGACGGAAGGGAGGTGAGGTTCATGTACAAACTACAAGTAAGAAACTATCCCTGTGGCCTTTGGGGTAGGAAGCATTTTAGAAACATAATGAAAACAGTTAAATGATAGTGAGTTTTTGGAGGATATTCAGCTCTGTGCTGAGGTATCACATTATGCTTGAAATTGTCCCTTAGGTTTTATAAGCCACATAGACAGAACACAAAAAGGGTAGCCAGGAGGAATGACTTTTGGGATGGGAGTTTGAGACACAGGGAGATAGAGGTTATATATGAGGTTTCTTTCAGTAATAGGAACTGTCATGACTCACCTCAGAAGAAGCTGAAGGGAACAGACAGCCCTGTGTCCCCGAGCACCGTGGCACGGGAACGACCCTCAGTGCAGCGGGTAGGTGCACATCTGGGCAGGAGCGCTGTCCTTGGGCTCAAGGACACTGCACCTGCAAGTCATTAAGTGTGTGTAGAGCCTGATGAGCCATCAGGAATGATGCACTACGGCTTCTCTTAAGCAGTTTTAGGCAGAGAAGATATTTCTCAGTGTTATGATCCAATTAATGAGAGATGCCTCTGCCTGAATTAAGGTGCAAATGAGACCAGGTGCCTAAGTCAGTAATAAGGATTTTATTTAACAGTAAATATGATGTAGAGGAATAGAAAGAAATAGAACAGAGGGAGGAAGGGGGAAGAGAGATCCATCAAGCAGAAAATTGTCACCACTCATGAATCAAGAAGCATCCTCTTGATCCTTCTTCACCCTGGGCTTCTCAGTGATGGGGGTCCTGGAGCCATTCTTCTGCAGGTACCACCTTTATACAATCCAAGTTCCAGGCATCCATGGGGCATGGATGCCATTCCCATAAGTTGGGGTGATATGTATATAAGCAGCTGCTTCCTTCCCCACAGTTTGTCACAGTGGGAATTTTTGTCTGGATGCATTAGCTCAGTTGGTTAGAGCAGGCTGCTAACAATGCCAAGGTTCAATCCCTGTATGGACCGTTCACTGAAGAGCTAGACTCAGTGATCCTTGTGGGTCTCTTCCAACTCAGAATATTCTGTGGTTCTGTGATTAACCAGGATGTGCTAACCAGATCTTACCATCAGGCCTGGAATTAGCACCTTCTTGTTGCAAATTCCTCCCTTTTGTGCTTATCTCAAGTTCCCGCTGTGGTGGCTTATCTTATGGCAAGTTACTTTTGTGGCCTTGACAGTGCTTTGAGACAGGCAGCCCTATTCTTTAACTCCTTACACTCAGTTCCTGTGATAACTCATTATGTGTTGCTACTAAATGCAGGAAAATGTCTGCTCAGCTCCACCTCAGAGGAGGCAGCATTTCAGGTGGTCCCTGTGGCAAACCAAGTCTGATGGCTTATAAAGTGCTCTGGAAGCCCTTCAGGGAAAAAAGTGGATGTTTAAATGGAAAATAGTTATTTTTTCTCCCATCTTTCCTTTTCAACCTCATGCAAATCTTTTGAAACAAGTGATTTCATAAATCTTGATTAAAATAACACCTAAGCTTCTAAAATGTTTCTCCTGCTAGTCACTTTTAGCAGTAGAAAAAAAGTTCTATTGTCTCAAAAGAAAACGCACTCGCTTCACAATTCTTATTGTCCCTGCCTGAAAGTATCCTACTAATCTTAAAATAAAGCACATTGGGGATCCATAAAACTTCAAAGTATGCAATATATTTCAGAAATACAGTTCATAAGCTCTGTTTTTTTGAAAAGCAATATTTGTAAGCACAAGATCATTCTGCACATCACTCCTAACTCCCTCTAGCATTCACAACAAAATCCAAAGGAAGAATCTAAAAATTTGTGCAAGTACCAGCCTAGGACTGAACTCTGCCATTAATTCAGCAGCACAGAAATATTGCAATTCCTTTTCTCTCTGTTCCTGCGGCTCAGTGATCCAATTTATGTAATCTCTTTTAAGACTACCAGCAGAAGGAAGTTTTTCTTCTGTTTTTGGTGAAAATTCATAGCAAAATACAGCAACAGCTGTATAGATACAAGCTATGGCTATGTTTTAAAAGTGCATGGACTATAAAGAAGACTGTAAATTTTGTCTACTGGTTATATCATGGGAAAAGGCTGGCAAATTGAAAACACTTCATTGCGAGTTTATCCTGTAGAAATATTCCTTCACTGAGCAGTGAGGCTTCTCCTGTGCTTTGAGGTCCACAGTAGAGAAGGACCCTCTGAATACAAAGCCTCCTCTACTGTGTCCATTTTTAAATAAAACCCTGAGGATGATTTCTGCCTCATTTGCTGTACCACTGGAGAATGTGCTAAAGAGGTTCAGGAAGAGGCCAGTCCTTGCTTGAATTCAGTGCTACGGTTTTATTCTCTTCTGCTTTGGTCCTTTAAAATGTGCCATGTTGTGGCATGGCCCGAGAAAGGCACAGCCTCCTCCCCTGGGGATCCTCCTCGTGAACCTGCGTGGGTGGGAACTGATGCTGAGAAAATTTTGCATTCGTGGGGAAGTTTCACAGAAGCAAAGAGAGACAGCTGGAGCTGTCAAACCACACCCTTGAATTCGGCAGCAGGGACAGTCTGGTAAGTGTAGGACCACTATTAGCCATCAAAGCATGCAGGCTCTTCTGCAGAGCAGTGAGGGAGTACCTGGCTCTCCAGTGTCAGGACCACGGGCTGCCTTCATGCCATGGCAGCTCCTGCCACCTCTGCACTGCAATGGATGCTGTCAACTTAAGGACACAATGCTGTTGCTATTCAATTGCAGGACTCCTGCTGAATCCAGTACTAAGTTTTGAATTGTGGTGGAAATAACCACTACAGAAAAAGTAGTCATTTCTTCCTGGAAGTTTAATCAGCTCAGTCATAATTACAGTGCATCTGTTGTTATTAGATTATTTGCTAACACACACGTGCCTGCACACTGATAAAATAAGGACATGCTGGCATTTCTCTGAGATGTTGACAGAGAGACAATGTGTGCAGGCTGAGGCATTCTAACTATATTGTTGTTTTAACTCCCTGCATTATCATCAAGGACTGAGAATAGGGTAGGTCAAACCCACAGGTTATTCGGCCTTATGGCTGCTCTGATTTAGAATGTTCTTTTAATGCTTCATTGCAGAAACAAAAGGAAATTCCTGCAAGAGTGCTGAACTGGCCACTGTGTATCATTTTGTCCATTCAAATGCTGATTTAATTCGGGACGTTATATGTGGAACGCGAGCTGATGAATTTTATTCATATATACATCATCCTAAGGCTTCTGTTCTGTTTCATTTGCAGTGAGTAGGCAGATTATTTTTTATTATTTACTCTAAGTCATAGATTTTTATTATCAGATGCCAAAGCGTGGCTGGCTTGCTTTGTGCTTTACACAAATACTGAAACAATTCAACATGGAAATTCAATCAAAGTGCAATTTCACCATGAAAACTTCTCTAGTGTTACACTCAGCTTATATTATTCAATGATTTTATTATATACTATAAATCTACAACCACCTACAGATCAGTAACAGTATTTTGGGAAACCCTTAGATATTCTAGTTCTGAATGCCTGTGAGATAGTACCGGGCTTTGTATGTTGGGTTTCCTAAAGCAAACAGTACTCAATTTGAGCAACAAAATTGTGTGAGACAAAATGTCAAGTACCACAGATTTGTTGTAAATGTTCCCTGCAACTCATTTCTGTATAGCACGTTCAGTCAGAAGCCTGAGGAGGCCAATTTAAACTCAAGTGAACACTAAAGGAGTAACTAGAAAATTGCAAACCTCTCATTAATCTGCTGTGCTCACTTTCCCGCTGAAACCATCTTCCAGACTCTGCATATGCTCATAACTTAAAATAGATTTGGTAATGGTAAAATACTATAAGTCCAGTGATTAATATATTCCCAGGTGTGTTCAGATAATCTGAACTTTTCTGTTTACAAAGCAGTCAGCATCATTGTTTAACAAAATATAAATCAGTTCTGCCTTTCCCCTTGATAACTGTAAAAAGACAAAGCATGTTCTGTATGATCACCATAATCACAAGTTTATTACTTATGGAAAATAAATGCTTGGCCTCTGCTTGGCACTGATCCCTTTCCAAGGTGATAAAGGGTAAAGCTACTTAAGGGATTGATCTACTAGACAGAAAATCAGCTCTTGCCTGCACGCCAGGAGAAGTTCTGTTAGCAAAACTCTGCACATCCTAGCTGGAGGCACTGATTCAGAATTAAAGCTGCATAAATAATAGAGGATTCATTGTGGGATAAACTGGAATGTGTTGCTTGACTTCAGAATGAAGGATAAAATGCTTCATTTATGGGTTATATAGTCTTTAACATAAACCTTTCTTTTTTCTAATTGTTAATTTAAAATTGAGTAAAGGTGTTTTAAAAAAAAGTTAATAATTTCATAAATGTAAAAACCCCCAAATTCTTACATGAAAATTCATTTTAACATTTTTCATTTTCTGTTGTTTAAATAGACCCTGTCTACTGAAGTATTCAAAAGAGTGTTTCTGCTGAATGCATTATTTGGTGGAATATTATACTTAGCTTTCATGGATTCGAGATTGCTTGAACTGGCCAAGTTCACCTGGGTTATGACTGGGTGGCACAGAGCTGGTGCCTAAGCTCATCCTGCCTCCCAGAGCTGTGACTGTACCGTGTTTCCAGACATTTCCATGGAGCACCATCATTGCCCACCAGGGACAGGGCTGTGACTGAGCCCACATAGCCAATTCACATGGGAGCTGAAGAGTGGCTGATAACCTGTGTCAGAGCACCAATATTTTAAGCCCAACTATACAAGCAGTTCTGATTAGATCTAACTGTAAGAATACAAGAACTGTCACCAGTCATAGTATTTTCTAGCTGTAGAACTAGCTGGTGGTACCACTTTCATTAGTTCCTGTGTGTCTTCATTGTTTTCCTGAATGATATACAGTTTATACAGCTGCAGTTAGAACAACAAAATAAAAATGGTCAGAACAGCCTGATTTTTCCTAGGGCTACTTTTTTGTGCTTTGCCAAGTATATCTTTAAATTGAAAAATTCTAATGTTCCACCATATTCAGCATTACTGTTTTTCACAACCTAATGAATTAGGCTTTGACACACATCCTGATAACTGTCCAACACATCATCTTTCCTCTTTATATCCCATTACTCCTAATTACGGTTTTGTGCATCTCACTAAATAAATACTCAACATCTCTGTGATTTTATAAGCCAATTAATTTTACACATTACTGCCAACCCTTTTTTTTAAACTTTTTGTCTCTATGTGTATGATCTGAAAGCATTTCTGCTACTGCATGTCAAGCCACTGCATGAGCATTTGCACTAGTAAAGACCAACAGAGAGGATAAGGTAATGGAGACATTCAACACAGCACATCAAGTTCTCTGCTAGCCTGTTGCAGGACTTTGGACTTTCCTAATAAAATGCAATCCGTAACGAATTTTATACCTGTGTTCACACCTGAGCATCAGCAATAAGATGTGAGTGTAAGGTGTGATACAGCAGGCTGGATTTTTAAGGTTCATTGAAACCAGCTGAGTTCTCTAATACCAAACAGATGAACATTTGCTCATGCCCTGTGTTATAGAGGAAAAGAATCAATTTTTTATGGAGACTAATTAAGTTCCCAGGACACTCTCGAAATTGTTTAATATTTAATAAGATTAACATTTTGTTTATTGAATATTTATATCAACATTTACATTAATTATATTTAACGGTTATTAACTAACCACTGAGCAATTATTTGTACAGCTAGTAGGTACAGAGAGTTACTTTAATAACCTGGGGCTCCTCCTGTGAAGGAGCAAGATATGGAGCTTAGTACGTTATTGCTCCCACAGCAGAGACACACTGTAAAAAGTGCAGTTTATTGCTGCAAGAAATCTTGTTGACCAAACGTAGAATGCAGTTTTCATTAAAGCCAGAAATGAAACTTCTAGCATCAGATCCTGGGTAGCATCCTCTGTGAATTGGTATTGATCTTGGATACCCCATAACCATCCACATCTCTGGATGGGCTGTAATGTAAAAGTCATGTTCAGTTACTGGGATCTAAATCTGCTCTGCAAGTAAATTAACAAAAAGCTAGTGGTCTGCTTTATTAATTATTTGTCATCTAAAAAGCACAGGCATGATTGCTAAAGACACATCTGGATAAGGCACAGGATGGGTTCAAGGTGTTTCATCAGCCCTTGTGCACAGGGAGAGCCACGAGAGAGAGGAGCAGGAGCAGTGTCTGAAGGCAGGAGCCCCATCAGCCCTTAGGACAGGGGTTCCTCTGGCCAGCAGGGCCTTGCTGTTATTCCAGTGAAGCTGGGGACCCCAAACAATGAATGTGGATGGTAGTCCTGGTTTTCTTAACTACTTTTTGTAACCCCCTCATTAATCATTCATAGATACCCTGGGTTTCAGAGAACACAGTTAAAACAAGCAAACCAGAAAACAAAAACAAAACCCTAAGATTGATGCAGCCAACTGCTGAAAGCAAGCTGGCTTGGAGTAGGGCTAGACATGCAGAGCTGTAAACCATGGAGCCCTGCCTGGGAGATGGGCATTATCCCAGACATGGAGATACTGAAGCCCCTTAGAAGGGTCCTGAGGCCCTACTTGACCTCCAGCTCTCCACCCATCCCAAGGTGCCTCCCACAGATCTGCTTTCTCAAGGCCTGTGTGTCATCTAAGATACACTGCTGTCAGTACTGGAAAACCAAATTACAGGTGTTGCTAATGGGAAGAGTCAAGACCTTGTTGTCCAGAGAGGTCTGGGAAGGAGGGAGACTGCACCTCTTATGGTGCCAAAGCAGGGCATTCATTGGCAGAAGATGGAGGAGTAAATCCTAAGCTCTCAAGAACAGCTCCTGTTATCTGCACTTGCTACATCTGGCACCTCAGGGTCCTGTCAGTGGCTGCAGCATTTCAGAGCTAATGTAAAAAGGATGAAGTGTGGACAAGGTTGGATAAGTCTAAGTTGTTTTGGATGGTGGAAGCACACTCAGCTTATGCCTACAAGAAGGTTTGATGACAGACTACTGTGATGAAATGTTAATCAGCATATTTATTTCTGTAATATTTGCAAAAGCATCCGACAGGTTTCTGCTTTATTGACCTGCCATTTTCAGCATCCAGTGCAACTCCAGAATGGTTATACTAAACAAAACTGAGTTTGGGACAATATGATACATTCACTGAATTGCTACATAGTAATTAACTGATGTCTTTTGGTAATAGACCTTATATATTTTAACATCTTTGGCTGTTATCCATCAGTGGCCTATATATTTCTTTAATATGAGAATATCTGAATGTGTCAGATTTTTTTCTGTATTTGCACAGGCTATGTCAATTCCTAAAATAATAAGAGCAGTGTTCCCCATGGTGTGATGCTTGTCTGCCTGTGACAAAAAATTAGAAATGTGTTTGCACTTACATATTTAAGCAATAATATTTTCCTATTCAGAATGAAAACAAAACTCCCCATGGTAGTTTGAGTAACAATGACTAGGTGGCTGATTGATACATAATTTAATTTTGAGAGCCTGGATGTGGTCTGTCAATTAACAGCTCATCACTTAAACTTTTAATATGTAAATCTTCTTACTTCTCTATTCAGTTAAATAAGGAATATAGAGATGAAATTCTGCATGAATGGTCATGAATAATAGCAAAAACTATATTCCAATTAAAAAGTCAGTAACCAAATGAATCTGACAGATACTAATCAAGCAGTGGTAGCTTTTTCTAGCAATTTTATTCCTTAGTGGTCTTCAGGCACGTTAAATTTACATTAAATCCATGCAAGTCATAAAGAATAGGGTGGAATAAATTAAGAGAAACCAATAAAAAGTTAATCAAATATTACATTCTGAAGGCTAAACAAAACTGCAGTTATGCACCTGTGTGCCTCTAACAGCGTGTCTACAAGGATCTGCTACTGCAAAACGGAGTAAGAATTACACATTGGAACACAATTATTATTCTGTGTTATCTTCCCAGCTTCCATTCCAGCTCAGAACTGTAGGCAGAAACACAGAAGAGACAAGTGCATCTGAGCCCTGCTTATGATGTTGGTCACTGCTGCTGATGCCCCACCGGAAGCAGAGTGGAGTGGTCACAGTGAGGGACAGATGGCAGGGATGGTAGCCATCGGAAAGACCAAAAAAAAAGGGCATATCCTGGCATTCTCTGTCTGCAGTGCTGATGTCCTACACACTGAAGCATTGCCAAGCACAGGTACACTTGGCTGAAGTGGCACGGACTCAAGAAGTCCAAGGCTGATTTAAACCAAAGTTGAGTAAATACTGAAGTACAGAGTTTGAATATTTTAATTTTCTTTTTTTTTAAATCTCTGTACTACAAATTCTGTTCTTTTTAGAGAACTAGTACAGTAATGGGGCACAGGGAAAAAGAAAGAGAATAATTTTGAAATTCTCTCTGTGTCTGAAACCTCTTGAAAGTGAGGTACTGGCAGACAAATGAAGCATATCTCCTCCAATGTCTGTGCATCTTCCTGCCAGAATCCTTGATAAAGCACCAATAAACATAATTGTCTTTGCATAGCAGTGATACAAAGAACAAAAAATATGTGCCCAACTATGGCTCCCCTTTTTCAGTGAGTTACTTATGCATTCTTCATTGTTCTGTGTCCTATATAATCAGGGAACTGCATCTTGGACTTCACAGCAACTCTTCTCTATGTGCTGAACATTAATGAGATTTATTGCCATTTTTATACCATATCTATTTTTATAGATATGGTAAGTAAATATAAATTGGGAAATTGTCATAAAATATAAAGCTCATCAACAGATGCTGATTAAGGAGAATTATTATATAAGCTTTATATATTTTTTCATTTAAAGTTTAGCTTTGCTGGTTTAGTAGAAAAGGGTTCATATGAGAAAGGTATGATATGGGAAATGATGGCAGAAGGAAATTGTGGACACCAATGGAAACAGACTTTGAAAACCTTTACATGAGACTACTGTTCACTAGAAAATAATCAAAGAGGAACATTGCAAGAGATTATTCAATTTGACCTACTGTGCTATAAATAATACTTTTACTATAGCCAAAATCTGTCACCAGACTCATTGGAAGTGATCATTTTCATAGTATGGTTTGGATTGGAAAGAACCTTAAAGATCATCTTGTTCCAAGCCCTCTGCAGTTTTCTCAAAGCCCCACCCAACCTGGCCTTGAACACCTCCAGGGATGAGGTGTCCACAGCTTCTCTGGGCAACCTGTTCCAAAGTTTCAGCAGCCAAGAAATTAAACTTCGTTTAACTCTATTTCAACTTCATACAACTGCTCTGCTGGGTCATCCAACAACATGTCAGGAGCTGAGGGATACAGCATGGGGATACATATTCATACCATGTAGAAGATGATGGAGACATTCAGAAGGTAGAGTGGGAGATGTTTTTGAGGGTATCAGGCTTTGTGGCCTCGGCCAAAGGGACTTTTTTGAATGAATCCCACTGGCCCATAGATAGATTTTGTACTTGTGTTTATATACTAGGTTTTGTTACTGCAAGTATCAGCCTTCAAAGATGAAGAGCTTGAGGAGGAGATGTTGCTCCCAGAACTGTTTCATTTGCAGTGCTGAATGCCTGTTTCATGCCTTCACCTGCTAAACATGGGGACTGAGGAAGGTTGGCTGTGAGTCAAAATAAGAAGCAGAGTTCAAGATCGGAATATTCCTGTAGGAAATTCCTGTTCCCTGAGCTTTGGTGAGCTAAGCTGCCACAGAGCAACTGCAAAAGAGCTGATGCCCATGTCTCCAGAAAGAGCCTGTGTTTCTGCAGCTCAGCTTGTAAGCCATGGCTGCCACAGGCAGTGGTTATGCTGCATTAAGTGCTACACACTCAGCTATAAAAGTAACCTAATTGCTGTTGGACAGAAGCATTAAATACACAGTGAGTTCATTTCCTGCAGAAGCGAATAATTGCCATGTGCAATTTTGCACTTAGAGGGTCAGATTTTGCTGTGTTGAAATCGCACCGTTCAAAAGCAATTGGCTTTCTTCTAACACAGAGCGATCTGGTTCCGGCGTAGGATAACACAACCAGCAACACTTCACTGCAGCACTGGCTCAACTGCAGTGTTCCTCAGGTACTGGTCAGCATAAATCTACAGCTGGGGGCTTGATCCAAAGCCATGTTTCTGTCCCTGTTTCCAGCAGGCACTGGCTCAGGACCTAAAAAAGAAACTCGTGGTGAAAAACCAGAGAGCCGAGCGTGCGTCCTACACAATACAGCTGACTATTCCCATGCTCAGCAGCTGATAGTCTAGGGCTGCAGTATTGATTTGTGTTACTGTACTTTATAGCTAGTATGTTACAAGATTAATTTTGTGCTACTCAGCATCTGCTTTCTCCTTGGGAAGTTTTGTAAAGAATTCTGCTGACTATAAAGAATCAACTTTTTCTTTTTTTTTTTTTAAACTAGCTGAACACATTCTTTATACCCTGCCCTTCCAAAGCATAGCATGACAGATACTGTTAAGATGATTATACTGTATACTTACATGTGCTTCTGTGCTCACAGGCGAATAGCTAAAGTCTTATTAGTACAGGTCAGCATCCTTGTTCAGTCTTTCTCCTCTCACTTACTTCCAGCCAACATTACTGCATTAGATTATTATTCTGCTAGGGTAGGCTATGGCTGCTGTCCAAAAAATAATATAAATCTATACACTTTTACTTTCTTCTTGCATTTACTTGTACTTTTAAATGAGAAATAACAGGGATTGGATATGGGTAAAAGTGTGGATATTTAGTTCAATAAATAAATGTATAAATAGCTCAATAATAAAAAATGTGTGGTATTACCATGAATCAAATTTGTCCAGATGGAATTTGTTGATTTAGGTGTCTATAAATATCAGTGAAGTGATATCTAATACTGATATCTAATACCTTTTCACCAAATCAATATGGGCAAGATTTTGAGTACCTATGATTAGGCTGTTTCTCCCTTTGGGGGTCATTTAGGAGCAGGCAGCGTGTGATGGATGGCAGGCAATGTAATGGGTCTTTACACAGCTTAACACCAGCCACTGCAATGCGCAGGGCCAATTTCAAGGAAGAATAGGAGAAATAAGTTGCATCATTTCGAGTCCTGACATAAATTCTTTTCCTTTTCTTCAAAGGAAAGGAGCTCTGACCCCATTTGTTTTTGGTCTGAGCAGTTTTGTGCTGGCTTTGAGTGAGCCTGTGCTTCATTGCACATTGCTTTGTATGCTTTTGTGCCTGCACTATGCAGCAAGACATAAACCTCATCCTCTTCAGCTTGGCTGCTGAATTAAAAGCAATAGAGATGTGAAAAGTACATGCTCAGTCAAAGTGAGAAAAGCAAATGAAAGCATGGATGCTTCTTAAAGGTTAACCCAGGCTTAGAGGCAGGGGCAATGACAGATGCTTTTTAATGAACCCTGAACATATTCCTCGTGGAGGTTCTTATATAGGTATTTCATCTACCTTGCTTCAGATTTGTTCTTATTGGGTTTTATGGCAGCAAAAGCCCTGTTTTATTCTTCAGGGAGTGCCACATGGTGGTAGGCCTGAGAGAAGGGCAGAATTATGGTGCCAAAGATTACAAAGCCTAAATCAGATCATCTCTGAACATGAACTCTCACACCTGAGGTTTCTGCTGACATACTCAGTGAAGTTCTCTCCCTTTTAGCTGGGAACATACCCAAAGGCATGACATATCCAACTGGATGACAATTTTGTAGTGAGTTTTCTATAGAAAGCAAGTTTTAGTTCAGAGAAAAGAGAATAATTACTCTTCTCCATCAAAAATCTATGTCCTTCTCATAGCAGAGGCTGTGCACCATGACACAGAGAACAATTCAATAAAGTTAGCAGTGTGTGAACAAAATGTCAGGGTCCTTATCTCCAATAACCAAAATGTACATGCAAGTAATCCTTCAACCTTGGACACTGTAAATAAAAAAAGGTCAAGAAGCCTTGGCAAAGGATCTGTGGCAATGTGCTATGTCTGGGTAAAGGCTGCTGTAGATTACTTTGTCTGACACATGCTCACAAGCAGAAATGGTTTAAAATCACTAATAACCTTGGGAAAACCGACTGCAAACAACCAGTAGATGGTGGTAAATCTTGGGAGATGAGTACAATATGTTTATTGCTGCACCATAAATGAACATGGTTCTGCAGATGTAAATAGACCATAAATCTGATTCTGCCCTCAGTTAACAAGGCCTTTAGTGCTGACCAGAGATAGAGCCACTAGGGCTGTGGATTTCTCCCTCAGAGAGAATCTCTATCCGTGTTGCCATCCTCAACAACTCTACAACAGAAGGAAAAATAGTTTAATTCTCCTAGAATATTTTTCTGAGTTTTGTTCAGTGTTATCTTCTTGTAGCACATTAACTTTCCAAATAATGAAGGCAAATAGATTCACACTACCTCACCTTGGATGTGTAGCAGTCAATCTGAAATGTCTCCATGGCTTCCAGGATATGTCCTTCTAGAGGGCAATTCACCTGATAAAAGTAACTGAACTGACCCTTTCGTGTTGAACACTGAAGATAGATCAGACTTGAGTCCAGACAAGACTTCTAAGTTCAGGTTTCTGTAGTGCAGGTGTTTACATGTGAATGAGCTCTGTCAGGTCCAATGCTAGTCCTTGGGAGTGAATTCAGTGCACCCAGTGGAGCCACAAGGCAAGTTCAGTTCAGTTCACCCCAAAATAGACATCTCTTGATCAGACACCTAAAAAGGGAACCTGACATTTTCCGAGATGTCCTACAGGAGGACATGGGATTTATGGGAAACCTATGTCCTTCTGGAGGGGCAGTAAGAAATCATGTGGAATAACCTCAGGCACCTCAAACAGCAGAAGCTCCTAATGTTTAGACAACTGAATTGTACCCCTTTATGCAGATGATTTCATATGAACATAAACTGAATCCAATCCCTAACTGCTTGTGTTAGGACAAATCAATCCCACCTCGTACATTCATTATCTTCTGTCTATGACATCTACAGGCCTTACATCCTGAAAAAAAAAACAGAGGTTTTTGTGGTGTTAGCCCTTATTTCTGTATCTTTTCCATGAAAATTGTTGAAGTCTTTCAGCTGGCACCAAAAGGGCCCCAGTTGAATTTTGTTGTGTGGGAGGCCAGGGCTGCTGCATTCTTCTCTGTCATTTATCACCGACAGACTGATATGCATTTCTCAGAAATTCAAACTTCTACAAACTTATCTGCAAGGCATACAATTACCACAGACTCTGTTAGAAATCATCCAAAATGAAAATTATCTTCCCTAATCCATGCTGTGTATCTCCTTTTTGTTGCATTTATCATCCATTCTAGGTACAATATGTAGGGAAAAAATATGCAGTGTATAAAAGAAGATAAATTCAAATATGTAATTTCAAGAAGTTAAAACAGCAGGATCCTTAAATTAACATGAAAGAAGATTCACTCTCTGAAGAAAAGAAAATTGAAACATGTGGTGATGGAGCACACTTTTTATTGTTTGGAGTGTTTCGAAAGCATATTTGTTTGATAGTTCCCAGATCCTTTCAGGGTCAGGACTCTCAACATGCTTATCATTATGGAAATAGTCTGAAGAGAAAGAGTGTACTATTAACCATGGTGTATTTCCTTCTTCCACTCAAGTTTCCGACACTGAGATGCAGCAGGAAACTTTATAGGGATTGAACAGGAGATGAAGAAACCCAGAGCAGAGCAAAACTACAAAGATGTCAATGGAACAATCTCTGGAGGTTTCAGCATTTTGGACAAGACTTGATTACACTACTTGATTTCTACCATAATATGTTTAAAGGACTAGATATCAGCACTCAATGTGACTTTCAATCTCACCGTAAATTTGGAGAACATGTTGCGAAAGAACAGAACTCCCAGCAAGTACTAATGTTGCTTTCTGAAAGATAAATCTCAATTACATCCCTAATTACCTGTAATTATGAAGGTCATAGTCATAAGATCAAATACTGAGATGCTTGTTCTCCATTCTGGTAAAGTCATCTTTGAGAAAATCTGTTTTGGTCCATAGACAAGAAAAACAAATGTTAATGAACCATTGCAGAATATTTTTTCATCTTATCTCTGGATTTGTTTCCTTTGATATCAATATTAGCAGTTAATAATGAGACAGGTATTAATTGAATTTTAAAGTACTGGGATTGATATACAGAGGTGGGACAAACCGGTACTTAAGCCGAGCACTGCTGGCAATTATTTGTAACCTTATTTTAATCCTAATTCCATCCATTATAAAATATAGCATGAGTGTAGAGACAATAAATCATTTACAGACAGCAGAAGGGCTCATTTATCTTTGTAGACATGCTGTATAGAAGCCACATCTGAGTTATTGCAATGAAAAGTGGATTTTTGGACACTTGTGGAAGTCCATTTGCACAAAATGTTTCCTTTTCAAGATACTACATGTTACATACCCTCATTTACACCTGCTCATGATTTTTGAAGCAAATACTATTCTAGTTTTAAAAAAGAAGTCATTTACTCAAGGAACATGATACCAGATACAGAAGGCAACATACAATGGTGCAAGCGTGGTAAGATAGACAGGTTAGAGTTAGAATAACCATGGAGTGGTGCTTGCCCCATGCATGAGACAATTTTTGTATGAATGGAACTCTGAATAAACAGTAGTGACAGCAAATGACATCATTTTCCCTACCCCTAATGGTGTGTCCAGTTGCAGTCCCAGAAAAGGGAAGGCTGGATATTTTGGAAAATGGAGCTGTCTAGTATCACACTTGGTACTCCCTGAGGACCAGAATGTATCTACTCTTCTCTTTTTCACTCCTCCAGCCTTCCAGGCCCCTTCTCCTCATTGCTGGCCTCACCAGGCATGTCCACAGCAATCCTTCCTGCAGACCCAGTCCCCATGCCAGAGTCAGCCACAGATGCTCCTTGCACCCTAGCATCTGATTTTATTTTCTCTCTGGACATCTGCAGGTCACTGGGGTCGCTAAGGACATGTTTCCTCTGAAGTTTGCCATCCTGGCACGCAATTAAGGGTAAGGTAATTAGCAAGACTGAAGCCCAAGGCAAAGTAACTCTAGATTCTTCCTGTTTCATTTCAGGATGAAGAGATGTTCCCCTGACACTTTGCACCCTGTATTTTTTGGGTAACTTTTTTTAATTTCAGGTTTGCTTTTTTCTCCCCTCTGATACTGCTTTTCTCTGCAACTGCCACAGCTGCTTTGCCCCAGAGGTTTGGCTAACTGCTTCATTATCAGTGCCTACACACCGTGTCCCTGGCATGAGCTGCAGGCAAGAGGAATAATTAAAGAGTGCTTGAGACTGCTTCAGGGTGCATTTAGATCTGTGCATATAGCTACGGGGAACACTTGCAGCAGTCCAGAGACACCAGGATGCCCGTGAAAGTCACTCCCTGCCCACTCAGACTGCCCTGCCTGGCTGAGAGGTTGGCGCGCAGGGACATGGTGAGTGACCTGGTTGGTTTGGGACACAGGGCAGAGTGGTGGCTGCTGCAGGAATACGTCTGGCAAAGCTGGGCTCTGCCGGTGAGCCAGCATTTCCCTAGAATCATGGAATGGTTTGGGCACTTAAAGATCGTTTAGTTCCAAACCCCGTGCCGTGGGCAGGGACACCTGTGAAGGACTGCAAAGTTAAGGGTTAATGTCTCAAAACAATTGCCCGTTTGTGAAGGAACGGGATGCTTTGCTGAGGCCAGGCTCGCACACTCCCCCCCGAGGGGAAGGAGGTGAGGGTTTGGGTGTGTAATGGCAAGACCCTGGTCTGCATAGGATGGAGGGGGTGAACAATCCCCACCAGAGGTTACAAACTGGGCTTTGAGGCTGATATGAGGCAGATCCTGCAACGTGGGATGGCGCTTTTTATCATGCCAATGGCCCTCCCCTACACAATTTAGTTGTAAAACTCCCCCTCTCCCCCAGGGAATGCCCTGAGGGTGTTCATCCCTTCTGATGGGGCATACCTGGCTTAACTGCACTGACGTGAGAGGCAGCTATCATGTCTTAGAAGGTGCCATAAACCACCAAAGACCCCCAATGTGCCCCCAGACTCATTTCTGAGACCTTCCACCAGAGGACTGAAAGCTCCCTCTGCCCAGGGGAAGTATCTGGGTTTCTCACCTGTACCTGAGCATATATTAACCCATCAGACTTTGTGTTCCATGGGCTCTTTCCCCACCCCTGATGGATCAAGGTGGAAACCATCACTTCAACAACCATAATGGACATTTGACCAATGGACATCTAAATCGCAACAATCAAGTCTTGTTGACTTCCACTTCCATGAGTGGTGATATGTTTTTACTCTTATGCTTTCTTTCTCCTTTCTTTCTTTTCCCTTACATATTTGCTTAAGTGATATTTTTATGCTTTCATAGTGCTATATTACAATAGGTAATAACTAAAATGGCTAAATACCTGCTTTCCATAGCAACTAAATTGTTCTAAAATCAACCCTACATNTTCATAGTGCTATATTACAATAGGTAATAACTAAAATGGCTAAATACCTGCTTTCCATAGCAACCAAATTGTTCTAAAATGAACCCTACATATATTTTTATATTTTTATATTTTTATATTTTTATACTTTTATATTTTTATACATATTTATAAATACCAATCATTCAGTTTTGTTTCAGTCTAATCCACCCCAAGGGATCTATGACCATGAACCTGGGTTACCCTCGCCTTTAGGAAATGGTGGTAACAACATCTTCTACTAGACCAGGCTGCTCAANAGTGATATTTTTATGCTTTCATAGTGCTATATTACAATAGGTAATAACTAAAATGGCTAAATACCTGCTTTCCATAGCAACTAAATTGTTCTAAAATCAACCCTACATGTATTTATATATTTTTATATATATTTATAAATACCAATCATTCAGTTTTGTTTCAGTCTAATCCACCCCAAGGGATCTATGACCATGAACCTGGGTTACCCTCGCCTTTAGGAAATGGTGGTAACAACATCTTCTACTAGACCAGGCTGCTCAAAGCTCCATCCAATCTAACCTTGAACTCTTTCTCATTTTCCACATAGGAACTTTCCTGCTCTGAACCTGAGTCTGGCACATGCTGAGTGACAGGTTCAGTTGCTCTTGTGCATCAGATTTGTGGTCCCTGCTTGCACTTATTTTTCTGGCTGACTTGTGTGTTTTCATCTGCTGGTTCCTTGTTTTTCAGATTTGTTTGTTAATGGTAAGGATTTGTGTTCCAGCCATATTATTGCAGTAGAAGCCCTCTAGTGGAACACAGCAGCTGTTCAACAGTTTGCATCAGCAGTGTGCAACCAGCAATGATGCAGGGCAAAGAACAATGCTCTGCTCAAAATCTTGGAGAAGAGAACGAAAACTGCTACTCAAGGCTACAGAAATCTCAGCTTTCTGAAAACTGGTTTAGGAAATCTAAAGGTTCTTCAATGAGTCATGGTTTTACACACATAGAGGTAGTGCCTCTTGGAAACCTGTGCCAGAACTGAGCTTGTCTCCCAGCAAGGTCTATGAGGTCCAAAGTCACAGATAACAAAAATAAAATTACCAAGGTTTTTCTCTTGAGGGCCCTCATTTGAGCATAGCAGGATTCTTCTTTGTGGATAACTGTCCAGATTGGAGTTTGCACTGGTTTGATTTAATTTCCTCTGCACACAGTATAATCTGTGAAATAACTGAGCTGGCTGCAATTATTGGCCATGCAATTTCATGCATCCGTGAAAATTTATTGAAGTACAAATCCTTGCATTTGCTCTAATTTGTGCTAATGAAAGGCCTTGGCACGTTTGCTAGTAAGTCTTATAAAGAAGAAGATTCAGAGGGAATTCAGAGGGAATCACTGTAATGATTTCAAATTAGAGTAATAAATTTGACTTTATCACATTAAAATTAATAAAACTGTTGTTAGTGATTTGATTTTCCACTACTCTGCACCTGGCATGGAATATAAAGATGGATCATTTTTTCAAGAAGCTTCTGGCCATCCACAGTTGAAACTTTTGATCAAAGAAAAGCTATAGATTTACATCTCAGCATATGTCTTATTAGGAAATTTATCTCTGAAGGAATTATTAGAAACTGCAAGAAAGAGTGGGCTACAGAAACACAAAGGCTATCCAGCTGCAGAATAAGAACAAAGCTTAATGAATAGTTGGTTTACGATTTAACTTATGAGCTGATTAATGATACAAAGTTATATTTTTTTCCTCCAAATGATGGTATAATCGGAAAAGCTATAAAGGTCTCTACTGCACTAGTGGTATGGATGTGACATCTTTATTTTTCATAACCTAAATACTACTTGCCTGAAGAGCAAACATATTGTTCCCGTGTTGGTTGAAGCTGGTGTACAAGGAACATGCACATTATGTTTAGCCATGGAAATTCATTTCTTTGTCCGTCGTGTTGTACTCTGCTGCAGCGAAAGCAAAAGCTTTCAAATGTGCTTTCTCCTTCTGAATTCACAAAAATAATAAATTTCCACATGAATAAAGACAGAAGTTGAGGATAAAAGCAGCAAAACACTTCAGCTATCTGCTGAAATTCAGCTGCTCTGTCTCCTCCTGCCTCCTGCAGCAGAATGGCCCCACTGGTACCCCACAGGTGGAATCACCAGCCCGTGCCCTGCCAGAAGGGTGCTGAGGGCTCTGCACTGGGTCTGTCTCCCAGGGGGGCTGCTGACTCTGGCCTGAAGTTATAAACAATGCCAGTAATAAAATAGTGCACAGATAGCAGTGCAAAATTCATTTGGATTGCAATCACAAGATGAATGGAGCAATCTTCCTTTGGTACAAGGTGGGAAGGTAGAGGAGGATGGGTAACTCTAGGATTGTCTTTAGGGAACAGCAGAAGAGAATGGAAAGATGAGACAGACTCTTATTGATACTGATCCTCTTTTCTCTTCTCTTTTCTTCCTTTTAACCCCCAAATTCTCCTTTCCTCCATCTTTTTTCCATCTCACCTTAGACACCTCTTCATCTTGTCATCTCTTTCTAAGTCTCTTCTCTGTCTGGCCAGACCAGTTACTGAGGATCCACCTTGTTGTACCTGTGCTGTCCTGGGAGTACAGTGACAGCAATCTCTAAGTATCGGTCAGAAAATCTATCTTTGTGCCAACAAATTACTGCTAGAAGAGCAAGGCCCACCCTCTGGTCCCGAGGGCATTTCCCCAGCCTGGCCCCTGACCCTGTTCAGCAGCTAGCACAGCTGGTGCCAACAACACCTTGAGGAAGAGATTGTTTTAGAACAGGAGTAGCATATGTAAGAAAAACCTCACACAATCCTAGCCCTCTGCCTGGGGAAACGTGGACATAAGAAAATTTCTACAGCATCATGATCTTCAGCCAGCTCTTGGTGTAGAAAACCATTCCTTAGCATTGGATAGCCAGGCTCATGTCAGGATTCCTAGAATAAAGAACTGCCTCGGTGTCTTTAGTGACTACTTATGTTCAGATGGAGTATATAATGGCAAGAAACTATTTACAGTGAGAGCTATCCTACAACTGATTCCTCCTTCTGTGGGAAACTGATTTGCAACACCCAAGTGTTCTCTGTTTCATAGGAGGCATCGTGGTGACACACATCACACGGGCAGGGAGACAAATCCCATGGCCATGCTTTTAATGGTTCTGCAGGCAGCTCTGAAGCTCCTCAAGCAGCTAAGTTCCTCTTCTCTCTTCCTTTTGTTCTCACCAAAGGTGTTATCACACTATCACCAAAGTTATCACATTAAAAGGCTGCACACTGGCATAACTCCACTCATCAGTAAGGCACTAAATTTGGATTAACTCTTTTTTTAAAGATTTTCACCTGCTTGGCATTATCCCTAATTGAACAGCATGTATGTGTGCCATAAAATGATCATGAGTGGGTAGTGATTTAGGCTAGAGTTGTGAAAAGGAAAGTCACTCCACCTGAGTTCTGTAAAACTTTGCCTTACATACAGCCTAAGCCACATCTACCTCTTTCATTAGGTATATACCAGAGATACAGATTTCAATGAGAAAAAAAGGAGTAGGGAAAAAGAAACATTTTCAGGACAACAGAATTACTCCTGGTTTTTGGTGATATTTATGAGATGGCTTCCTTTGTAGGATTTTAGAGTTGCTTTTTTACCCAGAAGCTGCTATCCAATATCTACCACAAATTCATACATTGTTCAGTCTTTCACTCCAAGTCCCTGACAGTCTGGGTTGAGCAGCTAAGCAGCAATTAACAATATTTATGGCTTGCTGATGCAAAGCAGAGCTTGACTACAAGATGACTCCTTCTGCTCTGCTTAGCTGTTGCATTTTCTTGCAGCCATAAGGCAGATGGAAGAGGCACTGAGTACCCTATACAGGGACTAGGATGTACAGGGAGAGCACTGCCTTCTGACAATGTTCTGAATCAATTTGAAAAACAAGAGTGTAGTGTTGCAGAAGTTATATTCTAATTTTTTTAAAAAACATTTGCAATCTCTCTAGTGTTACAAATCCTATAAATATGAATGCCTTTTGGGATACAAAAGTTCAGCAGCTGAAAGGGACAGGTATGAAAGCTAAGCTCTCTGAATGGATATAATGGCACTTTTCTGAACCTTTTAAGACAGAAGAATTTCTGTCTAGAATGTCTCTTTTTTTTTTCATTATTGGCTTTCTGTTCACAGAGCAAAAGCAGTTGTATCGTGACTTGTTAGTTGGTATGCAACACACTCATCTTGGTGAGGGTATTATGGTAGCATGTGTTGTGTATCATGTGGTGCACCAGAAATTTAGAGCAAGTATTCTAAAGTGCTGCTTGAAACAGGCAATTTCTAACTCTTCTTTTACAAAGCTGTATGCCTCCCTCACCAGGAACTCAACTGCATAAAGAAGTGAAAGCCAGCTAACAGGAACCCAAAGAAGCTTTAAGATATCAGAGCCTTAATAGACGTTTTATCAAGGCTTTCTAGGACTCAAAGTGAGAAACTGAAAAAGTCTGTATTCTGAAGAGATATAGGTCCTGCTTGCAGGCTTTGAAGACAACAAAACAGTATCTTCATGGTTGTGAATTTTTTATTTCAAATGTCAGATTAGACTGGTCCACATTCATGATGTGCCTTAGTTTTGAATAAATTTGGGCAGAAAATCTTACATTTGCAGTACACAAGGATTTATTCTTGTCTACCCTGCATACCACTCACCTATCTGCCTGGTGGATTAAAATTAGAGTAACTCCTGGGGGAGAATGATTAGTGAGCAGAGAAGAAGGAAGTGGCTAAAGTACTTTATAAATAAATTTATCACCTAACTGCACTTTATGACTTACATATTCTCTGCTAGCAGCAACTAGAGTGCTGCAAATTACTTTATTACTAAAGAAATAAATATCCATGGCTGTCCACATGAATCTGTCTCCTGCTTCATATTCTTCAAGGCAGTGAAACTGCTTAAAATAATACATACAGTCTGACTGGAAAATAAGATTGAAATTATTTTTAATTGTTTAATGGTTCTGTTTTGAGAAACTGGGCTGAAAATTCTTTTTCTGATAACTGCATCTCAACAGCCTCTAACGACAAAATGCATAGACTGCCTCTAGTTCATACTGAACTTTGAAAAAATATATTATATCCCATAGTACAGTTCCATATTGGTCATAATGACCATGTCAAAAGTATGTGCTTCTTCTTGCTATGATTTACTCCCAATAAAGAAGAAAGAGGGAGTAGGGAAGGAATTGTTCCCACCCAGCACTCCTCTTGGGGTACCCCTGGTACAGTTCATGCCATATTTGCCCTCCTGTCAGGACAGGGGGATGAAATGACGGAAGGTGGTTGCCCCATTTCCATCCTCCACAGTTCAGCAGCACAAGGGTCCCAAATCAGCCTCCTACTGGCATCTATTGAACAGAATAGATTGCATCCATTTTTTATGGATGTGTAAGGTGAACTCCAACAGGAAACATAGACCTTCTCATCTCCAGCTTTCCAGGAAGTCCAGCCCTAATGATGTTGTTGCTATAATTATCATGCCCCATTTGATGTTTTCAAGAAGACTGAGCAATGATCACTTACAACATCAACAAGCAAATGTGTTTATGAAAATCAAACTGATGTGTGACTTAGAGACATCCAATTTCACATATTTCATTTGCAAATTGTTCCCTGAAGAATTTATTTACTTTTTTATAAAATCCCTCAGCTTTATAGAAAATCAATTCTCTGTCATCTAAATGTTGTCTTATAGCCCAGCATGCCCTCAATTTATTTTTGTATTGCTCCCTATTAATGGAAGTGTATATTAGAAATAGCTGTAAAATATATGCTGTGCTTCTTTGCTGGGGACAATTTTAGAGAAGTTTGATGAAATTATATTTAAAGTGAGTGCTCTAAATTTTAAATTTGTATAATTTATATGTCCAGGGTGACAGATTAATCATAGGTGCCTGTATAACTTAAAACTCCAATTAAAATAAACAAAAATTAACTTGTCAGAATTGTCATGTGTGCAAGAAATTAGTTTGAGTAATAAAAGAAGATTTTAAGCCAACTTTTTGTTATCAATGCTCCCAGCCTTAAGTCAATGACATTAGTGGACTACACTTTACCATAGGCAGTTGTGTGTTTCAGAAGAGAGTGATATGTGAGCAAAATATAAAGGTGGCTGTCAGCTTTGCATGAAGAATCCATAAAAATGACCTGCAAAAGAAAAGAACAGTTTTGTGGACTTCCAGCTAATGGCTTGTGCTTGTGTAAACACTGATGAAAGAGCAGAGTGACATTGCAAGGCTGCAAAGGACACGTTAAAGAACGGTATTGAAACATATGACAGGACAATTTGGGGTTGGGTGGAAGTCATTGCTATTGAAAATCAGTTATTAAAGTAAACATTTATTTTTGATCACTGGAGTTTATCTGACACACTGTAATCTTCAAATGATACTGGTTTCCAACTCTATATCCCAAATTACTAAAATCAGAGTCTTTTTCTGCACTCTCCAATTATAATTTCTTATCAGCTCTAGCATCTCCAGCTCCCCAGAAGAGAGGAAGAGAGGTGTTAGGAAAAGGGGAAGGGAAAAAAATAGTGGTCACTCTGGAATTGACTAGCAATATTTTTGGAGGAAGAAATAGAGGAATGAGGGTGAAATAAATGGGCAAGAAAATATGGCCACTGAACACAGAGAAGCAGTCTTGGAAAAAATCACTTCTCTCAACTTTCGCCAGTTAAAACTGAATCTAGCTAAACCAATCTATAAAAGATACCTTCATTATAGAAATCACCACATTGTATCATATTATTTTAATAAATAAGATAATGTTGGGAATTTAAAATATTTACTACCAGTGAATCCTGAATTTAAAAGAATACTGTATATGAAAGCAGGAATAGAACCTGAATGTTGCCCTCATTTTTAACAATAAAATTAGTATCTAAACTTGGCTCCTCAGTTAAGTGCAAGCACTAACAAGACAAACCAACCCTTCCCTCAACCACTTATCCACAAGTAAATGTGTAAAAGTAAAAGAAACACACAAGTGTTATGTTGCAGTGGCTGAGCCTGGTAGGGCCAGCCACAAGAGCGGCCGAGGAGCCAGAAAACCCAGATGCAGTAGAAGACTGCTGGTGGGAAGGCTCCGAGGTCTGAGATCTCCCCCATAGTCATGGTGAGGAGGAAGGTCTCCCCCATCTGGCCTAACAACACTATGTTAACGTTCCCCTATTCAGTTGGCCTATTGGCCTGTCAGTCCCTGTACCCTTTTATGGTTATGTTCCAGAACCTTCCCCCTTAATCAATGCCCCATTTGTCCCTGTCCCTTGCTCCTCCCCTTGCCCTTCCCTATTGGTTATTGTACTGTAACCCCACCTTCTCTCCACCCCTTGGCCCTCAACCCACTGGTCCCTGTTGTTCCCTCTGCCCCTACTGCCCCTAGTATATAACCCTGGATCTTCCATTGTTCTGTGCTTCTTCTTCCCTGAACCCTTCACGGAATAAACCTGTTTCGTGGAATACCATAAGAAGAGCCCCTCCAACTCTTTGCCTCTGGCTGTTCGCTTCTGTGTGTGAGTGAGTGCCTGCGCGTCCACCTGCGCGGGCGGGATCGGGTGTTGGCTGTGCAACTGCACCGATCAGCGACCCCTGAGAGGGACTCTTGGTGACGACCGCAGCATTCCTATTCCACCGACCACCGCACACCGCGTCACGGCACCGCCGAACGCAGGACGCTTTTGGGAAGGTCACGGCCCGTACCATCTAGCCCCGTCACAACAGTATTGGTTAAAACATAATGATATTGATGTTTTAAACCCGCACCTCAATGCGTGTAGCTATGACACGGAAGCCTTTTGCAAATGGAAATTTTCACACCACAAAATGCAAATGACGATATCGGAATGAAGGTAGAAATGGAACTAAGCAAGAACACCTGTGTTATTCATAGTGATAACAAAAGCTGTCTTAAGCCTTGGCAGACGTGACCATCTTGATAACAGACCAGGAGTATCTATGTAAAATCCCAGCAATGGTCCAAAAGTATTTTCAGTCCAGACAAATAATTCTCGTTTAAAGACTGTACTTGCATCTCCATAGGAAAAGTACAAAATAAATATATTGTCAACCTGTGCAAAATGGCTGACTAATGATCAAATCTTAAAATCTGAGCCAATGTTGTGATAGATTAATTATGGCAACGAAGTATGAAGGAGCTCAAATGGGAATACTCTGACAGCCCATAATAAATCAGCTAAGAGCTACATGCAGAGCTAGTAAATAAGCTCAGAACCAAATATAGAGCATATGAGTCGGGCACAGAGCTAGAGCAACAAATAATATATATAAATATGGAAATTGTAAGAAAGATGTATTAAATTGCTACAAAAGCAAATGCGGAAATACATAGATAAGAGATAAATAAAATGAAAAATAAAACGTAAGCACCATTGGCAGTTTAAGGAAGGCAAAAATATTTCCAAGTGTTTCAGCTGGAAAACGATACTGACAACAATTTGAATGAGGTAGTTGTAGCAATGTTTGCCTGCTGGAAGAAGGGACAGAGTCTGCAAGGCAGGGCTTGAATGGAGCAGAGAACAGCCAACAAGAAACCCAGAGCTCTGATGGGAGACAGCAGCATCAGACTGGGACCACAGACCCTTCAAACAGCATATCTAGATCTGGATAAATATGAAATGTTGATTATTTGTGGAAATATTGCGATACAGCCCCTGGAAAGGCAAAATCAATACAAACCCTGAGTGAGGATAACAAATCAATTCAAAAACACTGTAACCAACTTCAAAACCTCAAATTATCTCACGTAAGTCACAGATATTTGCAAACTCTGAGGCACTGACTGACCAAAGAATGAAACAACCATGGTTTCTTCCTCTTGATGCATTTGTCCCATATGCCAGAGAACTAGTGACCTATTCTAAAACACTTATGATGTAAATGAAAAGGTAAAGACAAAAGTGATGACATGGGCAAGAGATGAAGAACTTTCCTGTGAAAGGAGCAGCCTTAACTTTTTCTCAGTGACACTAACATGAATGGAATAAAGGTAGACACAAATTGAAAGAAATGTCTTGCAGTGATGTTTGTGCATGAAAAGTTCACCCAGCTCTTTCAGGAGCAGGAAGCCATTCAAGTAGGACATGGCTATAAATCACTGGAGGGCATTTCTTAAAAGCCACAGCAAGCTGCTCCAGAGTGCTTTCAGCCCATGCTCTGAGGGAGCAGCACTATTATTTTAGACGTATGCTGCAAGAAAAGGACTGCAATTACTGACAACTTATCCAGGCAGGAGTTGTAGCATTAAATGAAAGACAAGTGAATAAGAATACAAAATTGTAGCCCTTCCAGAAATATAAAAGACGTGAGAACTCTGAGACCATTGGACAATATATTTTCATGTCCTTTCTATGAAAAGGTCTGGAGAGAACTGTATGAAACACGTAAGACAAATATTTACAACTATTCATAACATTTTTCCCTCAGTCTGTCTGATGAACAGAAAGAAGCCTAAATTCTTCTGAAGTGTGCTAGAAAGACTGACACGAGACAAATATCCAAAAATGCATCAAAATGTACTTTGCAGTCACTACATGTCCAGATCATTGAAAAAAGAAATTCTCTGTTCCAGAATACAGGCCTGTACTGGAAAGCTTAGGCACCCTGTGTATCAGCAAACAGCCCTGCAGATCTCTGAGATCTAATAAGAAGATGTGATACATATAGAAGAATATCAGACAAGCCACAACAGGGAAAATAAAAATGTACTGTTCTCTTTACAGTCTTGGAGCAGAAGGAAAATAGATCGCTTGAACACAAACCACTCATTACAGTGGGCTGATTCCTTAACTGCCTCAGTGATAGATGAAGAAATGTGTTTGTTCAGCACATTTGTTATCACAAAGTATTATTTGAGAGAACGGCAACAAATGGAAACAGGAACCATTCAGGGTTAGACGGAATGTTCATGTAGGAAGAGGAAATACTTGGGGATGTGTAAAAGAACAGGTTGAGCACAGGGGTTATTCTGCAAGATGTCCCCTCACCTTAATATGGCCTGAGACTTCCTAAGTCAAAAGTGTTGGGTTTATTAGCCTCCAAGGAAATGTTTCTCTCGATGCATTTTCCTTTATAGCTGAAGGATTCAATCATTACCTTTCACTATGCAGTATGCCTGTGTGTAACTGAAGTGTATTATCTTCTAATTTCTCCCATCTTCGCTTCTAAAAGTTCTTTCAGTACTTCAGTGTTTTTCTGGTAACTGCTGTTGGTCTCATGTGAACATCATGTGTTCTCAAACATTTTGTAACTACCATGACTCACACCAACATCTCTTTTCTCATGAGGCTCTACTAACGTGGCACAAATCAGAAAATTAACCCAACAAATTTTAAAGGTGAAATATGCATTTCTTAGAAGCTCAGAATAGTATAGAGGCAGATCAGCTGGAGTTTTGTTGGCTATGATGTTGTTCCTGTGAGAACAAAAGCACACTTTTTTCTCTTGTGCCAAAGTACTGCTGGGATGCTATCCAGAGCAGGGCTGATTTCACTGGAGGTTATACCTTTGCTGTCCTTTATCTACTTACAGTGAAGAAAATAGTTCATGCATAGTGCAAAGTACGAGCAGCATTCTAGAGTCATTCCCTACTTATCTGCATGACTGTTCCAAGCTGTCTGTTACATAAGGCATGAACACTGAAGAGTCAGTGCTTAGATGTCAACATAATAGACAGCTAAGAAATATCTTGTATGAAGGGAAAGATTTTGTACATCAGTGAAGAACAATGAGCTAATGAGTCATGGATGTCCTGCATGAAATGCCTTAAGCCTATTATAAGGATTATGCCATTCTAACCCCAAATTATCTCACTAGGTCTGACTGTGGGAAAGGGGGAGATGTTTGCATATTCATCTTATAAGAATTTTCCATCTATGTAATGCTTAAGTGGGTTTGATGGGAAAAGAGAATAAAAAAAATCATCTAATTTGGAGCTGTAGCATACAGGGATGCAATTAATTTTCTCAGCATGCTGCTCATTTCTCCTGCAGCAGAAAGCACACACAACATTGTCCTGCAAGGCCATTCAGCCTGAGCCTCACAGACTCACTGGGACCTCTGCCCTGGCTCCCCTCAGCACTCACCAGCCAGCTGGAAGGAAACAGCTGGTCAGAAGATAACACCAGCAAGTGCAGGAGCTGCTGGTGGCATCTTCCAGACCTCAACCAGGTCATTCCCAGCACCCAAATCATGATCCAGCCATGGGTGATGGGGATTTGCAGCCCAAACTGTTCCCCAGGTTCTGCAGACACTGCTGCTGCACAGTGAGCTGACTTGGGGGATGAGAGAAATTTCTGCAGGGCAGGGGGAAAATGATTCAACTTCTGAAGCTCCTCATCAAAAGCACCAGAAGCACTTTCGTTGTTTAATGCCTTAACAACTCCCTATTAGTTTCTTATGTGTTAAATACTGCAGAAACATGAATCCTTTTATCAGTTTTGCCATATTTGCAGTTCTTATGAAAGCATTAGTATCTCTTAGCAGTTAAAGTGAATTCTACATTTCCACAGCATTTTTTATTTTGACTTTATTTATTTTTTTCAGATGAGGATATCTTTAGTTGTATATCTTCCCTGAAAATTCAGATTTTCATAACACAATATAAGCATATAAATGTCCAATTAACACAAGAAAAATCCCCAATAAATTGGAACTAAGGCTCTGTAGTAAGTACTATGGTGGTTATACTTCCACCTGTCCTTCCTGATTTCTTCAACAAAACTCATTTAAAATCATCGTGGCAGCAGCATTTCTTTGTGAATTAAGCTGTATAAAGTATGGGATTGCTGTCAATGACAAGCACATATTCATTGCAACATCAGCCACTCAGGCTTCAGAGTTCCATTGCCCTTTCTCTGACTGGGTTGGCAAGTGAGTGAAGCTACAGCTGCCTGTCTTGGACATCTTATTAACTAAAGTATGGACAGTGAAGATCTCAGTTACCATGATGAATGAAGCCCTGTCATTGTCTGTATAATTTAGAAAGTACAGCTGACCCTCTGTTCTGTCCTCACTCATCAGGTGTAACTGCTTAATGACTAACATCAGAAAATAAATCCTACATTTATCTACATGTAATATATATATATGTATGCATATGTAAAAAACTCTTCTACAGTCAAAAGTTCTCCATCTTTTATCCAGTTTATTGCTCTATGATAATTTCTTATCTTTCTTAGAATATATAGTGAGCATTTAATAAATAGTCTTTATTTCTCTCTTCTGGGGAGTAATCTCCAAAGTGCAGCAACACTGTAGCAATATTTTCATCCTATGTTAAAGTCACCCACCAGCCATCTAAAAAAAGGAGCCTGATATTTTTTTTAGCCAATCTTGAAAATACTGAAATTCAAAAAATTGCACAAACAAATAAGAATTAACTATACAAGGAAGGCAGAAAATATGGATCTCAAATTCAGGCCGAATATAGCTGAAGAAATTCCTGAGAATATACAGTAATCTACAGAAAAGCTGCTATCAGGAACATCCTCCCTCCTCCCCACTTCAGCCCCAAAACCCCACTGCTGTCAAGGACACTGGATTCTTTATCCAATTCACCCGGCTTGCTTTCTTCCATGGCTAATGCAGCCAGGCAAGCATTTCTGAAGCCAAGTATCTGATGAGACTGTCATGAGTAAGAATAACATTTGAGCTGTGTAGAGCTAAAGAACCAGGAAAGAATCTGCACCCTAAGGAAAGTTTGTTATTGCCGCTTGCACACAGCTGGAAAATCCCATCCCTCTGGTAGCTAAAACAATTTAATTAGCCCCAACTTGAGCTGCTCTGTTATTACCCTGGTCCTTTATGAAACCCATCACGGCATTTTCCCCTCAGTGTTTACTTTAGCACATCACTGCTAGGAGGGGTATTTTTAAAGTATGTGGGGTCAGCTGCCTTTTCCTCCTCTCCAGCCTGCGAGGAATGCTGAGTAAGTTGTTCTTACCTGCTAAACTAATATAATTGCCTCCAGGTTATACCAGTTACTGTGTAAAATAACAGATCCCACTTAGGCAACTCAGGCTCATATTTTACATGTGGCCATTAGATCTAATAAGGGAGCAAAAAAATCTGCCAAAATGCTATTTTCCTTTAAAAATCTGACATCAGACGCTTGTCATTGAGGAAACAGGTTTAGGGAAGAGCAATCAGGATTTTCAACCCCAGGTCACGGGTGCAGCTTGTACCATCATCCAGCTGGTCCCCGGCAATGTCAGCCCACCAGGTTAGAGTTCAAATTGATTGGGAAGGAGTTGAGAACTGGATAACTTTTTTCTGTAGATACAATAGGGATTTAATTTTCAAATAATGTTAATTTAACTCCTTTTACTTAGTGTCTGTCTACTTTCATTTGCACCAGCTCAGAAATATTTATGATGCCAAGTTTTACTGCAACGTAGCAATGGACATAGTCAAGCCCAAAGACTGCTTTGAGCTTTCCCATCCTGGGGGTTTTCTTTGAGAAAAAAACATAATTGCTCACAAGTGACCCTCCTCTAACACTATATTTTCTTTAGAGTGAAGGGACACAGATGAAATCCACTCAAAAATTATTATTTTGGTAAAAGCTATATGAGCCTCCGATGTTCATAAAATGCATTTAGAAGCTGAGCCACTCCCCTCTCAGCCATATGGAAGCAGGATGACTCTGTAGGTTCTTCCTGTAGTTTTATTAAAGCTTTTGAAAAGTCAGAAGCCTACGCAGAGGCTGTATGTGAATTTGGAGCCTTTGCCAGGCTCTCTGCCTTGGGTATTTGAAAGATGCATATGCCTCACTTCAGAGAACTAACATCAGTGTTTGCTGTATTGCATTTCGGGTCGTCCCTCTTCTAATCTTATTTAAGTGATAACCAAAGCATGCAACCACGAACAAAAATAAAGGCAGAGGAAAAGGCAGTGCTGTCTGCCCTGCCGTCCCTGAGGGTGCAGGAGTGTGATGTGCTCTGCTGTGTTGCTTCATCTCTGATCACATCTTTTCACCAATAGTTATTGCAGACACCTCCCTGAACGCCTTTACCTGTACCTTAGCAAATATTCCTCTTTCTGGATTTGTGGCTCAAACTACTCTTTGCTGCACAGAGTACCACAAAAAGATCGGAGTCCCTTTCCTGATATAGCTGCTGCTTTATTCCCTCCTATGTTTCCCGGTGGGAAAGGGCTTATATGGACACAATCACAGTCCAAATTCTCCCTTTCTTAGAGACACTCCACTACCTCGAGTCTTTACCCAGTGATCAGCACACACCATGCAAGGCAAGCAAACCTGCTTGTGTTGGGTTTGTGTTGGCTGTAGCCAACAAAATGGTAGCCAGAGTCCGATTCCCTAGGAAATCTCCTGGGAATTTTATGAACCAGCAAGGCGAGTTTTTATAGCTTAGTGCTTGAGACCATGTAGATGAGATGCTTCTGAAACTGAAAAGTCTGAGAGTAAATTTAGCTTCTAATATGAAAAAATGGTCAGAGTCAGTCAAAATGCACTGCACCTAGAGGTACCCTCATCAAGAATAACAAGGCAGGGAATGGCCTGCTCTGTTCAGCTTAGTTGTCTGTAAAGGACTTTGGTATTTTGAGAGGAAATGCAATGCATTGGCCCTAAAATAGTGTCTGTTCTCTGAATTAGCAGAGCACATAAATCACTTCTGGCAGTAGAAGTTCTACATTATAGAACATGGTATCTTTATTTTTAAAAGTAGAGATTAAAGCTGAGCTGAGCAATTAATAAAGGTTATAGCTCCAGATGGCCTGAGTTTCAGTGTCAAGCACCCAGTACATAGCCACCCACAGTAATTTATTTATGGGGCAGCTGGTGTTGGCTAAACTTGGGCCCTGGATAAAAAGTGAAACACACACTTCAGTTTGTCATAGCTACTGATATACTCAATTGCATCTTTCCAATACAAAATAGGACAGACTTCTTCCTCCTTTATATTTATTCAAAAGGTTATGAAAATAGGCACAGTGTGAGGTTTTCAACAGACTTTTTTCAAAGATAAGATAAGGGAACATGATGTGTAGATTGTCCCTCTTTGTCCCTGTAGCCTGGGCAAGGAGGTAGTCAAGAGACCAATAATTCAAATATTAGCAGCTCTCAGACAGAGCCTGGAAACTACAGTCAAGGCTGGAAACAGTCCTGAGCCATCAATCTTTGACTGCATCCAGTGTCCAAGGACTCTACTTTCCAGGTTGTTTACATTCTTCATCCATCTAGGCTCCATCTTTATTAAACTGCTAGTTAAAACTTTCTTATTGATGAATGTTAGCAGATATTGCTAGACACAACACAAGAACATTGTGTTGATTCGTGACAAATTGTTTTATATAGAGAGTATATATGTTACAAAACTGAGATGAATTTTTGTTTTTTCTGCATAGCCAGAGAAGAGAAGCAAGAGTTATTAAGAGCATTTATTTCAAAAGGTCTGCAATGGAAACTGAAACTGCTCAGTGCCATATTTCAGAAACCTTGATGGACCTTATTCTTCTAAAATTCCACATTGAAACATAATTGTTCACAGCCATTATTACTTTACTGTATTTTGTAAGACAGCTATTTCTGCCACACTGCTCAGTCTGGCAGTTGTTCAGTGCAACCTGTTGGCTTGGGATTGAAATTATTATGATGATTCTGCTGCTTTGTTGGTAGGGCATATAGTCAATACTGAAGCCCAGAAAAGCACTAGTTGTAACCCATGTTTTGACAGTTTGCCAATAATTCTGGTGTTATGATCAAAAGGGCTATAGTAGGACTTAAAACCTGTGTCAGGTGAACAGAGGGATTGACCTTATTGAGAGTAGGGTCAAAAAAAAATCAGTTACCTTTTATTGCCAGGAAATAAGCAGAATACAACAGATTGCTTGGCAAAAACACACTAAAAAGGGCAAAG
Organism: Ptilonorhynchus violaceus; assembly: GCA_013397565.1. Classification (NCBI taxonomy): domain Eukaryota; kingdom Metazoa; phylum Chordata; class Aves; order Passeriformes; family Ptilonorhynchidae; genus Ptilonorhynchus; species Ptilonorhynchus violaceus. The sequence continues at coordinate 163,801 of VZRJ01005281.1, forward strand.
TGGACAGATCTTCTGAACTGTACAGTCAATTGGTTATTAATGGCAGAAGTAATTAGTCATTAGATAATTGTGTTTTCCAACCTGATCATTTTCAAAGAAAAGTGAAAATAAAATCTTCTCAGATTTTTTAAATATTTCATTTCAGCTGTTCTGTTTGGTCTTTCAACACCACTATCACATCCCACAAGTCTTTAAGGAATACACACAACAAAGCTTTATTAAAAAATGATCCATGTTTTTACTTTTATATTAAAAGTTAAGCCAATTTCAGTCAGCACTGAAGAAATATCAGCCCAAGTGGACAGGACATCATGAGTTAGAAATGTCTCACAGAAACAAGAGGATTCATGGAAGCAAGGTACAGGAATAATTGAAATACTTTTATATCTACATTATTTTATATTATATTTGAAAAGATATCTGCCTCATAAGCCCTTGTGTCCCTCAGGGTGGAAAACGCTTCTTTAATTTTCACAAAGGATGAACTTGGCGCCTGTTTGGAGCCAGTGCTGTTCCGTGGTGGGCACCAGGGAGAGGATCTGAGTTTAGCCCTCTCCAGGCACCAGCATGCCTAACTGAGCCCATCCAAAGTGCTTATGTATTTTCATTGCCTTCGCAGATCACAGCCTTTCCAATCACACTCCTGTGGTCTTTTAAATCACAGCTTAATGAAGACGCCTAAGTAGCCTGAGTAGAGAGTACAAATGTTACCTTATACCCCATCATAATTCCACAGAATATTACAGCAATTTAATTACAGTTCACCTACCCTTGTTAAAATTGGCTAAAAATAATCTTGCTTTCATTAATAAGACAATTCATTAAGAATGAAGTTTTTTTGTGTCTGCTTAAGGTGGGTTTATTTTTGTGGTGAATATTTGTGATACTTAAGGTCTCATGTTATTTCAGTAAAGTGCTTGAAAGATATAGTAATTAGTCAGGCAGAAATCACACAAAAGGAAATTAAATAAGACAGAACAGATATCACATGGCAGAACTATTAAGGAACTGTTGCTCACATGAGAAGAAGGATAAGTAAAAGGAAAATGCAAACCCAGGCTGGATCAAGCAAGGTGATTTCAGCGAGGACAAGGAAGCACTGATGACAACATCCAGGACACTAAGAACACCTTATTTGGAATACTGTATAACACTTTGATCAGATTGACCTAAGGGAAAAAACACCATCAATAATGGGAAAGGTGCAGTGAAATCCTGCTACGGAGCTCAGACTTTGTCTTAAAAGAGGAAAGGCAATTCCTTGTTACTCTTAGGAAAAAAATCTTAGGGAAGCATGATTTTGCTCTTTAAATATTTTAAAACAAACAGAAAAGCGAAAGAAGTAGGATTCAAACTATGAAACAAAGCCAACCCTCTTGAAAGATCAGTGCAGATGGGGTCTGATACTTCATGTTGTGTCCTCTAGCTGACAGAAAGTGAACAGCCCAAATATTTCTGACAGCAGTGTTGCCTAACCATGCTGCATTCGTGAACTTTGCATGTTATAAACTGACCTCTGAAAGCCACAGAAATATATTCAGACACAGGACCACAATTCATGAGCCTATGAGAGACAGTGCAGACAAAAGTAAAGCAATTTAAGTATGGCTCAATGTTCTGGGATAGGAACGTGTTAAAAATAATGTTCCATGAAAGAAACAATTTATGTGAAAGCACAATTTTTGATTTTGCTTATGCAGGAGCTTTCTGGAAAATGGAAATACAGGAAACCTTGCAATTGAACAAATATTTGAGATTGATGGCACGTTTCGGATGAAGAGGGAATCAATAATTTAATCATTCTACCATCCTTGGCTGAATTTCCTATCTACCTGTAATATCACTAATGCTGATCCACCACAGGCAAGAGGCAGCAGAACAGATGCTGTGAGAAGGACTATGCAACCCCATCCTTAGAGTTATGCCTCTCTGAATTTTCATTCCTTAACCTGGCAATACTACACAGGAACAAAACCAGATCAGCCTAAGTCTTCAAGGAATGAATTTCCAACATTTGCTGGAGCAAATGCAATTTCATCAGCTGTATCTAGTGCTGAATTGCTCAGTGTCATTACAGCTGCAGAGACAAGACTTTTAAATGTGCAGCTTTAGGTCTAGTGAAAATGTAAAAGCAGAAACTGTCATAAATTCTTCCCCATGAATTGCTTCTGCACATGCAAAATTACTTAGGTATGCATAGGTATATATACAGGTATGTACATCCTCCATAATATAATTGAAAAAGTTTAAATTTGATTAAATCAATTTGAATTTTACAGTATGTCGTAAGCCAGTAAACTGAAATCATCTTATTTTATTGATTCTTATTGGTCCCTCAGACTTTTAGGAAGTAAAAGAGCCTTTGCAGGGGATGAAGCTTGCAACTGAGGATACAGGGAACAAACAGCAAGAGGAAGCTGAGGCACTGAAGGACAGAGTGGCTCATGCACCGGAATTGGAAAAGAGGGATGGAGAAAGAACCCAGTTTTCTTCATTTCTGTTCTAGTATCTTTCTTGATAGAAAATCTTAAAAACTTGCCCTGCTCTACTGGAGGAGTGGTCATCCCTGAAAGCAGTGAGTGGATCAGAATCAAAAAATGGTTGAACCATTTTTTAGGGGAAAATTGTTGTTTAAGCTCTCTGCTATTGAAGTCTGAAACATACTTATAAAATGTATTTTTTTGCTGGTTTTTGGTCATTATTATAATCTTCTGGAGAAATACGGATCTACAACAAAAGGGTTTCATAATTTAAGTCTGTTAAATTCTCCAAAACTCATTCCTGGGACAGCTACAGAAATCAGAATTTACAAGAAAAATCTTTTTTTTATTTTCCCTCTGGGGGAGCAGACAAACCCCATTGTGTGATATATAGTTATAGAAACTGGTAAAGTAGTATAAATATGTGGTAGCAGTAATTAAGAATGATTTCTAGTAATTTTATCTTTTCTTCTCTACTAAGTGTTAGAACGACCAAACAACAGAGATTCATCAGCCATCTCAAACATCATTTAATTTACATGAAAATCTGTCTGTTTACACAAATATATTGGGAGAGGAATGATTAATTGTAGTAAGTTAGGCGGGTAATTTAATTAGCTGGTCTGAATTCTGTCTTGAAATGTCTCATTAATTTGTTGTGAGCAGCCTTCTCCAAAGCGCATCTATTAACACTATGCAAGGGCATATTCAAGTGTGACACACACACCAAACCCAAGACAGTCAGAGCTAGAAAACTGCTTTCAGTAACTCAGTTGGAGCTGTAAAATGCTTTTGTTCAGTCCTTGACAGTCCAGTGTGTTTAGTCCTTGACAGTCCAGTGTGTTTAGTATCTTTTAGATGTCAGCAACTCAGCAGAGAGCAAGAGAGGAGCAGCTCCTGAGGGGTCATCACTGAGCAGGGGTGTAGGCAGGAGCCTTGGATGTGCTGCAGGAGACACAAAAAGATCTCCTCCTGCCTCTGAAATCATTCCTGAAAAGAAATTCATCACAGCAGTGCCAAAAAGATCCTACGGCAGAGGGCAAGTGTATTGACAGGTAGAGAGAAGAGGACAGGGTTTTCCTCATAGTCTGAGATTCCCAAAAGAGGCCAGCAAAGACCCTTTCTTGGATCTGATCTATTCCCTCCACCAAAAGGAAACCACTTCTCTGTGCCTCAGCTTCATGACACAGACAGGTACTGAGATGATGGGGTGACCCAGATGACAGCTCACTCTCACTGTTTCTTCCCTGCCTTCTACGTTACTGTAGCAGCCAGAAACTATTTCACTGTCTGATCCCTTGAAGGGAGAACACTTTGATGACCAGGAAAAAGTGAGGAAAAAAGCTCTATGGGCTGCTTTAGGTGAGCTAAGCTTCCTCTGAAAGGAAAATAAACATATTTTGACCTGACAAAACCAGCTTTAATGGATCAAGGGATTTACAGATTTAGGCTGTGCCAAAATCATTAGGCAGATAGCTGCTGCAGCATGAAGCTGCGCTCCCTGCAGCCTGCACGCCAGCTCTCCTCTCCGTGGGAAGGAGATGGATGGAGTGGGGTGATGTCTGCCCCGGGCTCACCTGGATACAGCCGAGTGCCAAAGACACCTGCAGGGATCGTGGTGAAGCTGTGGTTTCCAGAGGAAGCTCAGACAGCCTCGGAGGGGAGTAACGAGATGCTGCAGCCCCTCGGGAGCGGCTCCCTGCGTCCCGAGGCTGTCCTTGCTCCGTCCCTTGGCAGTGACAGCGTGGCCTGGGCACACGGCTGGGTGGCCACCTCCTCTCCTGCAGGGCAGGAACCCGCTTCTCACAAGGTCTGCCGTGAGCCACAGACAGGCTCGGGAGGAAGCTGAGCTCCATCTGTGAGGAGTCTGCTCTGCCAGGGAACATGTACTGGGACAAGACAAAGCGCTTATAACTGCCTGGCATTACAAATCTGATCTAATGCTGGGTGCCCCTTAATTAAGGAGCTAAATCAGCAGGAAAAGAGCTAGGTTTGATTGTCTCCTCAGCCCGAGGGGTTTCAATTACGTGATTGTGGAGACTCCTACAAATGTATCATTATATATGACTTACCTCTTCTGCAGCTGTAGGTGTTCTCCCTCTGGGTCCCCCTTCAGACCCAATGTCCGCAATTAACACAGCCAGGAAAAATTCTATTAACTGCAGAAACCTGCCTGTGGCACCAAGCTACACATATCCAATAGGCACCAGTAGGATATTGAGCCTGGAAACCATCCACTTTATACAGGAACACTTAGAAACACTTCTGGATGATATAGGAAATGCTTCACTTCCTCCTGGTCTGAACCTTTGAACAGAGAAATTCCTAATCACAGGCACTCCAGAGAACACCCAAAGTGTTTGACTTCCATCACTGCTAATATCACACACAGGCAGGGAGAGAGCCTGGACAGCCCAGGCTCTCAGCAGTAAGAATATTGAATATAAAATTTAAATATTACTCTCTCCTGTGCAACCACAATTAAAAGATGGTATTCACAGCAATAATTGGGAAACTCAGTTCAGACCAGCCTTGCTCCCAAGTGGAAACAGCACAGATGACTGATCTCGCAGCAAGGACAAGGAATGAGGTGTCAGCTCTGGATACCAGAGCTCCCAGGGGCTGGGAACAGGGTAGGTGCCTCTTTCTGAGAAGTATAAAATGGGATGCTCGAAATTACATCAACCACAGACAAACACGCCTCCAGCAATTATACATTTTATGGCAGAACTCCCTTCTCGGTTGCCTCAGGCTGTTACATATACAGCTAAATAGGATAATTTGTCTGTCTCATCTTTAGAGAAGCACATATAACAGTCTACAGTCTACAGCAAAGGCAGATGTGCCATATTATGTAATATCTGTTTCATCTGACAGGTTAATACAGCCAAAACTGTCAACTCCTCCTCCACACACACATGCAGGAAGGGAGGGATACTGCTGATGTTAATCTTTGCTAATAGATCTACAGTACAAATAATTTAAACTAATGCACAGCACTGAGACTAGACACACTATAGCTACTTCTCCATCACCTTAGGTTTTGAGCAAAGGTGATTGATGCCGTGAAAATCCTTGACTTAAACTCATGCTGACAATCTTTTACAATTGCTACATTCAGTCTTAGGAGGCCAAGGGCTGCCTCTGCTCTGCAGTAATTGTGCAGTTGGGTAGAACCATACAGAGCTCTAAGGGTCTGTGCTACAGACAGTATTTGTTTCTATATGACCTGGTCATTGTCTAATCTGCCTCTGTGATACCAAAAACACTGAGAAGGAAAACAAAGCAGGGAAAAGATAATAAGCCACGAAAATGTCTGTGACCTTCTGGAATAATTTATGAAGTCCAGCACACAGGTTAAGCTCTCTGGGAGTATTTAACTACCAGGAAAATACTCAGGTGCTTAGAACTGACTGCTCTTTTCACTCCTTTCCTCACACTAGCTTGACCGCCTTTGGATGCCCAGCATTGCCCAAGTTTAGCTCTGCTCTAGGCAGGTGAATAGCTCTGCTCATAAAATGAGAAGAACTGTACATATTACTAATTGAAGATCATTTTCTTTTCCTCTCCCCCAAGAAAATAAAATTTTCCCAAATAAAGTTAACAAAGTCAGAAATCAGGTAAATAGACATGCATTATATACTTTAGATACAAGGAGAAAATGTACTTTTCTTTAAAAAAAAAAAAGTGGGTGGGGGATAAAATCAAAAAGAAAGCAGGAAGTATGTTACAATTCAGAGACAAATTAGCAGCTGTTTATGACTGGGTCATGAAATAGTGGCAGCTGCAGCATGGTCCTTATTCCAGGACTTGGGACATGGCTGGTGCTCCAAGGCATGTCCCAAGTTTTGGTGTCCTCTCCACTCAGACCATGCCAGGAGAGATGTTTCAGAGAGCACCACCACTCTGATGTCCTCACTACTCCACCTCACAGGGTGATGGTCAATTGTGAAAGAAAAGAATGAAGCCAAGCTGATTTTGGAAGATTCAGGCTTTGGTCAGGGACCCAGAGAGCTATGGTTTGTGGTGATGCCACATCAGGCTCTGTGTGCTCCAGCACTGGAGTTTTTGGAGCCATGATGGCTGTTTTGTCATTCCTCTTTTCCATTTCTCCAGCACCACACTAGACCAGTTTTTTCCTATGGAAGAAAAGGGAAAAACAGGGAAGGAATGATGCCCTTTGAATTCTTCTAAACCTCTCAAAATTACTGAAGTTTAATGACTTGCTGCACATAAAACTGTATTTATAAACTTCAGTCTTAAAATACTTGTGATAGATAACATTTAAACTGCAACAAAAGCAGTTGTGTCATGTACTCAAACCAGAGAAAAACCAAGAAGCAGATGGTACGATTGCAGAAGATTGTGTAGGGGGCTGTCTACGAACTCAAGCAGACAGGTACATGCTCATTGAAAAATACACCCATAGCCTGCTTACTTAAGCAAACAATCCATGACATGATTTTTATTTTGGAAAAAACCCCTCTAGAATCATCTGTAAACAGGAGATCAGGAACTGAGGCCGAAACAGTGCAAATATCCAAGGGAAGGAGAGATGAGATTCTTGCCTGGTGTGAGACAACCCATTTGTAGGATTTACCATGAGGAAGGCTGTGGCCAGCAGGCCTTTCAGAGATCCGTGTTTGTCAGGACCAGGTGCTTCTGCAATGCTCTGCAAAGAGTACTCACACTTCTGGTAACTGCAGTAAATGTACCCTTCACCAAATGATGCCTCCCAACGCCCTGACTTTCCTCACTAAATCCCACCAGAGGGTCTGACCTCCTGTGCTGCATTTTACACCCTGGTAAAAGCAAGGAGGGGACTATGGTTGGAGGCACTCTTGCAGTTAGTTCTGCAGTAAACAGTGTCCTGAGAGTCAACTGGCTTTAATTCCTACTCATGTGCTGCACAATGTATAGAATTCCTCAGCAGGCATGGGAAGCCCAGGGACAGGAATCAGCCCTGCCTCTTCACATCACACCTGGAAGTGCGTCTGTGCATTTGCATGGCTCCCACCAGGTTTCCAGAACCCCACAATTGCCACTGGTCCAAACCAGGTCTGCCAGCAGGGCCTCTCAGGGAAAACAGGCAAGAAGAGTTGGTCTGAGACGGGATGGTTCTGTACTTGATACGAAAATCAAAAAGCACTGAAGAATAATTTCCAGCTGGGATCTTCAAAGGATCCTAAGGGGGTTAGGATTCAATTCAATAGTGGGTTGGGGCTACTTTGAAAATCCCAGTCTTAATCATCGAGGTACTGCTGTGAGAACTCAGCGCTGTGCTGTTCATTTTCAAAAAGGATCATTTTACCAGTCTCTTTTCACAACAGAATTATCCTGCATTGACAGTGATTAATAATCAAGAGCTAGTAATTAAGCTTGTATTTACAGAAAACACACAGAGGAAAATGATGACTGGGGAAATGGTGCTACAAATTGACCCTTCTCACTTCAAAGAATGTGAAAGGTGCAGCAGACTTTGCACTCACTCCAAGAGAAATATCTAATTACACATATCTGCTCATCCTGAAAGCTGTAACGGGGAGACTGCACATCTAGGAAGTGAGAAAACTAGCAACTACTCTTCTTGAGGGTTTCTAAAGGAAAGAGTTAAATTTGCTTCATAGAAAAGTGAAGAAATGCTGTCTCTGCTTTCCCTGTGAGTCTTTCAGGGCTCACCCTTTGCTGAGGAACGAAGAATCGCTTTGTAAAAGACACCAACAAGACACAGAGACAGTCTCTTTGTTTGGGTCACTTCTAACACTTCTGCAAGACAGGGTAGATCCTCCTCCCACCCTGTCCTATTAGATACATCCTTCTAATCTCTCTAGTGTGGGGTCCCAGCCCCACAGTCAGCCTGAGGAAGCAGCTTTGCACATGCTTCTGCATGGGGCAGTGCAGCTTCGGGTTGCAGTTGCCAGCGTGGTCCACGGCTTTCGTGGAAAGACCCATCAGCTCACCCAACCAAGCAAGGAATCACTGCTGTGTGCTACGGCATGGAGCAGGCTAGGGAGGGAAAGGAGAGGAGACACGCACAGATACTAAATTCTCTCAACTCTCCCGTAATTTCAGAGGATAACAGGCAGGCATAAAGCCTTCCTCAGCAGTGCAACAAGAACATACTGCATGTCAGAGCCAGGGAAGTCTGTGGGGTGAAGTCTACGTCTTTGCATATCTGGGGATCAAAATACAAGTTCACAGTGCAGGTGTGACACAGATTCAGTTCACGTGTGTTGAGAGAAATTGCTGCCAAATCTGAGATCTGAGGCTGTCTAAAGCAGTGATAGGTATCTATCTGAAGTCATGAACCATGCTGGGATTGCTGGGCAGCCTACTTCATCTCAAGAGTAAGCAAACCATAGATCTAATTATTACCTTTGTAAAACTTGAATCAGGCTCTGGAGTGTTTCCTTACATTAGTGTATTTAAGATTAATAAACCTAGATATGGCAGTCAGAGATTTGGGGGGCAAATCCTATATTTACCAGGAAAGACAGATGAAATAAATATTTTGTGACATGAATATTTTATAAAAGAAATAAAAATAAAATAAAAATTCAGAATTTGTGTCCCAGTGGAATAATGTATCTTAACATTTACGCTGGAATGACTCTGAGGCCTCCGATGTTTCATTTCCCTTGCCTTTGAGCAACATGATTAATTTAAATAGACAAAGAACCAAATGGTAAATCACAATTCCTTTGAAGTTTAGAGCTAAGTCTGCTGAATCAGTATTAAGCTGTTCCTGCATTTCAATTAACTCTTTGAGAAACCACTGCTTCGTGGAGACCTTCTGTAATTACTGATGTGAATGAGTGGAATTCCAGAGGTGATGAAGACCTTTCAGTTAATTGATTTTGAGGCTCCAGCTAGACAGGCCATGGAAAAAAGGAGAACATAGCCCTGGAAGTGGTGATAAGTAGCTTAATCTTCAAGGCTTTTTGGTTTTATTTTTAAAAAGAAAGCAGTGAATAAGAATGTTTGTTCTCACAGTTCTTTTGAGGAGCAGCTTCTGTAGTTGAAACAAATGTGTTAGTAGTTAAAAATAAAATCAATGACCTCAGCAGCTTCCTTTAGACTTGATCCTAAATCAGTGCTGACCTGAGTCTTTTTATTTCCAGAGTTTTAATTATATGAAGACAGTCTCTTCCTTATTCTGCCATCAGTGTAATGGAACAAAGCCATTTGCAACGTCTTTTCCATAGTGGATTAGGTCTTTTTTTTTTAATTTGGGAGACAACAATTTGGGAGATGACTTGCAGTTGTGCCTGATCTTGCCAGGGGAGTACCAGAACATATTTTATGGTGTGGAAAGAGCACTTATCTCTGTTCATGAAATCAAGCTTGGACAAGAGCAAGGTTCATCTCCTCCCCAGGTCATCTGAGTTTTATTGTTTCTGAATATGTTGGCAGTGTACTGAAGCATTTACTAATATACTATAGCATACATATTTATTATTTTTATAGCACCTTCACTCTTTCTTATTGCCATACCTTCCTAAATTAAAAGGTGATAGAATTTCAACAGAGCTTAAAGTACAAATTTTCACAAATTCCTTGGGATGTAGACAAGATGTTGGACTTTAAAAACTTGGTTATTAAATTCTCAAATCTGGTATATATACACAAAATCTTGTGTATGTGTGAGAGGTAGGAACTTTCACAAATCAGTAATTCCAAGCAAAAAGCATTTTTGGGAATATTATTCATACTTAAATAAATAAAACCATGATAGACTGGTTGCTCCTCCCGTGCTAGATGTTGCAGATGTACATCTACTTTTGTAAATGGGGTTGCTGAAATCACCAAATAAATTTATGCTGTGTGCTGGCAGAACTGCTCGCTTGGGTTCCAGGCCCCCCACTCCCAGTATCACCCGCAGATCTTTACAATTTTGTTGCTCTGAGACTTCCCATGCTCCTCTATAAAGCTGGTGTAATATTTTTGCTCCACAAGGTATTGACATGGATGACTCTGAGGATCTGATCAGCAAGGCCACACGCAGACCCAAAGGGTATCCTGCCCCCAGGACACAAACACCATGAGATTTCTTCTGCTCAAGCTGTCCCCCTTAGTATCAGACACGTGCACTTGGGCAACTGAGCAGAGTCCCTGACGTCAGCTTCAGCCTGAGCTGAATTCCTTTCCAGCTCCACTGGACAGGCCAGGTTGCTGCTGCCCTGGGCACACGCGGGCAGCTGCAAGTACCCACTCAGTGCTGCACGTCTGAATCCAGAGCTGGATTCCCCTTCCCTCTCCAGTTCCTCTGGCCAGTTGTAGCTTTATTGCTCTTTCTTGCTCTTCTCCTCCTTCCGGCCTTTTGTGGAGAGGCATTTTGTTTTGGAGGAAAAAAAAACCCCTTTTATGTTGGAACTGGAATATAGAAACTTAGAAATTCTGTTTCGACTAAGCAATTCTTTTATGAAAAAATGTTTCATCAGGCTTTCCCCAGCAGTTTTAGTAAAAAACATAAAATACCATTACAATCCCTTGCATTGTCAGCCAGTCAATATCTGCTTCTTAAAGATACAAGCTGAAACTATTAATGATGTGGTGAAAAGATAAAATTTGGGGTATTTTTTTGAGAGAAAGCTATGGGCTTATGTGTTTTTTAATTCATTATAATGAACTGTTTATTTTAGTCCTCAATGAATTAAAGTGACTAACACTTTTATCAGGACAGTTTATCAAAATCAGTGATAAATAATGTTATTAGACTTAATATTCCAGCCTCATTTGCTTTTCACACAGAAATTCATAACAACCAATAAAACATGGCTGTTTAACAACATTGTGCTAAAGCCATAAACATTGTATTTGTAAAGTTGACATGTAATAAAAAAGGACAAAAACTATCTTGTAACAAAAGAAGATTCCAGCCAGACTCAATAAATGCTGAGTTTGGGCTCTTTATAACATAAAACTGTGAAAAAAATAACAAAAGGGCATTTTTTGTTTTAATGAAATGATAAAATTAATAATTGTTTATTTCTTTCCTTGTGTGTCCTTTCTCTCTCCCTCCCTGCCTTTCTGTCTCTCTAAGGAGGCAGTGTAGAGGGGGAAGGAAGGAAGAAAGGAAGGAAGAAGGGAAGGAAAGAAGGAAGGAAGGAAGGAAGGAAGGAAGGAAGGAAGGCAGGCAGGCAGGCAACCTGGATCACTTCCAAAAAGGTAATGTATACAAACCCAAATTCTGCAAATTACTTTGAAGAAATAAAAGAAGTATATGTTCTAAGCTTACAAATGAAAATTATCTCATTTTTGTGTGTGAGTTTGTATTTCAATTGTGATGTTTTCCAGCTTCTACTTGTTTGGATATCAGTTAATTACAGGCACATTAAGTGTCTCATACCATGGTCAGATTTGTTCTTTTGTTGAGTAGCCTATTAAATAACTGGGGAATGTTCAGATGATGCAAATTAATTTCACTATCACTACCAAGTCAGAGGCTTCACCAGAAAGAAAAGAGCATGAGGAAATATGAAGCATATCTTCCAGTTCCTTACCAATCTCCCTGCCCCATTTCCCTCCTGGGTTCACAGAGCGCAGCCTGACGTACCCATCTGTTTCTAACTAAGTGTTTCAGGCTCTGCCTTTTATAGAGGCTTTTTGCTACAAGCCTAGAAACGTCCTAAAGCTCTGACTCAAACCAGACTTGTGCTTCTCTCCCATGAAAATACAAATTCCAGATAGAGAAGGACATTTCCTTTGCCTCTTTTAGAGCTGGCTGGTGCTCAGAGATACCCAAACACCACTGACAACACATTAAATGTGTCTGTATTAGCAAGTACAGGTCCACTGACCTTGATATCACCCATGAGCAGAGGCCGTGCAGCCACAATATTTTACAACATGTGAATCTGAGCGCTGCAAAAGGTGGTATTAAAAGCTGGCAGGAGGTGAAAACTCCTCATTCCTTCCCAAAACAAGCTGCTACCACAGTGCCCAGAGGCCCAGCACACTCATTTCAGCAGGGCTCAGGCAGAAACACACAGAGACATCAGTTCTCATTAGCTCTGCCACAAACAGGGCAATGGAGGCTTCTGGGAAAATTCAATCAAGGAGATGGATGAAAACAACCATAAACTATGTAATGTTCCTAATGTCTTCCAAATCTCATTAATATATTTTAAATTGCATGGAGTGGTTTGAGTTTATATATGATTTGATTTCTTATGATCAGTGACAACATAAGCAATCCCCAAACTGCAGTGACTAAGGTTTCCCCTGGAATTACAAACTCAGGTTTCTCTGAAAGTGTCTTTTCAGCAATACCAGGTATATAGATATTATAGTTATATATAGTATATATACTCATTGTTTTTTACTGACTTGTTTACTTGTCTATAACTAGAATGCAGTTTCAAACTCAATTTATTGGGCTGGCTGGAAGCTGCTCAGTTTTCCAGTGTGTATGGAGCCTTCCCAGATTCCATTTTACCATTTTCATAGCCAAAGGCCACTTAGCTGCCTATTTAGTTGGGTGACTTTATAAAATAATGCCATCAATATATTCAGACTGGAATGAGGAGGCACACATTGACCTTCTTTTTGTCAGTACCTCTCAGCTGTTGTTATTATGTTAAATAACAACAGTCGATAAAAAAGCTTATTAAGGTGAGGTTACTAAATGGAAACAAGACAGACAGTGGGGTCAGTCATCATCTCCAGTTCAAACCAACATAAATGTAAACTTCTTTCCTCCCTTCCATCTTTCATAGAACTGACTTTAGTGCTTCTGTTTGGCCTCAGTTCAATGGGTTGTGTGAATCTCTGCTCAACTAATTTCAGGTGTACAGAACCAAAATAGCTCAATCTTACTCTATAGATCCTCTGCTGCTAGAAATTATTGATTCTGCTGGTACAATAAAGTATGAATTCTCAGAAACGATTTTGAAATTTCTTACTTTTTTTTTTCTTAATCCTTTTGCCTTTGAACATAGGTGCAGACCTATATTGTTTCCCTATCAAAAAAAAACCCCAACAAAACAACACAAAAAACCCCCCAACAATAAACAAATACCAGAAAGACAGAATAGAGAAAGCTCCCTGGAAAATCAAAATCCTTGAAAACTGGAAGCAGGTCATTGCCATGATTTTCACTCATTTTGGTCAGCTCTAGTTAAAGTACAGTGTGGAATGTATCATTCAGAGTCTAAATAAATGACCTGCCTGAAGTTCACATTTATCTGTTCATTTCAATACAATTTAAGTAGACCATCTGACCTAGATGAACTAGAGAGGTTCATTGCATAACATAGGTATGATGAAAGAACAGGTTTCTGAAAATACTTTTCATTATTATATCCAGAGAGTAGAAGGACCAGAGCTAAGAAAAATAATGTTCCAAAGAGCATAGAAAAAGAGCGAATGGGGAGAAAAGAGCTATTGGAGTAGATGGCAACAGGTCACATATTAAAACTTCAAAAGAGCTGGCCACAAGGGAAATTAAGAGAAACATTTCAGAGAGCATATGATTAAGACGTGAATAGAAGCTCTGCAGTCAGCAGTGGAAGCTGTGCTCCTGCTTCGGATTTGACTTATATCAGCCTCATTTCAACAGCACCAGGGCATCATCAGACAAAAATGAAAATTTGGCTGCAGTGGGCACTCTTACTCTGAAATTATAAGAAATTAAGGAGCCTGGACTCAAAGCACAAGCTCGCACTTGTATTGTACAGTGACTTAACCAACATTACTGTTTGAAATACGGATTTAAACTGCTACTGGTGATTCCCCTGTTTCCCTGCTCAAGGGAGAAATTTTCCATCCATAGCGGTGACTGTGAGTTCTGACCCCAGGTACTTCCTCCAGCTGATCCCATAAATGATTGTGGGGTGGGGGAATATAATGTTTATATAGTCCACGGCCAATAAGAGCTGAAGAAAATCCCTGGAGGGGAATAAATGGCTTCCCCCAGAAGAATCCTCAGAAAACTCAGAGCAACAGAAAGAAAAGGCTGAAGTTCTGCACTTGTAGGATGGAATTTATCCCAGGAAGGACAAGACCAGTGGCGGCACTGGTTCTTTTGCTCAGTCTCTAATACCTAAAAGTTTTCCATTGTACATTTTTTTTAGTCCTCTATTTTTGAAACAACATCCTTATATCACATCCAGTCAAACTTGAGAACCAATCATGCCCTGACTTCAGGTTTATGCTTCCCTAAAGAACATCACCTTGGCCTGCCAAAATAAAGCCCCAATGAACACAAGATGAAAAATCCCCAAGTATTTATATTTACCGTTCTATTCAAGTATCTAAATTTATTCAATTACTTTGAGCTCCTGAGGACACCAACAAAGGGAGACACCAAATAATGAACTCCATATCGTATTTTTTTTTCTCTCCTTTCTCTACTGAGAAGGGAGTTTTACTCGCCACTCTGAGTTAGCTAGGATTCCACTGAAGTTATCTTATTTTCTTCTCCTTTATCCTCCTTTCTTCCTGTCTCTCCCTCCCTGCAGCCAAGTCACTGATCTAGTTTCTGAAGTCCTCCTGCCAGAAGCTTGCCCATCTGTTCAGCAATGTCTCTTTGTAATGATGCTGGCATTAATTTTTTTCTGCATTTTGTTTTAATAGTGTTCATCAAAAATGTGCAATCCTTGAATCACAGCCGACTTCTCATCAGAGTGATAAGTTGTTTGAGTAAGGCTTTTACTCTGAGTAAGGCAGAGCCCCTTAATTTTATATTAACAAGAACTTCAGAGATGGGCAGATATGGGCAGTGGGAGGGCAGGCCTGAGTCACCTCTTATCTGGCTGATTTTTTAACTTCCATATGCATTAAACACGGAAGGTTTACTTCAAAATACTTCTAAGAACATAGAGAGTGGGCTGCTGAAGTCAATTGAATGAGGTTATTCAACATGTCATAATGGACTGACAGTAACTTTTTTTAAGCACAATGCTCTTACATGCTTTGACTATCACAGTGCTGACCAGGGCAGTCCCTCTTTCAAAGGAATAGGGCATCAAACACAGCAGGTGAGTATAAACAACCTTGCTTTCCCTTCAAGCTGTGATAGGTACATTTTTTTCTGTTCCACTTTCTAAGAAGGCTCAGGAATTCATAGACTTGTGGGACACATTTTCCTCCCACTATACTAATATAAATCAGAGGAATTCCATTTTAACCAATTGATTTTCTGTGAGCCTGCATAAGTGGAACATCACAAGGTCTGCACCTTTTTCATCTTTTCTATTTTGAAGCTCATAATTTTCATCAAAAATTAACAATACTTTATATATTTAGCATGTGCTATTCTATAACTCTTTCCACAAAACCTGCATCACCCTTGAGGAGAAATTTAAATGAATACTAATACATAAGAAGTGAGATCTATAGGTTAGCTGGGTAAGAAATATGTATTCTAAACTCCGAAGACATACACTGCTATCTAGTGGCAAGAGCAGGAAGTCGTAACACACTACAGCCCATAACCACACATAGTTTAAAATATAGGAGTTTTTTATTTGTCTTCCTTTTCTTTAATAGAGTAAAGCAATAGGTCAGTGCCCTACCAATGTTTCCGATGTCATCTCTCAACAGTCAGTGTTTGTAACTGGCAGTAGGGTCTGCTTTTTAACTGTATTTATGATTCTTCTCTGAAAAGTGATTGCAGCACTTAGAATGCTGAAACATTTTTAGAAAATATGAAAAACATTTTTATAGTTAGAAACAAATATTCTTGATAGAAGCTAAACCAAAAGGTCTAAAAAAAGACACTAATGTACATCCTCTGGTTAACATTGGTTAAAGTAACTCCTGTAAAGTAACTCCTGTCAAATCAACTCAGTCCAATTTTGTGAGCTTATAGGTCAACTAAATATTTTCCCATATTTTGCAACTGTTTCTGATAATAAATTTTGAGGACACTTAGGAGACTTACTTGTAAAAGGATATATGAAGTTGTTTTCAGGGCCCAAAAGTGTCTAAAGAAATTTTTCATTCGCTAATTCAGCCAGAAGTCTAAGAAGCAGTGTTTATTTCCAGCTCTCCAGCACCCAGTGTGTTGATTCATCATTCTCTGCTTTATGAGAGGGAATGTTTGCCAGCAGGAACAGCAAAATGGACCCTGGGTTTGTATTCCAGCCTATTCATCCTGCTGCCTGTAACGAGAAGCCATATTACTTATCTGATGTCCGTGGCTGCAGACATCAATCGAAGGTGTTGTGAAGTTAATCTCCCCAGTGTTTCTCAAAAAAGCTCTCAGGATCTGATAATGGTTGGTGTTTGATTAATAGCTTTTGCAGTTTGCAAAGTTCATTTTATTATATGGCTTATGAAAGATAAATCCCACATGGTATGACCCCGTGGACAACAAGCCCTATGTTGAGAGCCAGTTTAAATGAATTTATAGATGTCTTTTTACATATGGTCTTGAAATAAAGCTGTGCCTGGAGGGAAGTAATTAAGGGAGGGTCACCAGACAGGAACTCCTATTTCCCTTTATGGTCAATGGAGAAAAATTTATGCTTCCCAGAAGGAAGGTAGAGGCAGAAATTTGTTTGACCTCTTTCAAATAACTTCTCTGGGCTGAGATGAATAACAGCCAGAAATGTCCATTTCTTTGCATTGGTTATAGAGGGACCAGCAAGCCAGCTGAGAGATGGGTTTGCCCACAGGAAACTTGCTGAGGACCTCAGGACTGAGAAAATTGACCAGCCATGGTCCAGATCTTGGATGTTGAGCAAAGACATCCTCTCACAGGTGGGATGTCCATCAGCATGACTGGAGCCCCACAGTCTAGTCACACAAAGGCAGAATGCAAGCAGTGATGCAAGAGAGGTGCTGTTTAGGTGACAGGTCTGCTCTAGTGACTCATTCTTCTGACTTGGTCATGAGAAAGTGCAAGTCATGCTCGAGCTCACTGGGTATCATTTATGCAATGTACCTACCATTTGTGGAATGGAACTGCATATTATCCAAGGAATGAGGCAGTTTATTGAGTTTTGTAAGCACGAATGCCCATAAATTAACTACAGTAGCTTAAAAGCAGCACTAAGATCTGTTTTAAAGCTACATTTCCTCTTTTTTGTCCTTGTAACAGCCATTCACAAAATAAATTATCAAGATTTCAAAGAACAAAATGTAGTAATACCTTAACACAGAAAAATAGGGAGGTTTATTTCAACTATTTTCAGAAGTGTATAAATCAGCCGTATATTCTAAATTTGTTCCCCATGATTTTTCTTCAGTCGGTGGAGAGGGATAGGCACTTTAAAGATGACCAGCATTAGCAGATACCTTTTGGCAAGTAATCTTAAAACCAGTTTCTGGAAATGCCCATCTCTCTCCTTTACCTATAAAGAGCTAACACAAATAGCTGTCCCTGTATTTCCATGAGCAAACAGGAAGAGATGCTCCAGCCTTTGTCTCTTCGCTTTCTTTCCCCTCTCCCCTCCAGCTCATATTTTTGGGCAATATGAGAACTTCCCAGGGTAACAACTGTCAAAAAAAAAAAAAAGATAGTTTTAAACTAAATCCTTTCTGGAAACCACATCAATCCATGCTGTCATCAGAGAGGGGAAAGTGCAGAGGTGGGAAGGAGTAACCAATTCCAGGGGAACCACTCAGACCCTAATGCTCAACAGATATTGCAGCAAAGTGGAATCTCGTGGTGGCTACAGGGAATTTAACTGCATTTTTCAATGATTACTTATCACAAGATGATCAGCGCAAGTGCACTATTTTATTATGTGATGTTTGTCTTTTGCAAATGGGATTCCTGGCTGAGAAACTCCACTCACACTTGGCATATGTCAGCCTGACTGCCTGGGGTGCCCTGGGGAGAGGGCTGGTTGTCACTCTGAAGGGCACAGCAGTGAGTACAGAACAACCTCTACAACACTGAAAATAAACAACAATTATCCTGTCTTTTGCAGATTGGTTCCAACACATGCACCTTGATTTATTCAGTGTCAGCCCACATTCACATCTTCATTTTACAGAAAAATTTTCAACAGCTTTTCCTAAACACACCTCTACCCTTCTGAATCAATCAACATTTTTTTCGATGTTCAGAGACAAGAATCACACACACTTTAGAGACGTCAAATGTTTATTGATCTTAAGCTTAACAGTTCTGGGTTTAAGGCTTTCATTCAGAGTTTACTGAGTCCTGAATTTAATCTGGAGTGTATTTTTCACAGAAAATACTCCTTTAAACATCTGCCTTCTTATCTTAATTGTAATTAAAAGGATTTCGGATCAGTTTTCTCTAAATATGCAAACAAGCTGATGGGTGGGATTTTGTCTGTTTACAACATGCCATTACAGCCCTGCGTCTGTGAGTCAGCTGTGACATTCTGCAATTGATCCTGGGGCAGAACTTTAAAAGGGCTGTTAGTGTTTGCACTGTTGAACAAATATTCTAAGATACTTGAAATCCCAAAATCTCATCTGCTCATTCCAGTGCAGTGTATACAGAACAATTGTGTCAACACTTCTCTACCCCATGTGAATAGCAAGGACACGGTTTTCATATATCAGGGCAGAAATACGGGTCCACTAAAATCAAATTACCCTGAGATGCAGTGCTCTGTTGAGGCTGTAGGGCAGTGCCAGGACGGCATCAGCCTGAGGACTCAGACATTTGCAGGCTTTTCAGTGCCACAGAGATGTGCAGAGCCCAAGCTCCTGGTCAATCTTCCCATTTCCCTGAGAGTTCAGATACCCAGATCTCAGATAAGGGCAAATAACAGACAGAAACAAGTGAGAGGGCAAAGCCAGGCTCCAAATACACCACACAGCAAGTTTCAATTCAAATTCTCAGACTGCTCTGAGGAAGCTGCTTGAGTGTTCTGGAGCAGCTGTCTTGTATTTTACTGGAAGTAAACTCCTTTTGCAAATATGGGGAAATGCTCTCTTCTGACATCTGCCTCACAAGTTTGAGCGAGATTATCAGCAATAGCTGGGGAGAGCTGTGTGCAGCTGAGGACAAAAGGCAAAAAGAAACTTGCAGTTTTTCGAGGGTACTTTGGAACGATCCAGACAAAGTGAAACTGAGATGCATAGCCTACCCCCAGGGCTGGACAGGCAGCTCCAGAGGGCCAGCAAAGAGTGATTCATTGGCCTCTTTCCTCCCTTAGTCTGAATGAGGGGTCCCCAGTTTCTGCTTTCCTTTTATTCTGCAGTTTCAGACAGATACCCATCTTTATATGCCTCTCCAAGTAAACATTCACAGCTGTCACTAAAGGACTGCAGGAGAAAAAAATATCCTGCTTCCAAGTAGAACTGTTGCTAAACTAAAAACATGAGAGAGGGTAAGTCCCAAAAGACTGATACTTTATGGCTCAGTCTTGGAGTAAATCTCATAAAATACAAAGGGTGTTGAAAGCTTATGGGATGTTTCCTGTCTTACTGTGGTTCTCTCTTGAGATAACCCTTCCAACAGCATCCACTTTTTGCATGAAATAGAAAAATGTATTTACACCACACCTGTTTCTCCAGTCACTTTTAAGCATAGTTAACACTTTGTTAAGAGATTTTCTTTAATCAAATAATGCCTCCCCAACACCTCTAACTTCCAAATACCCATGTAAGCTAGAAAATCAGTGTTTTGATGGGGTTTGGGGGTGTGTGTGTTTGTGTTCAATTTTGTAAATGAAAAAAGAGACAGTTTTATTCATGTATTGTACTAAAGGGAAAGGAGTATTTTGAGTGATCAAGGCCCTTCGGTGCAGGGCATCTGTGAAACTGTCATTTGAGATGAGCTGTTCTCCAAGACATACCTGTGACTTTAGCTTAAAGAGTTGTAATATCCAACTGTACATATATATGGCAATATAAACTATAAATTCATCATTTATAGTAAGATTTGTACTCTGCAATTAAGGAGGACTTCAGTTGAACTTTCAGACTTCCCTTTTTTGTCTATCTCCCAAAACAAATTAATCCAGCTAAAGTACTGAATTTTCCATGCTGCTTCTCATTCATGTAACTAGAGGATTTTGGCCTTTTTGTTTTGGTTTGGTTTTTTTGTGTATGTTTTTTTGTTTGTTTGTTTTGTTTGTTTTGTTTTTGTTTTTGTTCCCTTTTTCCCCCAGCAAATCCATTGAAAAGCAAGTATAAACCACACACACACACAAATTGTAAAGTGTTTCTGAAATTACCAACTTGCCTGCTCTAATGATTTTTTCCCCATAACTCAACATATCTTCAAAATGTTCTTCTTGTTTTGCTGTGAGATATCAAAGCTATGGGGACTGAAAGAGTAAGGAAAGTAATGCCACATGAGCTGATTGTTCTGCAGGCAGACACAAACACTGAAGTTAAACTTTTGTAAACACACATTTCTGAGATAGTGTCTCTGTTAAATTGTCTATTTGTTTATTAGGAGGGTGGGCTTACATCTCAGTACCATCGAGAGTTTTAAAATAAATAACATATGTATAACAATCCTGGTTTATTTCATCATCTCTGTGGCTGTCATTTAGCAAAGACAGAGTTCAGAGGCACTGTAAACATCCAGCTGCAGGGCACAGCTCCCTTCTGTCTGATATGAGCAAGCAGGAGACAGTATGAGGGTTTAAAGACATGTGACTACTACAGGTGCCTACTTCACGAGAGAGAAGAGATTTGGGGTTTCTTTCATCCTTCTGGGAGGAAGGATTTAGCGCACACCAACAGAGTGCCAAGATTATAGCTACACTTTAAGAGTGCTGCTTTCTTGTTCAAAAGGAGCTGCCAGATCCCAAGCATTTTCTGCTTTGCCTGCTTATAACAAGCCCATGCTGCCTCTAGTAGCTGCAGAGTGAATGGGGAACTGCAGATGTGATGTTTGGAAAAGAGTGGTGCAGAGGATGAACAAACAGGCCACATAATGTCACAGCTTGAGACCTTCCATGCTCAAATAAATTCTTGGTCTTCCGACTGCTTTTCCTTATGTAGCATAATCCTGTCTAAGTATTCTCTGCTGCTCAGCATTTTAAATTGGCTTTAATAAAGCTTGCATATTAAGAATTCATAGGCAATTCTGCTCATGAAAAATGATTCCTTTTAAAGCAAAGGGCAAAGGCAACGTTTTCCAAGGCTGCTGGCTGTTAGGAAGATGGCCATTAAAATAAAGCATTCCTACTGCAAAACTGCTTTTTAAATTAAAACCAATTCTTTCAAACTACTACTCTTGCCAGAATTGCGAGTTTGATGACTGGGGCCTAAAATAAGAAAAAGAAGGATAATCAGAGCTTAAGAAGTCCAGAGTGACAACATATAGCAGAGACAGAGGGTGATTGATTAATGGAAGAAGCTAACAAGCAAGTCTAAGCATCTTCTTTACCTTTCTATTTTACTACTAGTGAAGACATCCACATTAATTATATTGCCAAGCCATAAAGCTGAGAGAGCTGAGACATGGGAAGTCTAAATATGAGCTTTGCCTGTGTGAGCATCCCAACTTGATACAGGAGTTAGTGGGTGCAGACTTCAGGATAACTTGGGAGAGGCTGGGGATGGAGAGGGAGGGAGAGAGTGCAGGTGACTGATCCCCAGGACTTGATACCTGAGTACGGTGCATCCGTGAGGAAAGCTAGAGTTTATCACCAGCTACCATAAGGAGTCCCTCACCTAGTAGAAGAGGACTTTATTACTGCTGAACTTTCAGAATATACAATAGTTCTCTAAATTTAAATTTTATTCACATTCCTAAAAAATAGAATTGCTACTGTGATCCTGCTAGCAGCTGATGAAGTAAAATTGCTCCTGAAACAAGCACAGTCCTTTCTGCCCTGAAAGGAAAGCAAACTGTTCCTGCTTGCTTGCATAGGCTTCTCTAAATCTCCTCACCATGAGGCTGGTTGTTTCCCTCACTGATTCCTTCCCTCTGCACAAGAATTTCTCATCTCCATCCAGAAAGGTCTGAGATAGGTCCAGTTGATTACTGCTCTTCTGGAGACCATGGAGCACCAATTTTACTTTATTTTAGATCAACAAGTGATCTATGTGTACAAAAATGTGACTGGCACTGAATTTTGTTCCCCCATCTCTGCATTCTTTTTTTGGGCTTGCAGAAGGGGCAGGCAAGATGCACGTCTTTGATTACACCTGTAGGTGTCACCCACACAGTCATACCTAAACTTTACTCTTCTTTCTGGGTAGAGGGCCTCATTCTATGCTATTACATAATTTAAACTGTTTCCTAATCATCAATACAACTATTTATTAATTGTCAAATCTGTTTCCAGCCTTACATAGGCAGAGATTTGCCAGGAAAAAAAAACCCAGAATTTTATTCCCCTGTTATTGCTAGATGGATCAGTATGGATTCAGTTTTTGCGTGAAGTGATGAGGTGGTAGATGCAAAAGACACTTTTTCATTCCTCATAGCTATATCTTTCATATCTCCCATATATTAATATGGAATTAATATTTTACAGAAGAATGTGTAGTTTGTTCTCTGCTAGACATCCTTTCTGCTTTGCTAACTTTTTGCCATATGGTTTTCTAAACTTACAACCTACAAAGATAAATGTTCATTTCATAACTTGGAATTCATATGAAATATTCTGTATAAATACTGAACAACAACAACAAAAATAAGCTGTTCTGCATGTTTTGGAACAATATAGAAAATTTTAATAATGCGAAATAAGAAGCATAATGTTTTATTCAAGGCTGTACAATCAACAGGCATTTCATAGCTGAGATTTCATTCCATTTGTGCAGATAATGAATGTTTGTGAATTTTTTGCTAGACGTGACAGTGTGACCATTTTAACAGCAGAAGTAATTAGAGAAAAGAGGTAAAATACCGAGAAAAAATGCTGTTGTAAAAAATCCCACTCACTACTGTAGTTAATGGGAAGCCAAGGCACTACTAAATGGCACTGCAGAGGTGTTGTGAAATCATAGAATTAATTTGTTAACAAATTATTCCCACTGGAAACTGTATTTTAAGACAAAAACCAGAAAGTGTTATGACAGGAGGAATTGAGGATTTATTTGAGAAGTGTTTTACAAGATCCAAAAAAAAGTGAGCTCCAATGGCAACATTTAATTTCCCTTTTGAGTATTCTTAGGCATGGCAGACAATTTTTCCCAGATTTTTGAAGGAACAGATATTTCAGCACAAGAAGGTCATTTCTTATGAAGAGATTTCTCTGCCTTGTAAGACCAAAATCAAAAGACAGAATTCTACAAACAAATCACTGGAAAAGCCTATAGGCATACAGAGATACATAGACTTTGCCAGCCTGTAGTCTACATTGATGGCTGAAATACTGTGCCTAAGATCCACAAGAAGAAGAAATTTATCATGAATTACTATCAAGAAAGATGAATGTCTTGATCGAAGTTGAAAGGATTTCTATGATAGTAGCTACTGCTAAGCAACTGATTTTCCAAGATTCAGTGCTTGATCAAGCAGAAAAATATTTAATGTCATGAAATTATAATAATTGTGTGTTTAAGAGAATCTAGACCTGGGTTATGTTTCAGGTATAAGCATCTAATTTCAGCCAGGAAATAGGTTGCTTATATTGTTGACAGGTGGTCAGGAGTGACTACCTGGCTCGCTCCAGGCGTGAGGGTAAAGGGCAGGGGCCCAGGTGGGGCTTCCTCAGCGTCACTGGTGAAGGGGAAACGCATCCGGAGGAGCAGATGGTCCTGCAAATCAATACCTGGCAGTGCCAATGGTGTCATCAAAAGGGATTTGGCTTTTAAAAACACAGGATCCCTTTTGAAGACTGAGGACTGCTAGGGAGAGATGGGATACACCTGATCAAGGCAGGCGAGAGAGTGTTTGCTCACACGCTGGCCAACCTGGTGAGGTGAGCTTGAACCTGGAAATTGTGAGGGATGGAAATAACAACCCTTGGGAGACAGCAGTGAACAGGGGTGGAAAGCAAAGGGTGCAAAGGGTGAAGGGTGGCAGGAACAAGAACACCTCAGAATCAATTAGAAGGGTAAAGAGACTTCAATTTTAAGAGTATACAAAGACCTGCAACATATGGAAGTAGCAGGAGGAAGCAGAGCTCTGCATGGAGTCACAAAAGTATTGGAACAACTGAGACATGGTGGAACAGCTTGCACAGCTGGAGGGAGCAACAGGACTGTGCAAGCTCTTCAGAAAACATGGGCAGGGAAGACAAGGAGAAGGGGTTGCCCTCTGTGTGAAGGTGCAGCTTGGGTTTATGGAGCTCTTCTATGGGATGAATATCCAGCTGGTGGAGAGCCTGTGGATCAGCAACAGAGGAGAGGCTGGGAAGGGAGACACTGTGATGAGTTATTGTTACAGACCCCCAGGTTATGATGAAGAAATGGACAGAGACTTCTTTAAACAACTTAAGGGTATTTGTGATCATACACCCTGGTTCTCATGGGGAACTTGACCCAACATCTGCTGGATGGGCAACTATGGAACATAACCAGTCAGTGAGGTTTCTGAGCATTCTCAGGGGTAACTTCTCAACACAGGGAGTAGATGGGACAACTCAGGATGATGCAGAGCCAGAGACACGGGAAATCACAGTAGGAACTGACTGGGCTTTACCTGGATATCTATGGATAATCACTGGCAGCCTTGTAATTAGTGAACATGAAATCATGCAGTTCAAGATCCTGTGAGGTGTGAGCAAAGACAGTATCAGCATGCAGACCTTGGACATCAGGAAAACAGACTTTGACTTATCTAGGAAACTACCAGGTGGGATTCCATGGGAGGCATCTTTGAAGGATAAAGGAGTTCAGGAAATGGGCAGGTCTTCAACAACATCATCCTCTACAATAATATTGAAAACAAGTAGACACATGAGACTGGCTTGGCTGACCTGGGTCTCTCTGATGGAGCTTCAGTGCAAAAAGGCATGCTATGGATGTGGAAGAAACAGCCCAGGAATGGTGCTGGAAAAGCCAAAGCTCAGCTGGAATTGAGAGCTGCAAGTGACAAGGGGAACAAGGAAGAGATCCCTCTGCTACATTAGTATTGCAAGGCTGAACAAGGGAAATCTGGGACCACTGCTGAAAGGGAAGGGGATTTAGTGAGAGCAGACATGGGTAAGGCTGAGGTACTCAGTGCTTCCTCTGGCTGAGTTTTCACTGACCAGGTCTCCCAGGCATCTATTCTCAGTCAATGTTCAGGGAGGACCAACAAGCAGTAGCAGAGCTTGCACAGAGAGATGGATTCAATGTCCACTGTGGGAGAGTTCCAAGACCTGACTGGACAAAACCCTGAGCAACCTGGTCTGACCCTACAGCTAACCCTGCTTGGAGTAGGAGGTTAAACCGGAGATTTCCTGAGGACTCTTCCCACCTGAATTGTCCTATGATCCTATAATTTGTTGAAAAACAACTTGCACAGATGGATCATTAAAGTCAGTTCACAAATATCCCAGTTCACTCAGCCAAACCAAATACCATCTGTTTACCAAAGAGGTGAAGCTGACAGAAATAAGGGTCATAGTTTCAGGTTTCTACACCACGACAACGTAGGTCGAATGCACAGTAAAACAATGAGTTATATCAGCCGATTGGCATATGATGATATACGTACAAGGAAGAAACCACTGTTTAACAGCTTACAGATGTAATGAAATAATTCATTTGAAGAAACATAGCACAAACAACCTTACTGGGGACATCTACAAATCTGCATTAGTTTACCAAAGTTAAAATGTCAATTAAATTAGTATTTTTGTATGAGATCTGCTAGTAATAAAGTCGGCTGTGACTTTGTCTTTATTTATAAATGTAATTCTTTAAGCTTTGGGAGAGAGGAGAGATATGAAAAGTTGAACAATAAATACTTTTAAGATTCATATTTGTCAGCATGAGTTAAAAGAGTTTTCTGAGGATCTTTTTTGATATTTTTACCTTGAAATGTTTTGAGGAAGTTGATAAAATTTAGTGCAGCCTGTGCCAATTCACATCCAATTCTGAACTATGTCTTCTTGCCCTCTGAATTCTGTCTTAGCCCTTTGGAGAAAGCTTTGCCAGTTTAGGTGGATTTTTATGGCAATAGATGATCAGTCATTTGCTTTCACTTGGAAACTCAGTCAGCCCTTCTGTAAAGGAATATGCACAAGGATGCCATGATGTAAGTGAACAAGCAGGAGATCAGAAAGGAGGACTGAATATTTGTGTGTAGTAGATGGTCCTCACTTTCCAGATGGCTCTGACACACCTGAGCCCCCTTTGCTGAGGGTGCCCTCAGCCCCTCCCCAGCTAATGTAGTGCAACAGTGCACAGGCTGAGACCATCACAGTGCTATGATCTTTACACTCTCTGATTTCTCATCAGTTCATAAAGTGGTGCCACTGACTGAGAAAACCTAGAAATAGGCCATTTTCTTGGGAAGAAGTGTACATAATTTCCTTAGCATTTTAGGTCTTGAATGGTTTTCCTTTCTATATGGTTCTTTCTTTTAGCCAACACCATACTGTTCTTGTGAAGGTATAATTTCACCAGTAATATTGAGCTAGATAAGAGCTACAATAGTAAAAGAAAAGATCACTGGAATTTTGGCATATATTTCAAAGGCTCAAATGGAAAAAATGTTTGGCGAAACACTCAGGAAGCATGTTCTTTCCATGCAACCTCACAAGAAGAAAACATCAAAATCAAACCACGTGAACTAAAATAATGCACCATAATATACCTTCATCTTATTTTTCATTTTTGTTCTCTGGCTTATGGACAAACACAGCTGTTTCTGAGATGCTAAACAAAAGACAGCTTTGTTATAACTAAATACATCCCAGATGGGAGTGTCTCCTTGCAGTAAATCACACACTTAGCGCGTGGTTTTGAAAAGACTTCTTTTAGAGATCCTGTTCTTTCAGAAGGGTTTCTTA
Source organism: Ptilonorhynchus violaceus (assembly GCA_013397565.1). Taxonomy (NCBI): domain Eukaryota; kingdom Metazoa; phylum Chordata; class Aves; order Passeriformes; family Ptilonorhynchidae; genus Ptilonorhynchus; species Ptilonorhynchus violaceus. Next base: position 191,066 of record VZRJ01005281.1, read on the forward strand.
TGGGGCTGCAGAGCAGCAACCTGCCTCCCTCAACATACCAGTGCACCTACAGCCTTGTTCCTGCAGCCCAACAAGTCTCAAAACCCTGTGTGTCGTAGGGAATGCTGCTCAGTTGTACTACAGAGTTAAGTCCTCTACCGACTCTGAAAATCATAGCAGAGGAACTTTGGAAAATGCCATTTAATGAAAACCTTCAACAGAGCTAAAAGAATAATTCTTTTGTTCTCTAACAAAATAATGCAAATCTGGAACATTAAGAAACCTTCCAAGCCAGGTAATATTTAAGATAAAGAAGTTGGCTAATTCATTTCAACAAACTTTCATTTTCTACTGAACAAGTAGCTACATTTCTGGAAAATTACTATGTACGTTTTTGGAAGAATTGTCTGCCTGAACAATATTTAGCTCACAGCACAGTAAGATACAAGTTGGAGAAGCAAAAACATGTATAAAACATAAAGGTAGAAACCACCACTAGGTGGCAAAATGGTGTTTTCAATGTAATAGCACCGGGGCCCAGGTTCATTGATGCGGTTTTTAGAAACCTTGTTTGCCCGAACAAGGGTGGGACGTAAATAGAGCATTATAATGTTGCAGAGTGTTTCAGTCTGCTGGAAAACAGCCGTCGGTTTGTAGCCTGGCTTCACACTGCTACTGATAGGATTTCTCTTACTGTGTAGCCAGTCTTTGGCAGAAGTCAGTAGTCAGCACCTGCTCATTTGCAAGCCCAATTTCCAATTTTATTTCCATCCGACATACCAAGCTTGATGCAACGGTTAAGCACTCACAGCATAATTTTGCTGACTGCAGAATTTTCTCACATTTCATCTTGTCTTGGACACCACAAGACAGGAGCCACTCTGACCTCATTAGAATAATGCAAGTATGGAACAGGTGAGATGGAGAGAAGAGTCGGGTAGAGCCTAGGTAACATTTTAAAGATGCTGTGAAACAAAATATAAAAATTTTTGGTACTACCAGATAGATAACACAGATTTCCTCTGCTATCTGGGATGGGATGTGGTGCTGTGAGCTGCTGACCTCACCTCCATGGGCTCCAAGCATCCATCAGTCCACGGAAACAAGCCTGTGATGTGCAAACACTGCTCTGCAGGAAAGGGATAAAACAACTGCAGTTAATGTCTAATCCAAAACACAAATGAAAACAGGCATTGTGGGACATCCTTGAATACATATCCTTGTGTAAGGCCACAGACTTATCACTGCTTCTTACTCTTTTCCCTTGGCTTTTAGTTGCCTTGGTGATGGAATAACTTTTTCTCTGCAGCCTGTTGTCCAGCCAACACTAAATCTGTTCCCACCTCATCCTTTACAGCATGCCCTCTCCACTTCACATTTGTCTGTTCTCTTCTTCTCAGTCTGTATTGGTCTTGAACCACTCCTTTGTCTGTTCTGCAAACTAAATTTATAACCCTGCCTTGGCTGCAGAGCACCTGGCTTTCCAAAGAAATACAGGATTTAACAGACTCGCAGACTGCAGAGTAACTGCAAAGGGAAAAGTGTACTACAACTGTTGCAAATCAAACAGAGGCTATGCACAGCTTGCTTTGCCTCTGAACCTTTTTTCATTCCCCAAGAAGTTAATATTTAAAGTAAACAGCATGACTTGAGTGTGCTCCAGTGTGGGACATTCCCTGGCTGCCGGTGAGCCAGCAACGTGCAGCAGCTGGGACCAACCCGGCCCAGTCTCAAAGGCAACTTCAGATTCAGACAGTAAAAACTCTTCAACATCTTGTCTAAATTATTTCCATCCTGCTGTACCCTGTCAAATCAACATGGTGTGTTCAGATAAGGAAATAAAATGAAGAATATGTTTTAAGTATGTTGTCGTCCCAAAGAACATCCCACAAAAACACACTCTGGTCTGCATTGTGACCTTCACAGGGACTGCTGGTCAGCCCCGTGTACCCTCACCCAGGGTCACCTCCCACATGAAGTGCATGAAGTCATGAAATTAGGTTATTAAAGGATGAACAAATGTAAATGCTAAAAATCAGGAATATGAAATCAACATAAACTGGCTGGAAAAATGGGGGAAAAAAATCAAGCCTCTAAATACTTCCCTATACCTACTGATTCAAATTTGCTATTGGAAGATCATAATTTTTTTAATTCTCACAATTATAATTATATGTTGGCTGACATTTGTGCCTTTGGTTTATACTATAAGTCTCTCGCAGTGAACTTTTTAATTAATATTTCATTCTATAATTATAGTCTTCAGAGGAAATTTCACTTTCTATTTACAATGGAAAATAGCTGCTGTTTAGGAGTGGGGACTGTCTGTTGGGCTGAGGCTGTTCTCTTACTGACTAGCAGGTATGATACACTGTTCCTGTTTTAATTTGAGGTGAAGCCTCATTCATAGACCATTTTCATAGAAACATAGAATGATTTGGGTTAAAAGGGACCTTAAAGATCATCTAGTTCCAAACCCTCTGCCATGGGCAGAGACACCTTCCACTAAACCATGTTGCTCAAGGCCCCATCAAACCTGGCCTTGAACACTTCCACAGAAGGGGCATCTGCAACATTTCTGGGCAAAACATTCTGAACAAAACATTAATGGATCCAAAGGCAACACTCAACAAATGTTTTTCTGTTTATTTTTTTTTTCTTGTATTTTCAGATTTAACTTCAAAGCTTAAATATACATTTGTACAGAAGAGAAACAGGACCTGTGTTTGGTCTTGTGAAAAAAAGGAGGACAGGAGTCAGATGAGTAATGTTCAGTTCCTGGTTTGATAAATCCTTTCTGCAGAAATACAATCAATGTTATAGGGTTCACAGTTCAATATACATCCAAAACCATTTCCAAGAAGATGAAGAGCATTTACATGATTGTGTCATGGTGGGTAAATTATTTTCAGCAGATCTGCCACACTTGCCAGTATGTTTTAGCCATTATGTTTCTGAAAAAACAACCTAAACGTTGATAAACTCAACAAGCCCCAGGCAGGTCAGTTCACTCCCATGAACAGAGGGACTGATGTTATTTGCAGAGTACTCACATTACAGAAAATCAAGGGAAAGAGAGTGCAGTAAAGACTGCACTGGCAGATGCACAGCTCAATCAGTCAATATTATTGTACATAATTCAGCTAAAATGTCCCATTTGTAATCTACTAGAAAACCGTCCTAATTAGGACGTGCTAATGGCAAGTCTGTTCTCTCTTGAGTGGGCATACTGAATGAAAAACTGTTCTGCAAAAATGTCTGGAATACAAAAATTTGAATGAAATAAAATACTGACCATCCTAAAAATAATACTCACCACCTTACAATTTAGCCTAATATTTTTTTGATTCCTGTAATCCCAATCAGGCCACATCTTTACAAAGGCTGAAAACACAGGTTTGATTCTTCTGACCTGACATCAGCTGATGTCTTGGTGCCAGAAGAACATACGTGCATTGCACTGAAATTACGTTAATAACAAAAAGCAGTGGCTGTGGTGCATTCTGGGCACTTCACTGTCTAATACAATGCATTGTGATTATCCCTAGGTAATTTTAGAAGAAGTTGTCAGAGTTTTAGCCCTCTGTCTGAGCAGATCTATAGGACTCAGGTCTGATTTGGCTGCCAGTGGTCACCAGAGCCTCAGAGGTGAAAAGGTTCCAACTCTTGCTGCCAAAACTGGAGCTATCAGGATGAGAGCAACCATAAGCAGTTTTGTGCAAAAACAGAGCTGGTCAAAGAGTAAGAAAGAATCCTGAAATTACGAATCCAGTATGTGATGGAACTGAGGCCAGGAATAACCAGATATCTGCAGCTTAAAACTTCCCCTTTAGGCTGTGCTGCATTTTGTACGTGCCACAGTGTGTCCCACTTTGGCACAGTAATGGACAACTTGGTTGCCCTTCAAACAGCACATCAGTTAGTACAGACTTCCCATGCGTCTGAAAGTGACTCATAGTCTGAACTATCACAACAAATCATTTTAACAGATATACTCGTGTTAATAACTAAACGATATAGCTAATGTAGCATTGTATCTGAAGACAAAATATTGCCCCTTAGTGTTTTATTAAACAGTTGAATGCTTTCAAAAATTGAAATGTCAGACTGTGTGATATTGTACCATTTCATAGTTATTTTGAAGTGAGCACTCTGACAGAAGTGAGTATTTATACATTTAAAATAAGTCAAATTTTTACTTAAATTTATCATAGGCTCAGCATTTCTTACAAAATTCGTGGAAAACACAAGGTCTGGCAGCTGTTGGTTTGTCCAAGACACCAAGGTCACGGGCAGAACCTGTTGCTGATCCTGTCAGTTTACTGTAAACCCAACACACCTTTCAGTCCACACCTTGTCCTCGTGGTTTCTGTGATGGTGTCCAGGCTGCAGCCTGTTACAATTTGAGGTTTGGATTCCTTGGCCCTGTGACTGAAGGGGAACATTATCAAAAGAACAGATACTCGGGATGAAAACTATCAGAAGAATTTTGTCTATTCACACACTTATGTACTAATTAGAATTGTTTTGAGGAAATTATTTTTTATAGAGCTTGAAAAACACGATTCGTTTGACCAAACTGTTTCAGATTTATAGAGGAAGTCAATGACCTGTAACTATAATAAGAAAGGAAAGTCTAGGAGTCCTTAATTTTCCATTCTACTCTCTGTAGCATTCCAAACTAGGTGCCTCTCACACATTTGGTACAAACAGACAAATATGATACAAACTTTAAAATATCCACAGACTAATACATCAGGCACCTTGAATGTATTTTATTTCCATAGTTTGCTAGTGGAGTTGAGTAGTGGTCTGACACTGGCCAAACGCCAGGCACCCACAAAAAGCCCACTCACTCACTCTGCTCTGCAACTAGACAGAGGAGAGAAAAATTAACAAAGGGTTAATGAGTTGAGATAAGGACTGGGAGAAAACACTTCAAGGACAAAACAGGCTCAGCTTAATCATATAAAGCAAATTTATTACTAACAAAATCAGAGCAAGAGAATGAGAAGTAAAATAAGCCCTTAAGAACACCCTTTCCTCCCCCCAACCCCTCCTTCCTTCCCACCAATGGCACAGGGAGATGGGGTGGGGATTTTGGTCAGTTCTTCACCCAAGATTTTTCCTTCTGCTGCTCAGGGAGAGGAGTCCTTTCCCTG